>CM056049.1:318959937-319387951 GCA_029574335.1 Rana kukunoris | reverse complement strand
CTATTTAAATGTAAGTGGATGCTGTAAACCTATTATGTAGGGTCTGTAATGCTCAATACAACCATACATTAGGCGCAACGTAGATTTTTGAGAAAATGAAAAGATTTTAAGTGCGCCTTATGGTCCGAAAAATACGGTAACACTTAGAGTTGCCCCCCCAGTTTATTTTACATCCAAAAAGTGGCGTCCATTTTTTCTCAGGAGATCTTTCGGTTACATGAGCTACTTCCAAGGTTATCATCTCTGATAGGGGTAGCCAGTTTGTGTACAAAAGGCCCATCAAAACCTGAAGACAGTAATGCCGCGTACACACGATCATTTTTCAGCATTAAAAAAAAAAACGTTTTTCAAAAACCTCATTTAAAATGATTGTGTGTGAGCTACACATCATTTTCAGGCTCTGAAAAATGACAATTTTTTTTTTGAACATGCTGCATTTTTTTAACGATGTCATTTTTCGGGTTGTAAAAAATGATCATGTGTGGGCTAAAACGACGTAAAAAAAAAAAAAAAAGCTGCGCATCTTCAGAAGCAAGTTATATGAGACAGTAGCGCTCGTTCTGGTAAAACTACCATTCATGATGAAAGAAAGTGATAAGCGCTAACACTTAAATAAGGATGTGAACCCGGGAGGGAAATGAAATAAAATAAGTGCCCTGAGTGGGTACTAGGTAGTGATGACTACAATGTAACAAAACATGGCACAAAATTAGTGCAATGACATAAAACACACCAAGTGAATAAACATATAAATATGAATGATCACCACATGGGGAGATGTCACTGTGACCAGTGGGTCTCAGATAGAGTGAAGAAAAAATAGCACAAACATTATTAATAGTAGATCATAATAGTGCATCATGAATATGAAATAAAATAAAAAAGTCCAAAGTATAATCCACAAGTCTTCAACAAGTGATATTAGGTGAATGCCAAGATAGTGAGCAAACAATCCCCCTTACTGCAGATCAGTACTCAGCTCCAATGATGAATGAGGGGAGCTGTTGAAAACGCTTGTCATCACAGGGAGAGAAGAGAACAAAAGGAGTGCCCCAATGGTGAAGTACGTAAAAACAGGGAACAATTTATTAAAAACGACACATGGACTCTTACATGTGATCAATAATAACAGGCGTATAAACAAGTCAGAACTCGGTCGTTTGAAAACGCCACCTTACGTCTAACTGAGGATCTCTGGTGATGTTGGACGCTCGGATGTCAGACAGTCTCTACGATGTTACGTCACGGGGCACGTGAATTCTTCAGGAGTACCCACTCAGGGCACTTATTTTATTTCCCTCCTGGGTTCACATCCTTATTTAAGTGTTAGCGCTTATCACTTTCTTTCATCATTTTATATTTGTTCTTTCAGTGAACACTTTTAGATTGAGCAGCTTTCACGCTCCCATTAGATCCCCCAATACATTATTCAAAACTACCGTTCATAATGGAGTAATCACATTCATCACGCTGTAACAGACAGAAAAGCACAAATCGTCTTTTACTAACACTAAATCAGCTAAAGCAGCCCAAAGACTAAATAGAACTTCCCCTTTATAGTGCTGTCGTACGTGTTGTACGTCACCGCGCTTTGTTAGATATTTTTTTTTTTTAAAAATGGTGTGTGGGCAACATCGTTTTTAATGATGAAGTTGGTAAAACGTAGTTTTTTTTGGACAAGCTGAAAAATGATTGTGTGTACGCGGCATTAGAAATTCAGCTTTCCTTCTCCTCTGTGCATTAGCCACAGTCCAAAGGGACTGCAGAATGAGCCAACTAAGCCGTGGAGCAGTTTCTATGCTGCAATATTTCTGATCATCTTTCTGTATTCTCCGTAGGATCAACCCAGTGGCTTATGGATTAGACCTTCCATTTAAGATGTGTATTTTAAATGTTTTTCAGGTCTCCTTATTAAAACCTTTGTGTGTGCAACCTCTTCACCACCTCGGTACCACGTCCTCACTCAATGCAGGTTTAGAACCATAAGGGGTATGAGATACAATCGATCAATGACTCCCTTAGATTCCATGGGCACATACAGTACCTGGTTCATTGGAAGTAGTATGGTCCGGGAAAACGCTCTTCGGTCTCCTCCTCGGATGTACATGCTCCCGTCGTCCTCCATGTTTTCCATAGGCATATTTCCCTCAAACCCGGTGGTCCTCCGAGGGGGAAGGGTCTTTGAGGAGGGGGTACTGTCAGGGCTCAGATGTTGGTTAATTGCCAGTATGTATTGTTCTGCAGTGGCTCACTTGGTGTTTGTTTTCTGCTCTTCAGTCCAGCCCACAGCCAGCCC
The DNA here is from genome assembly GCA_029574335.1 of Rana kukunoris. Lineage (NCBI taxonomy): Eukaryota > Metazoa > Chordata > Amphibia > Anura > Ranidae > Rana > Rana kukunoris. The sequence continues at coordinate 319,385,655 of CM056049.1, read as the reverse complement.
CTTCTGGCTATTTAAACTGCTGCATGGCTCATTCATTCAGTGCCTTCGCCTTGGTCAACATATCTAGAGGCTCTTTGCTGTGTTCCTGTTAAAGACTTGCCTGGCTGATGTCCCTTATGGCTCCTGATCCTGTCTGCTGCCAACTATGCTGATCTCTGGTTTCCTGATTTCCTGACATGTTCTGAAAACCCGCTCTGACTATGTTTACTATTTGTACTATTTTTACCACTATTAAAAGGTGTGATTTTTTTACTGCATTTATTGTCTCAATATGTTTCATGGTTCTTGACAAAAACAAACTAGAATTGTATGCAAACTCAGAAGAGTATATATTGTTGGAAGGCATCATGGTCTAATCTCATATTTCTAAAGTTTCTACATATCTGTTTCCTATTCCCAAAGACCATCCAGGCTGATAAAGTTACGTTGGATTGGAGTGCGGCTGTCCTGATCATCTTTTGTTCTTAATTACCTTTTTGGATTATGTTTTGATCTGATTTTATCCAAAAAAGACATTGTTTAACAGAGTGCAGCAGCCCAGGATTTTTTCCAATTCCATGCACCTGTGCAAAGCCAGCACCTGTCGGTTTCAGTAGAGTGGAAGCAATCTGAGGGGTAAGTAGCTTTTAGAGCGGTATCATTCCTTCATTCCTCTCATCTGCAATAAAGTCGTTTAACAGAGTGCGGTAGTCCAGGATTGTTTCCAATTCTATGAAACTGATAAGAGGCATGGAGGAGCTCAACTATGAGGAAACAGAGGAACTGAATTTATTCACTCTTGAGAAGAGGAGAATAAGGGGGGGATATGATCAACATGCACAAATATATAAGGGGTTCATATAGTAAACTTGGTGTTGAGTTATTCACTTTACGGTCAACACAAAAAGGGGGCACTCTTAATTCTAGAAGAAAAAAAGATTTCATCTCCACATATGGAAAGGTTTCTTCACAGTAAGAGTTGTGAAAATGTGGAACAGACTCTCTCCAGAGGTGGTTGTGGCCAGCTCAGTAGATTGCTTTGAGAAAGGCCTGGATACTTTCTTTAATGTACATATTATAACTGAGTACCGGTAGTAACATTTATAGGTAAAGTTGATTCAGGGTAAATCCGATTGCCTCTCGGGGGATCAGGAAGGAATTTTCCCCTGCTGTAGCAAGTTTTTTTGCCTTCCTCTGGATCAACTCTGGGTATATGGGATTGTACGATATTTTTTATTCTATTTATTTTTTATGGTTGAACTGGATAGCCTTGTGTCTTTTTTCAACCTATGTAACTGTTGTAAATATTTTTTTACACACTTGCCAATCTTCCTTTTTGCATTAAATGTAGAAAAATCGGTTAACAGGCTGGGTGGAGTGTGAACAGAGTCTCTGAATATAACCTTTAACATGCCTGCAGTCTGACCCACTCTTGCAACTTGGCTATCCACAGACTCTGGCCGCCTCCTGCAGCATTCTCACAGTCCAAGACCACTTCTGCAGCAAATCTGCAATCTTACAGCGTTTTCAAACTGATGTAGTGCATTTTTCCTGCACTATGGGTGCAGCACAGTGTACCCTCAGGTTTTGAGCAGGTTACCTGCACTTTGTCATTGACTTCTATTGTACTGGGCAGCTTAGGTGTGTTTTCTGAAAGCGTACCAATATTTCTGCATGCAGGGCTTTTGGTGCGCTTGCAGAAAATGCACCAATACAAGAGGAGGCTAAGGCCAAGAGCAGGTAACCTGCATGAAACCCTAGGGTACACTGTGCTGCACCCCTGGTGCGAGAAAACCGCAACACATTATTGTGAAAGTGTGCTTACATTTTTCGGAAGCATGTCTGCAGCCTTTTAGTCACTTGGAATAAGCCATTAGTAATCTCTAAAAGACAAGGAAGAATTTTCTGTAATACTTGGCAATAGTATTTATTATTTACATGTCATCACAAAAATATACCTAATTGAAACGTGTGGGCCTAAAACAGTTTTCCAACAGACATATCTCCTCTAATGCCCTTAAATAAGTATGGGCAGCTTTAGGCCTGAAGGCAATTACATTGCCAATTCCATTATTTCTTTTCTCTCTATAGTTCGTTCGACCTTGAGATGAGCCTAGTTCAAACACAACATATTTTACACAACTGCATAAAAGCAATCACTGCGAGTAGATAGTAAATTGTTACATTGTTTTCGCAATAGTCTTCATAAAGAGATTATTGATCCTGATGACAACCACTCATTCTAATATTGTTTTAAAGAACTGCACAGACTGTGCAGCACGTCATGAAATACATTCATACGGTAGACACAGCATATAAATGCTCAAAACTGCAACAAGATGGCACAGTATAAAACTGCATTTTCTAACTGCTCAGCTTTGCGAAATACAGCTTTAAGTTCCTTAAAAAGAATGTTATTTTTAAAATGTATTTCCTTTATGTATAAAGTGGGGAGCTCTTGTAAATCACTTGTGAATGAAATAGTTCTGAGGAGCCAGGAAGATCAAATTATACACATTACATGGCAGAATAACTCTCAAAAGTGGTAGGCACTTCTAATGCCGCGTACACACGATCATTTTTCGGCATGTAGAAAAAACGTCATTATTAAAACGACGTTGCCCACACAGCATAGTTTTTTTTTTAAATGCTCTAGCAAAGCGTGGTGACGTACAACACGTACGACGGCACTATAAAGGGGAAGTTCTTCGCCTTTGGGCTGCTTTAGCCGATACCGTGTTAGTAAAAGACGATTTGCGCCTTTCTCCATCATCAACGGTAGTTTTACCAGAACGAGCGCTCCGTCTCATAACTCGCTTCTGAGCATGCACGTGTTTTTGTCGTAGTTTTAGCCCACACATGATCATTTTTTACAACCCGAAAAACTATATTGTTTAAAACCACGTTAAAAAATGCAGCATGTTCGAGAAAAAAAAATTGACGTTTTTCAGAACCTGAACAATTATGTGAAGCCCACACACAATCATTTTAAATTACTTTTTTTAAATAATTATTTTTCATGCCGAAAAGTGATCGTGTGTACGAGGCATTATACTCTTTACCAGAAAAGTTTAACTGAAGCACTGTTTGCCCTGTGGAAGGTCTTCCCTCACTTTCTATCTAGCTGATAGTAAAGAGACTCTCCAAAACAGACAAAGAATAGTAGACTGACAAGGGGTTGAGTATTTGGCTACAAATCAATTGGCAGGTAATACAATTTTCATACATGTATTCAATCTCTGCATTTATTGGTTTTACAGAAGGCCAGATTTAAGGCAGGACATAGAAGTATCATGATACATAAAGTGCATTAACTCATGGCAACTTCTATTTACACCTTTCAGTTGTACATAGCAGTCAGAACAGATTGGGTTGCATACTGCTTTCTACTGTTCTTTACCTTTTTTAAAGTGGTTCTAAAAGGTAGAAGTGTCTTTGTCTTAATGCATTCTATGCATCAAGATAAAAAAAAAACTTGTGTGAAGCAGCCCCCCTCAGCCCCATCTCGATCCAGCGATGTTGCACAAAAGCATCGCTGTCTGGGACTCTCCCTCCTCACTGGCTGAGACAGCAGTGGGTGCCATTAGCTCCCACTGCTATCATTTAAATTCAGGGAGCCAATGAGGAGAGAAAGGGAATGGGGCCAAGCTGTGGCTCCATGTCTGAATGGACACACACAGTAGTGGCTCGGCTCAGGTGCACCCGTAGCAAGCCGCTTGCTGTGGAGACAGGAGGGAGGGGCCAGAAGCGCCCATGGGGGACCAGAGAAGAGGAAGACCTGAGCACGTAAAAACAGGTTTGTCTTTTTTTTTTTTTAAACAAGACTTATCATTTTAATAAGCAAATACTGTACTAGAAATAATGTAAATACTGTATTCCAAATACTGAAAAAAAAAAAAAAAAAACATTAAACACAATTTGCTTTATTCATTACTATTTTCCCTCTAGAATTGTCCAACTTCAATCAGAAGTATATCATGTTGCTTTTTTAATCCAAAAAGATTAAAGAGTATTGTACAAAACACCAGTATATTTTAGATCACCATAAACTAGTCATTTTGCTCCTGTTGTCTACATATTTAAATTCTAAATTCCAAAGGCAACTAAGCCGAGATATTAATCAAGCCATTTTATTTGTATATTGCAATCAGAAGGAAACCCACTTTTCCTGTAACCCCTGAAGGCTTAAAAAGATTATATTGATATGGATCATAGGCTGCTCCTTCTTTCTGTGAGAGATGCTTAAGAGCACACTGAGCTATGCAAGGCAAAACTTCTGAGCTGAGATTATAAATGTTGGCCTTCTACACATAAATTACATCCGAAAATACAGGTATTAGGTATGCGACGGATGAGCAGACCAAGACTCACACCGAGTAAATTAATTACAAATTTGGTAATAAACAGAACTGAGGCTTGAGCCAAGGATAATGAAATTACATACCTTTTTCCCTTCCCAGTGCTTTTTCTGTGCTGGAAGATTATATTCTACAAATGTGTGTAGGGTGATCATATTATAGGCACTAATATTCATTTGGCATGAAATCCCCTGCTAAACGTTTCAGTTGTCCCTTACATTAATTTAAATATGTGCCAGTTGAACATCAGTCAGTAAGTAGAATCTGACAATAGCATTCTCTATTATATCGGCTTTTTCTACATGACCTCCTTTTTTCAATGCAGCACTAATCAACATGAAAATCTGGTGTATAAATAAAAACACTTGCGTCTATTAACCCATACTCAAAAGGGAGCTCTAGGCAGATATAAATAACAGATAATGCAATTGTATTATTAAACATGTAATCAATTTAATGCAACTAGTGTAAATTATTCCATTTATTGTTGATTGTAGAGCAGCAAACTAGAAAAAAAGAGGACCAGCATTGGTAGCTCTTCAGTGAACAGGAGATAAACAAGGAACTTTAAGCTAGGATGAGAAAGCAGAGTGAGCAAAGGGATGACCTGTCACTTTGCTGTTGCTCCTTCACTATCACATACTCACATGCTAAGGGTAAGGAGTTATTCAAAGAAATTTGAACTTTTTGGTACCTTAAGTAATTTCAAAATCATATTGCCTAGATATTTCACTTCCTACATGCACCCAAGACTCCCTTCACAGATAAATTACCATTCCAGACAGTGCAGCACTATCAAATATCTAGTACAATTAGCCTTGCAGTGTTACCACTTCCTGATCGACATGTACATATACATTGGCAGCCCTGCGCAAAACATACAGGTACGTCGGCTCCTTTAAGAGCTTTAGAAGGCACGTGCACCCGCTGCATGGCGTGGGACACAACAGACGTGGCCTGTGGTTGTGATGACCATCGGTCATCTGTGATCATGGGCACAAGAGACAGAACGGAGGTCTCTGTGTGTAAACACACATATCCCAATTCTGTCCTATTAGTTAGGAACAGCGATAGGTCTCCTCTAGTCACTCCACCCCCCCACAGTTAGAGCACACAGTGAGGTAAAAAAAGAAAGATGAATAGGGTGATATTCCCGCGCTGTCTGTAAATGTGGAAGAGGGGGAAAGGGGGAGGGTTGGGAGCACTGCTGCAAACGCTAAAAAGGTCTACCTATGTAGACACAACAAATAGTGATGTGCAAGTGGAGAGAGTCTACACTGTGCAAAAAAGAAACAAGTGAAATAAAGGTGAAGTGAATGGGGAAGGCACTAGGCTAAGGGTGTGTGTAGGGAAGGGCACAAGTATAATTGCAGAATTAGTGACTACAAAATACAGTGTTACAACATGGTAGTATTGAACACTCTCAAAGGGTCAAATGGTAGCACACATAAAATAGCAGGCATAAATAGTACAGAAAACAAAGCCCACACAGTAGAAAAGTCCGGATCCAAATCCCCTGATGAAGTCACGTGGTGTGACGACACGCGTCGGGATTGGAGCGCTGGACAACTGAAGCACCTGACGGACGGCCAACGAGTTCGCTACTCGTGGATGCTGCATACCATTCATTTGTCTCAAACGTGAGTTTTTTATGTGGTTTTGTGGAATAAATTATATATTATACTGGATTATGCGATGTGCCCCTCTCTCTATTTTTTGTGACATCACCACCCGAGTCACCTAGCACCTTCAGTGTGATACAAGTCAGACCCCCAATGAGAGGAGAAGTAGGACACTTACGAGCTCGCTGCTCGTGGAGACAAGCCCCTGTACCTTTCACTTCATGTAAGTGTATTTAGTGCAGGTTGCGTGCTGGGCTCCCTGTGGTATCAGAATTACGCTATCTTGCCGTGTATCTTCTCCCCGCATGTGGTGCCTGACCCCGGGACTCTAGGAACAGCTTCCTCCATTGGAACTTCATGTGAAAGCTGTTGATTAGGCTATATTCGTTAGCCGTGAGGTGAGCTGCTGGGACCACTAGAGGTGTGTGTGCTACTCTGAGGTGTACAGCTTGACTTTTTCACAGATTTGACTGCTGGGTCTCCTACCATTTGACTCTTCTCTCTTCCCCCCTTTTCAACATTTGGATCTGGACTTTTCTACTGTGTGGACAATTTATGCCTGCTATTTTATGTGTGCTACCATTTGACCCTTTGAGAGTGTTCATTGCTACCATGTTGTAACACTGTATTTTGTAGTCACTAATTCTGCAATTATATTTGTGCCCTTCCCTACACACACCCATAGCATAGTGCCTTCCCCATTCACTTCACCTTCATTTCACTTGTTTCGTTTTTCGCACAGCGCAGACTCTCTCCACTTGCACAACACAGTGAGGTAACACATTTAACCCCTTGATCGCTCCCTAGTGTTTAACCACTTAATCACCGCCCTATAGACGAAATACGTCTATAAGGCGGTTCCTGTACTCTAACAGGACGTCCACGGGACCTGCAGCATCGATGATCGCGGTATGGAGCCAATGGCGGCGGCTCCTTACCACGTAATCGCGCCGTCCAATGACAGCGCGATCACGTGTGTAAACAAACCCAGCGTGCGTCAGATTCGCGCACACGCGGTCATGGCGCTCGGCGGGTCCACGGGACCCGCAGCGTCAATGATCTCGGTAAGGAGCCAATGGCAGCGGCTCCTTACCACGTGATCGCGCCGTCAAATGTAAACATTGTGGGGCACCTCTCTCCTCTCCTCACAACATTGCAGCGTGAGAGAAGAGGAGAGAGATTAGTGCCCACCAGGGCCCCCCAGTACCCCACCAGTGCCGCCTGTGCCCACCAGTGCTCATCTGCACAACACCAGTGCCACCTGTGCCCACCAGTGCCACCTGTGCCCACCAGTCCCACCTGTGCCCACCAGTACCACCTGTGCCCACCAGTCCCACCTGTGCCCACCAGTGCCACCTGTGCCCACCAGTGCCACCAGTGCCACACCAGTGCCACACCAGTGCCACACCAGTGCCACACCAGTGCCACACCAGTGCCACACCAGTGCCACATGCACCACTGCAGTGCTGCCTTTTGGCTTGTTAGGGTCTCAAGAAATGAGAGAAGCTGTCAGTACATCAGATGTGATCAAATTGATCAATTTTCAGAAATTGGTACCATAGCTTGTAGACCCTATAACTTTCACCCAGACTAAATAATATCCATTTTTTTTTTTTACCAAAAATATGTAGCAGTATACATTTTAGGCCAAATTTATGAGAAAAAATAACTTTTTTACAAAATGTTATTAACCACTTAAGGACCGCCTACTGCACATTTACGTCGGCAGAATGGCACGGCTGGGCACATCAACGTATATATACGTTGATTTTAGTACCCAGCCGTGGGTCGCGGGCGCGCACCCGCGACCCGGTCCGAAGCTCCGGGACCGCGGGATTCGCGGACCCGATCGCCGCTGCAGTGCGGCGATCCGTCCCTGGAGCGGAAGAACGGGGAGAGCCGTGTGTACACACGGCTTCCCCGTGCTTCTCTGTGGCTGTAGCATCGATCGCGTCATCCCTGTAATAGGGGGACGCGATCGATGACGTCACACCTACAGCCACACCCCCCTACAGTAGTAAACAAACCACATAGGCACACATCCCCTACAGCGCCACCTGTGGTTAACTCCCAAACTGCAACTGTCATTTCCACAGTAAACAATGCAAATTTAAATGCATTTTTTACTGTGAAAATGACAATTGTCCCAAAAATGTGTCAAAATTGTCCGAAGTGTCCGCCATATTGTCGCAGTCACGAAAAAAATCGCTGATCGCCGCTATTAGTAGTAAAAAAAAAAAAATTAATAAAAATGCAATAAAACTATTCCTTATTTTGTAAACGCTATAAATTTTGCGAAAACCAACCGATAAACGCTTATTGCGATTTTTTTAACCAAAAATACGTAGAAGAATACGTATCGGCCTAAACTGAGGAAAAAAAAAGTTTTTTTTATATATTTTTGGGGGATTTTTATTATAGCAAAAAGTAAAAAATATTGCATTTTTTTTAAAATTGTTGCTCTATTTTTGTTTATAGCGCAAAAAATAAAAACCGCAGAGGTGATCAAATAACACCAAAAGAAAGCTCTATTTGTGGGGAAAAAAAGAACGCCAATTTTGTTTGGGAGCCACGTCGCACGACCGCGCAATTGTCAGTTAAAGCGACGCAGTGCCGAATCGCAAAAAGGGGCAAGGTCCTTTACCTGCATTTTGGTCCGGGTCTTAAGTGGTTAAAGAAATGAAGAAAAATTCATATTTTTACAAAATTTTCGTTGTTTTTTCATTAATAGCAGAAAAAAAAAACGCAGAGGTGATCAAATACTACCAAAAGAAAGCTCTATTTGTGGGGGGAAAAAAGGACAAAAATTTCATTTGGTTACAGTGTTGTATGACCAAGTTATTGTCATTCAAAATGTGAGAGCACCGAAAGCTGAAAATTGGTCTGGTTATTAAGGGGGTTTAAGTGCCCAGTGGTCCCAAAAAAGTATCAAAAGTGTCCGATCTGTCTGCCACAACGTTGCAGTCTCAATAAAAATTGCTGACCGCGTCCATGACTAGTAAAAAAAGAAAAAAAAAAATGCCATAAATATCACCCATTTCCCCTAATATTCGCTTATTGTGATTTGTTTAAACCAAAAATATGTAGAAGAATATATATTGGCCTAAACTGATGAAGACATTTGTTTAAAAAAAAAAATAGGGATATTTTAGCAAAAACTAATTTTTTTTTTTTTCAAAATTGCAACTCTTATTGTTCATAGCGCAAAAAAGAAAAACCGCAGAGGTGATCAAATACCCCTATTTGTGGAAAAAAATAACTGTTAGGGTACCACGTCGCACGACCACGCAATTATCAGTTAAAACAACGCAATGCTGTATCGCAAAAAATGGCTTGGTCAGGAAGGGGGCAAATCCTCCCAGGGCCGAAGTGGTTAAATTACTGCCCGCTTCTGTCCACCATACAGTGGCGTCTTAAGAGATGGTCATCAATGCAACATTCCTGGTTGGGACAGATGTCCCTCTTTAAGATGGATATCCTCCCTAGATTTCTCTATTTCAAACTATTTTGATCTGGGACTCACACTTATTTTTCCCCAATTGGCATGTTCAAATTTGCTTATATTAATTTGGCCTAGATCCTTGGTTAGACTTGGGTATGATATTCTGTCAAAATGTCCACATGCTTTTTCTAAAATATATGGAACATTCCTGTCATACACATTCCCGGCCGCCCTTTTTATATCAGAGACTGGGAGTAAGAATTAGGCAATAATTTGGCTCCTGAGGAATAGGACAAAGCCTACTCTCTTACATTCACTCAACTTTAGCTTCCCAATCGCAGGATTTTTTTTTTAAGATTCTAACCAGATGGTATCGCTGCCCGGCTCTTTTAAACCAGATCAACCCCGCTTGAACCAGAATAATGTTTGTGATGTAGTAAACTGAGTGGTACACATCTACACATGTGGTGGTCTTGCCGGGTAATAAAACCATTTTGGTTGGCTATATTCCAGATCATCCACATGAACATGGGCAAGATATGGCCGGAGACCCCAGAGGTTTCCCTTCTTTCCATGATCACGGTATTAATTAAAATCGATCAAAAATTGAATATTTACATTTTTGATGATGGCAGGTAGAGCTCCGATTCCCAGATATAGGAAATTGTTCGCAATACAGGAACAGGTAGCGGAAGTGAACTAAACTATGCATATGGAAGAGATGGTAGCTACAGTCAACTAAAAAGATTTTAAGTTCAGGAAGGTTTGGACCCTGTGGGTGGACTCTCTTGAATCTCCCTTGCTACCATCTTTTATGAGATAAATAGATACTGGGAAGACATTGATATTTCTGCCTCAGGAGTCATGTATGGCTGGATGCTTTCTTATTTTTGTTTTTGTTTTCCTTTTTTTTTTTATTCTGGGACCGAACATCCTCTTTTTGGGTCCCACGGCGGCTTCTCCCGCAAGAGCTAACCTCCTAGGAAAGTTTTCTCCCAAGGGGGTTTCCTTGCGGGCGCGCCCCCGCACCATACAATTGGCGTCCATAGCCGCCAATTGTATGACTCGGCCCCGCTGAAACAGATTTTGCCCACCTATCAAAAAATTCTGACAGTCACAAAGGCTTCAGCTTGTATAAGGCTACATTGCACAGGGGGACTAGCCCCAGTGTGAATGACAGCGGCAGGAATCTGATTCCTGGAGCTGTTTTTGCCACCTGTGAGTGGCTAGCTGTGGCCGCCAAGCCATGTAGACTTCAATGACAAGTAAATAGTGTCTGCAGCTATCCGTGGCTGTCCGGATAGCTAGTGATTATCTGCAGTGATCCCTGCTGGATGGACTTTGTGCACAGCAAGCTTTTACACAGTATTTGTAGAGCTTTCAACAAGATTTTTTGAAGCTTTTAAAGTACCGTTCAGTTCCAGTTTGTAAGGCCTCTTGCACACGATACTTCTATTTAAGCATCTATTTTTTCAGCATTTTTTTATGTATTTTTTTTGCATTCGGGGTAAATGTGCGCATATGCACGAATTTGCGCACACGAGGCTTAAATTACTGCCAAAAAATATATATTTTTTCTAAATATTTTTTTTTTTTTTTTACTTTAGAATCCATGGCACTTGTTTACGCGCCCCTGTGCATGGGCACATTACAATTAATGGGCTGGATTTTAGCTCTGTAAAAAAATAAGGTGTTCTGAGCTTTTTAAAGCTGCAGTGTTTAACCACTTGACCACTGGGCACTTAAACCCACTTCCTAACCAGACCAATTTTTAGCTTTTGGTGCTCTCACAATTTGAATGATAATTACTCAGTCATACAACATTGTACCCATTAGAAATTTTTGTCCTTTTTTTTCACACAAATAGAGCTTTCTTTTGGTGGTATTTGATCACCTCTGGGTTTTTTATTTTTTGCGCTATAAAAGAAAAACGACTGAAAATTCTGTAAAAAAAAATAAAAAAAGTGTGTTTCTGTCATGTTAGAGGGTTATTTCTCACACACAGTATATGCATACCACAAATTACACCCCAAAACACATTCTGCTATTCCTCCCGAGTATGGAGATACCACATGTGTGAGACTTTTACACAGCGTGACCACATACAGAGGCCCAACATGCAGGGAACGCCATCAGGCGTTCTGGAACACCCAGACCAATTCTGACATTCCTCTCCTACATGTAAAAATCATAATTTATTTGCTAGAAAATTACATAGAACCCCAAAACATTATATATGCTTTTTAGCAAAGACCCTAGAGAATACAATGGCGGCGGTTACAACTTTTTTTATCTCACATGGTATTTTCGTAGAAATTTTTTGAACGTGTGTTTTTAAAAAAAACTGTTTTGTGCTAAAAAAAAAAAACAGTAAAGTTAGCACAATTTTTTTCATAATGTGAAAGATGACGTTACGCCGAGTAAATAGATACCCAACATGTCACCCTTCAAAATTGCGCACAATGATGGAATGGCGCCAAACTTCGCTACTTAAAAATCCCCATAGGCGACGCTTTAATTACTTTTATTGGTTACATGTTTTTAGTTACGGAGGTGGTCTAGGGCCAAAATGATTGCTCTCGCTCTAAGGTTCGCAGAGATACCTCACATGTGTAGCTTGAACACAGTTTTCATATGTGGACGGGACTTACGTATGCGTTCACTTCTGCATGCGAGCACACAGGGACAGGGGTGCTTTAAAAAATGGGTATTGCAGAGTATTGGGGTATTGCAGAGTATTGGGGTATTGCAGAGTATTGGGGTATTGCAGAGTATCGCGCAGGGTATTGGGGTACTGCAGAGTATTGGGGTACTGCAGGGTATTGGGGTACTGCAGGGTATCGCGGTATTAGGGTATTGCAGAGTATTGCGCAGGGTATTGCACAGTATTGGGGTACTGCAGGGTACTAGGGTACTGCAGAGTATTGGGGTACTGCAGAGCACTGGGGTATTGCAGGGTACTGCATAGTACTGGGGGATTGCAGGGTACTGGTGTATTGCAGAGCTGGGATGGATGGAGGGATGGCTGGATCTGTGACTGCATTTGTCACAGATCCAGCCACAGCGCAGCTGCTGACACCCCGCTCCCCCCCCTCTCCTCCCACACTGTACCGAACGGTACAGAGAGGAGACTCAGGAGAGGGAGGAACCGGCGGACGCCGGTTTGTTTACAAGTGATCGCGCCGTCATTTGACGGCGCGATCACGTGGTAAAAGGCCGCTATCAGCGGCAATTTACCGTGATCCGTGATGCGCGGGGTCTTCTAGACCCGGCGAGCACAGACACTTCCGCGAGCGCGTCCCAGGGGACGCGCAAACGCGGAAGTGCAGGACGACGTCCCAGGGACGTCGTGTCAAAGTAACTCGACCGCGCTGTAGCAGTATTTTTGCTATAGCGCGGTCGGAAAGAGGTTGAGGCCCCGTACACACGGCCGAGGTTCCGCGCCAGAAACCAGCGAGAACCTCGCTGGGAGCTGCATTCCAGCAGAACCTCGGCTGTGTGTACGCTCTCTGCTCGCCCCGCCCGTCGGGAAACCCGTCGAGCAAATAGAGAACAGGTTCTCTATTTGCTCGACGGCCCGTCGGGATGAATGGCTGGTTGCCATTCCCAACGGGCGGGTCGCAGATTCTGACGGCCGGCAGAGAACCTCAACGGGCGGAACTATGTGTTCCGCCCGTCGAGGTTCCCTGTCGTGTGTACGGGGCTTAAAACTGGAACTGAATGGTATCAGCTTTAACAAGGATTGACGAAAGCTCTGAAAATATTTTGTAATAGATTGCTGTTCACTCTGCTCTTACACAACCTGAAGCCTGTGTGAAACGGAGCACATTTTTAAGTTCTGAGTGTATGTGTAAGAGCATCAAGAGAGTCCCATAATTAAAAAGTAAATATAAAAACGACAGTGCTCTATTATTTGACTCTATTGTGCGGACTCAAAATCAGAGAGACCATGTATACACTAAGAACACGAAGTACATATTGACACTGAACTAATCTAGGAAATGACCGATCAAAGTGGAGGCAAGAGAAGAAATAATTTAAGAGCTAAAGTATAACAGATGTTCTCTGTGACAATTTAGAAGTGCTGCAGAAACCCTTTGCTCATGACACCAATGATTGTGGGCGCTTTACTGACCACCAAAGTAACAGGACCCTCCAGTCACTGCACACCAACGTAATACTGGTGTTTTTCCACAAACCATAACAATGCAGCAAAGATGTTAAAGGGTAAGTTCACCTTTACAGAAAAATCTATAAGGTGAACTTACTCAGGACCCCCACCTCGCGCCTCCTAAACATACCCAGTCAGGAGGTACATTTAGGAGCATTTTAATTGGTCAGCACCGTCACATTGGCGACATGGACCAATCAGAAGCCACGTAGCCTGTCCTGTCAGCTGGGAGAAAGAGGGGAAAGCAAAGAGGATTTCTAAGCCCTGGAGCCATGAGGTGGCTTTGGGGGGGGGGGGCACAGAACGAGCGATTACCGCCATTCAGGTCAGCGGGACTTGGGGGGTGGCCGAGGCGAGGGTCCTGTGTAAGTTTGTCATACAGACTTTTTTCTAAAAAGTGAACTTTTAACACTTGAACAGCAACTTCTAATTTTACAGGGAAGTTTACACTAGCCGTCAATGTAACATGGACATTTACATTGATTACAAATGTGACATGTATTTACAGCAACCAACAATGCAGTGGAATAATTTACACTCACAACCAATGTAATCAGGAAATTTACACTGTCCACAAATATATTGAGGGCATTGGTGAATAGTGTAAATGCCTTAATTACAGTGGTTCATACTGAAAATGTTCTCGTTACATTAGTCATCAGTATAAATGCACTTCAAATAAATACCCCATTACAGCGGATTCTCTTCCAGTGTGGCGGGGGGCCATTATTAAAGGAGGGATTTAAATTTGCTGAATGAATTTGATTGTTGCTTTTCATGGGAAAGGTGGGGGTCTTATGGTGGCTGAATTTGAGGTGGTTCATGTGTCGAGAGTTAGCGATGGTTGGTTGATTTTTTTTTTCCATAGAGCACAATGTGATTTTGCTTTGCAATTTATTGCATTATCTCAGTTTATGATCTTGCAGTGGAATTTAATGAGCTATTATATCTTTATCCTTGTTTGTAATATACTGTGCAGTAGCTGGTTGATACAATTTGCTTTTACAGTGAGATGTTTTAGCAATCATTTACATAATTTGCTGTAAATCATGAAACATCATAATGTACTGTCGCAGAGCAATGTAGTATAGTCATGTGGCAGCATCAAATAAGGCTCAGTTTGCAAAGATAGATTAGTTACTTTAATTCTATTCACAATTTTATTTAATTTTGAAAAGAAAATATGAAAAAATTATATATATATATATATATATATTACACACACACACACACACACACACAGTGCCTTGCGAAAGTATCTGGCCCCCTTGTACTTTGTGACCTTTTGCCACATTTCAGGCTTCAAGCATAAAGATATAAAACTGTAATTTTTTTGTGAAGAATTAACAACAAGTGGGACACAATCATATGAAGTGGAACAACATTTATTGGATATTTCAAACCTATTTTTAACAAATAAACTGAAAAATTAGGCGTGCAATATTATTCAGCCCCTTTACTTTCAGTGCAGCAAACTCTCTCCAGAAGTTCAGTGAGGATCTCTGAATGATCCAATGTTGACCTAAATGACTAATGATGATAAATAGAATCCACCTGGGTGTAATCAAGTCTCTGTATAAATGCACCTGCACTGTGATAGTCTCAGATGTCCGTTTAAAGCGCAGAGCGCATCATGAAGTAAAAGGAACACACCAGGCAGGTCCGAGATACTGTTGTGGAGTTTAAAGCCGGATTTGGATACAAAAAGATTTCCCAAGCTTTAAACATCCCAAGGAGCACTGTGCAAGCGATAATATTGAAATGGAAGGAGTATCAGACCACTGCAAATCTACGAAGACCTGGCCGTCCCTCTAAACTTTCAGCTCATACAAGGAGAAGACTGATTAGATATGCAGCCAAGAGGCCCATGATCACTCTGGATAAACTGCAGAGATCTACAGCTGAGGTGGGAGACTCGGTCCATAGGAAACATGGTGGTGGCAGCATCATGGTTTGGGCCTGCTTTTCTTCAGCAGGGACAGGGAAGATGGTTAAAATTGATGGGAAAATGGATGGAGCCAAATACAGGACAATTCTGGAAGAAAACCTGATGGAGTCTGCAAAAGACCTAAAACTGGGACGGAGATTTGTCTTCCAACAAGACAATGATCCAAAACAAAGCAAAATCTACAATGGAATGGTTCACAAATAAACATATCCAGGTGTTAGAATGGCCAAGTCAAAGTTCAGACCTGAATCCAATCGACAATCTGTGGAAAGAACTGAAAACTGCTGTTCACAAACGCTCTCCGTCCAACCTCACTGAGCTCGAGTTGTTTTGCAAGGAAGAAAGGGGCAAAAATGTCAGTCTCTCGATGTGCAAAACTGACAGAGACATACCCCAAGCGGCTTACAGCTGTAATTGCAGCAAAAGGTGGCGATACAAAGTATTAACTTAAAGGGGCTGAATAATTTTGCATGCCCAATTTTTCAGTTTTTTTATTTGTTAAAAAAGTTTGAAATATCCAATAAATTTGGTTCCACTTAATGATTGTGTCCCACTTGTTGTTGATTCTTCACAAAAAATTTCATTTTTATATCTTTATGTTTGAAGCCTGAAATGTGGCAAGAGGTCGCAAAATTCAAGGGGGCCAAATACTTTTGCAAGGCACTGTATATATCTCACACACACACACACACACACACACATTGTGTGCTGTATACAATACACACGCGGTTTTTGATTGAAATTATAATTTTGTTAAGCCTTACTTTATTTCACAATTCAGTGAGCTATAATGCATGTTTTACTAGCCGTGTGAATGTTGGTGTTCAACTCTCATTTCTAAAATTAATCATTTTACTATGAGGTTCTATAATTTCAAGTTTTCTTTATCGTACATCACGGGACACAGAGAAGCATAGTAATTACTATGTGGGTTATAGAGTACCTTCAGGTGATGGACACTGGCACGCCCTTAAGGCAGGAAGTTCCCTCCCCTATATAACCCCTCCCATACCGGGAGTACCTCAGTTTTTTCGCCAGTGTCTAAGGTGTTGGTCACGAGTGAACATGTGCTCCAAGGAGCTCCACTGGAGGGATCCATATTGGATGTAAAAAGCCTCCATAAATCTGGATCCGTCCAAAGTGCTTCTGAGCCAAAGTGGACGGTACCCGGGCCCCGGTTGAGAAGAACGGGGTTTTGCCTGTAATGCTCCTCATTTGAGGGCTGGATCCTGATTACTCAGTACTTTGGTCAATTTCCTAATACCAAATGTTTACTGACAGGATGCGATATGGGTCCAGGGGTGTGGTGTTCCTGTCCATGGACCCCGATCCCTGAAGGTCTGCAGACTTTGCTCTCCGTTATGGGCGAAGATTGGACTGTCTGTGTGTGCAGAGTCCTGTGGCGTTGGATCAGGTAAGTGAAGGTGCTTCAGGACTTGGTCCTGAAAGTATCCTTTTTTTTGGAGCCATTATGCTTGCCTAAGCTATCTGTCTGTGCCTCTCCTAACATTGTCCTGAATGCTGTGGGGAGGATGGGGTGTCTATGCTCAGTTAGTTAGCCCCTCCTGTGCAGTTTAAACAGTGTAAGGTGGTCCAAAGGTTTTGGCCATAGATTGTATTACCTAGTCCTCACATGGTAGCTGCGGTAGCTCCAACCTCGTGCACAGGCGCGCCTGCGTCTCGTGAGTGCGGCATAGTATGTGTCATAGGCGCACCCGCGCACAACTTCACAAATGTATTTGCTGCATCTGTGCGCATGTGCGACGTGCATGGGGGCTGTAGATGCGCGTGCGGCAACATGTGCGCGCACAGCCTCGTGATGCACGCCCGGCAGCGGCGCGTGCGTATGCTCGCAAGGGGTCCATCTCAGCTGTTCTCTATGAGACTTGAGATTGCAGGACAGAGCAGGTCAGGTCAGGTGACTTGCACCTAGTCCATAAAAGCTCAGTCCACTTCACCCATCCTGGCTGACAGTGGACACAGAGAATATTCGTGCACAAGTTCTCAGTATTATTGCTGGTTGTTGGACAGTGACACTCGCTTAAGGCGCATAGTGGGCTCTCCCCCTTGCCGATCATCAAATAGCAGCGTCAGTGCTGGTCTATAGGTCCGCAAGTGGTTGCACCTGTTGCGAGTACCTCGGCTTTATTATGGCTAAAGGCTCAGGGACTAGAAGTACAGAGAGATCTAAGGGATCGCCATCAGGCTCGGAGGATCTCGGGCATGCTCCTGCGGCTAGTTCCTCTCCTAATAAATTGGAGGAGGCCCAGGGTGAACCATCAGGGCTATCAGGTGCCTCATCTGCCCTTGTCCCGCCTGCTCCAGTTTTTGTGACACAGGAGGCTTTGGCCTCAGCCATGGGTGGTCTGGAGCAGAGATTAGCGACCTTGATTGCTTCCTCTCTCTCAAGAGAAAAACGCACAAGGTCCCCCTCTCCCTCTGCGGAGTTCCTCAGAGCGGAACAACTATCCTCAGAAGAGGTTGATTTACCCTCTGGAGATCAGGCAGAGGGTCATTCAGAGGTCTCGGACTCTGAGGATTCCACCCTGGGGGAACCATTTTTGGCGTCTCAGTCCAAAAAATTATTGGTCCAGTCCCTCACGGAGATGGTCAGTTCGGCCTTCAAGTTGCCCCTTTCAGAGCCAGCATCAAGTTCAGTCTCTTCTTTAGGCTCTTTAAAAGCTCCTCAAGCTAACTATTCCTTCCCGGTTCATCCCCTACTGGAAGGCCTTATCTACAAGGATTGGGAACATCCAGATAGATCTTTTCTTCCTCCTAAAAAGTTTTCGGTTTTATACCCCATGGAGGAACAATTCACTAAGAAGTGGGGTATCCCCACAGTGGACGCAGCTGTGTCCTGCGTAAACAAGACCTTGACCTGTCCGGTGGACTTTAAGGACCCGACAGACAAGAGACTAGAGACGCTGTTAAAGACCTTGTTTTCTACAGCTAGAGGGGTAACCCAGCCTGCAGTGGCAGCTATTGGTATTTGCCAAGCCCTAAAAGACCAGTTAAAAGGGGTCTTGAAGGATATCCCGGCTCAACAGGCTCAGGAATTGGCTGACTTCCCTAAAGCATTATGCTTTGCCATAGATGCTATCAAGGACTCTATACAACAGTCCTCCCGTCTCACTCTCTCTTTAGTTCATATGCGCAGATTACTCTGGTTAAAGAACTGGGCGGCTGAAACCCTGTGTAAAAAAATACTGGCAAGGTTTCCTTTTCATGGAGAGCGTTTATTTGGGGAAGATCTGGATGCATACATTCAGAAAATTTCCAGTGGCAAAAGCACATTGTTGCCAGTAAAGAAAAGGTTTAGGAGTCCTCCCTCCTTTAAAAAAAATCTTCCTCTCCTATCCCTAGTACTTCCGCTACCAGGCAGTTCCGACGGCCTCCCGAACGGTTTAATACGGGTGGGAAGCCACAGGGCCAGACTCAGGCTTCCAAAAAGCCTTGGAGCCGTAAGTCGGCCAAGCCAGCATCTAACTCGGCGTTATGAAGGTTCACCCCCACTCAGCTGGGTGGGGGGAAGACTTCAGCTGTTTGCGGAGGCCTGGCAAGAGAGGATCCAAGACAATTGGGTTCTCTCTACGGTTTCCGAGGGCTACAAGCTGGAGCTGAGCGAATTTCCTCCACCTCGCTTCTTAGCCTCAAGCGTCCCGAAAGACCCGGGAAAAAGAAGGTCCCTAGCTTTGGCCTTGGATCATCTATTATCCCAGGGGGTAATCAAAGAACTGACACTGGAAGAACAGGGTTTGGGGTTTTATTCAAATCTTTTCACCGTCCCCAAACCAAACGGAGATGTAAGACCCATTCTGGACCTCAAGGGCTTAAACAAATTCCTAAAAGTCCAGTCTTTCCGGATGGAATCGAATCGGTCGGTGGTTGCCTCCTTACAAAGAGGGGAGTTTTTGGCGTCCATCGATATAAAGGACGCATACTTACACATTCCCATCTTCCGCAACCATCAGAAGCTGTTGCGCTTCACGGTAAATCAGCGCCACTTTCAATTCGTGGCCTTACCTTTTGGTCTGGCCACCGCAACTTGTGTATTCACAAAAGTGCTGGCCCCACTATTAGCAAGCCTAAGATCTCAAGTCCATGGGTTGGGTTCTCAACCTAGACAAGTCGGCCTTGGTGCCTGTGCAAAGGCTCAAGTACTTGGGTCTACTCGTAGACACAGAGCAAAGAAAGATCTTTCTACCCCAGAGAAAGTTTGATGCTTTAAGGGAACTAGTTCAGCTAGTCAAGTCAAGGCGTCGGCCCTCCATTCGCCTTTCTATGTGGCTACTGGGGAAAATGGTAGCCTCTTTCGAGGCCGTTCCATTCGCTCAGTTCCACTCAAGGGGACTTCAACACGCCATCCTATCTGCTTGGAACAAAGAGGTTCAGGCCTTAGACCTCCCTATGTCCCTCTCCCGGAGAGTCCGGCAGAGCCTTTGCTGGTGGCTGGTTCCCCAGAACTTACTAAGAGGGAAGTCCTTTGTTCCCATCTCTTGGCGGGTTGTGACCACAGATGCCAGTCTTCTGGGCTGGGGTGCAGTCCTGGAGGGCCTATTTCTCCAAGGAAGGTGGTCAATCACCGAGAGATCTCTACCTATCAACCTGCTAGAGATTCGGGCAGTTCATCTAGCCCTGTCAGCTTGGACAGACAGGTTGAAGGGTCTCCCAGTCAGGATTCAGTCTGACAATGCCACAGCTAAGGCATACATAAATCACCAGGGGGCACAAGGAGTCGTGCAGCCCAAAGGGAGGTGGATCGAATTCTGATCTGGGCAGAAACATATGTCCCCTGCATTTCTGCAGTTTATATCCCGGGCATAGACAATTGGCAGGCAGACTACCTAAGCCGCCAACAATTGCTCCCAGGGGAGTGGACTCTTCACCCCGACATCTTCCAGGGCATTTGTCAGAGGTGGGGGACACCGGATGTGGATCTCTTTGCATCGAGGTTCAATGCAAGGGTGGGCAACTTTCTGTCCCGGACGAGGGATCCACTCGCTTGCGGCACGGATGCGCTGGTGTTTCCATGGGGCCAGTTCTCCCTAATGTATGCGTTTCCTCCACTGCAATTAGTACCCCGCCTCCTTCGCAGGATAAGGTCGGAAGAGAAACCAGTGATTCTGTTCGCTCCGGCGTGGCCCAGAAGGGCCTGGTACACAGAGATTGTAAGGATGTCCGTGGGGCGTCCATTGACCCTTCCGCTCCGTCCAGACCTACTATCCCAGGGACCTATATTCCACCCTTCCTTACCGTCTCTAAATTTAACGGTCTGGCTGTTGAGTCCCATATCCTAAAGAGAAGGGGTTTCTCTAATTCAGTAGTGTCGACTTTAATGCCAGAAAGCCATTTTCTAGGCTCATTTATTACAGAATTTGGAAATCTTATGTGGCCTGGTGTGAAACCAGGGGGTGGCATCCCCGGAGGTATCTCATTGGCAGAATTCTAGATTTTCTGCAGATGGGGGCAGAAATTAAGTTGGCCCTAAGCACCATTAAGGGCCAGATCTCTGCCTTATCGATTTTGTTTCAAAGGCCACTGGCTACACATTCTCTGGTCAAGACCTTTTTACAAGGTGTGACTCGGGTTAATCCTCCAGTCAAGGCCCCCTTGTGTCCGTGGGATCTGAATCTGGTCCTTTCTGCCTTGCAGAAGCTACCTTTTGAGCCTTTGGCTCACATTCCTTTGGTCCTTCTGACCAGGAAGGTGTTTTTTTTTATAGCCATAACCTCTGCTAGGAGGGTATCGGAGTTGGCGGCCTTATCATGTAAGGAACCATACCTTATTCTCCATAAGGACAGAGTGGTCCTACGGCCTCACCCGACTTTCCTTCCTAAAGTTGTTTCTAACTTTCATTTGAATCAAGATCTAGTTCTCCCTTCCTTTTTCTCAGAACCTAGTTCTGCAAGGGAGAAGTCATTGCACACGCTAGACGTACGTAGAGCGGTTAAGATCTACCTTAGGGCTACTGCTCAGGTCCGAAAAACTGACATTTTGTTTATCCTGCCAGAAGGTCCCAGATGTGGGCAGGCAGCGTCGAATTCCACTATCTCCAAATGGATTCGACAGGTCATTACTCAAGCCTATGGCTTGAGGGGAAAGGTTCCTCCGTTTAAGGTTAAAGCACATTCCACTAGAGCGGTGGGTACTTCCTAGGCAGTGCATCATCAAGCCTCCATGGCTCAGGTCTGCAAGGCTGCGACGTGGTCGTCTGTCCATACTTTCACAAAGTTTTACCAATTGGACATAAGAAAAGATGAGGAAAGCGCCTTTGGGCGCAGTGTGCTGCAGGCTGCAGTTTGATTCCTCATGTCTGATGGCGTCCGGCTTAATTTTTTTTTTGGGGTCTACCTCCCCTCATTAGCATTGCTTTGGGACGTCCCACATAGTAATTACTATGCTTCTCTGTGTCCCGTGATGTACGATAAAGAAAATAGGATTTTTATAACAGCTTACCTGTAAAATCCTTTTCTTGGAGTACATCACGGGACACAGAGCTCCCGCCCCTCTTATGGGGAAATTGGGACACTTATTGCTTGCTACAAAACTGAGGTACTACCGGTATGGGAGGGGTTATATAGGGGAGGGAACTTCCTGCCTTAAGGGCGTGCCAGTGTCCATCACCTGAAGGTACTCTATAACCCACATAGTAATTACTATGCTTCTCTGTGTCCCGTGATGTACTCCAAGAAAAGGATTTTACAGGTAAGCTGTTATAAAAATCCTATTATTAACTAGGCATTTCTATAAAATATTTGTTTTGTCAAACAATTGTGTCCGGCCTATAGAAAAATCTTTCTCACCCATCACCATTCATAAGGGGGGCCAGATTTTTACTTCATACAGACATATACACAGTTCCAAATCATAAAAACATAAAGACAATTATATAATTTGTGCAGAAATCCATATAATTTTCTTGCAACTGTAAAGGGATGGAACTCAGCTTTAATGTACGATTAATAAATACACTCCATAGTCACTCGCAGCCAGAATAGTATTGCCACACTCAATATCAGCAGGTCTGTTTAGATTTCTCCTTAAAAAGCACTCATTCCTCTATGGTGAGAGGTGCCCTTGTAAAAATGCTTGCAAAACATGACAACATTTCTACCCACTGAAGCACAGGCCCTGCTACACATTGCCCTGGACCATGGATTATGCTGCCACATGGAAAACACAGCACTGATCATAGGCCTTCTGTTAAGTATAAAGGATATGTACAGTGTCAGTGAGGCTTAACTACAAACTATAAAAAAAAAAAAAACTGAGCTTAAGAACAGTTTTTTTTTAAATCATAGTACCTATATTTAGAGGACATATCCTATTGTAAAATGTATGGTCCTGCTTGTTTTACTGTCTTACAGTTTGCTTTAAAACAATAAAAGTCCACTTTCAACAAATTGACTGTGCTTATGCAGGGAATATTCAGGAATGCCCCAGTACCGAGTTATGTTATGATTATGTTTAACATAAAATTAAATGTACTGTATTGTGTATCGCAAACCAGGCTGCATACCTGTAAAGATTTTACACATTCCCTTTAAACAATTCCATTAGAAACCAGCTAGATTATACAACCTACTGTAGCCTAGTAATTGATAACATTGTTATATCCTTTTTTTCCCACAAAGGTGACAAGAGAAGATTACAAACAGGACTTCAGCACCATTAATTGCAATCAACTGATTTGAATCGTTATATGCAGCACAAGTGAGAAATGAAAATTTAACAAAAAAATAAATATTTTCAACACACTGTACATGGAAAGCTATAAAACAGCATACCTTCATCACTTGCTTGATGTTTAACTACTGTCATAAGAGACCTAGAAGGAGGTTTACCCAGGGGAAGTCTCCAGCTTTTTGTTCTTTGTGGTCTTTTCTCATTATTTTCAGCCCAAGTTGTGCTCTAAAACAGACAAAGCCAGCCTTGTTAGTCTGAAATACTGAAAATAAGAATGCACTTAAAGAATGAAAGCTCTCTAGGATTAAGAGAACTAAGTTCGGTGTTACATGTATTCTTCTTTTCAAAAAAACAACAAAAAAAACCCTCAAAGAATACAAGATGGGACTCTGTATCCCAATATCTCTGCTTTTACTGCTCTGAAACTTTACACATACTAATATTTCAGCTACAAAGGAAATGTACAAATCGTTATGCTAATGTTTTAAAAAAAGAAGCCAAATGTCAAATGCATCTAAATGATCATCCAAGTGTCTAAGTAAAACAGACAAGAGCAAGTAAATAAATAAAACAAAGTAATATACAAAAGGCAGGCTACTTCGGTAGTCTCAAATTAAGTTTCCAAATCACTTCTAGGGTTAGAGCATAATTATAGAAAGATGCAAATAAGGGACACAAGAGAACATACTTTTGAAATGAAACTATGGACCTTTTAGCTTCATATTTGTTTTAAAAGCTTGATGTGTGAATTTGAAAAGTTAGAGTAATCAACAGCAACTACTCTTATGCCGCGTACACACGATCACTTTTTGTGACGAAACAAAACGACGTTGCATACACACCATCGTTTTTCCAAAAGCCTCTAGCAAAGCGTGGTGACGTACACCACGTTCGACGGCACTCTGTTCCATTGAAGCTCCGTTCTCGTAACTTGCTTCTGAGCATGCGCGGGTTTAAAAACGTTGTTTTCGACGTCGTTTTGCCCACACACGATCACTTTTTATGACACAAAAAATGACATTTTCAAAAACAACAAAAAAATCAAGCATGTTCGAATTTTTTTTTGGTCGTTTTTTTTTAAGACATAAAACAACGTTTTGCCCATACACGATCATTTTAAATGACATTTTTGAAAACGTCGTCTTTTTTCATCACAAAAAGTAATCGTGTGTACGCCGAATTACTAGCAAATTTGTGCCTGTTTGGTCAACATACATATAGGGTGGGTCCATATAACCTACTCAGTGACGTGTCTGACAGACATTAGGGCAACCGAAAAGGGCACTCTGCGGGAGAGTTCATCTAGGGGGATATCTCTTCTGGGTTCAAAAAGGGGTTTCTCTAGGGCAATAATTCTATAGGATTGCACTTCAGGCACAGGATTTCCAGGTCCAATAATAGATCTCCTTTAGATCTCCCATCAGCTAAATAGTACAAGAGCCTACCTGATTTGATGCAAATTGAATTCATTGTTCAGATGTGTCATCCAATTCATTAGTTCTGGTAAATCTAAAGAAAATTGTACAGAGCTTGTACAATCAGATTGCAAAGAGTATGCCCATCTTTATACAGGTACATAGTAGGGAGTGGACGTAGACATTTAGTCAGGCCCTGTCCTCTCCACGTAGCGAAAACTTACATTCCCGCATGCATGTTTTGGGTGGTTCGGAGCATTTTAACTTGTCACGCATAGGGCCGCCCATTCCAGTGAACATGCCCTACATGCAACAAACGCCCCAGACCTTTTTTTTTTTTTTAAAGGAGTGGAGCTTGGTGCATTACTACAGTTGGTGTGTTTGCAGCACTTGAGGTGCCTTTAACCCTTAATGACAACACAAGCATGATGTACGCTCCAGTGACACCCATAGGCGGGTCTGTTGATTTCAGTGGGCTGTGCTACACGTGGCAAAGTAGCTCATGAGATATTCTGATGTGGTGCGGGTTGCACTTTTGTCATCTGTTTTTTTTTTCATGTAGCAAAATGTGTGTTTGCTTTTGTGTTTGGTGTGCCATTAAATAATGACACTAAAAGCGCAACAAGGTTATTTTAGGTGTATAAATGTGGCCATTTACTATTACTTTTTTAATAGAAACATTTATTAATTTTCCAACATTACATACAAATATACATTATTTCAAGGACAAACATTGTACATACTCACATAAACAGTCTCAATATAACCCCTTCATAAAATCGAATTCATATTCATAATAATTACCATTCTTATAGTTACCTATCCCATTGTCTCATATACATCATCCCCCGTCCTAAACCTTTTAACTTCTCTATTCTGGATTAAGCGAAATATCGGAGAGTAATAAGCCAAGGAAAAACAGGAGCGCAAGGATAGGGTGCTATGGGAAGAGGTAGCTGGATGACGATATACCGGGGAAAGAGAAACCTTCTCCCAATGAAAAAGAGAATTTTTAGAATATATATATGTGTGTGTGTGTGTGTGTGTGTGTGTGTATATATATATATATATATATATATATATATATATATATATATATATATATATATATATACACATACACACACACACACAGTGCCTTGCAAAAGTATTTGGCCCCCTTGAACTTTGCAACCTTTTGCCACATTTCAGGCTTCAAACATAAAGATATAAAACTGTATTTTTTTGTGAAGAAACAACAAGTGGGAAACAATCATGAAGTGGAACGAAATTTATTGGATATTTCAAACTTTTTTTAACAAAAAAAAATAAATGAAAAATTGAGCATGCAAAATTAGTCAGCCCCTTTACTTTCAGTGCAGCAAACTCTCTCCAGAAGTTCAGTGAGGATCTCTGAATGATCCAAAGTTGACCTAAATGACTAATGATGATAAATAGAATCCCACCTGTGTGTAATCAAGTCTCTGTATAAATGCACCTGCACTGTGACAGTCTCAGAGGTCCGTTTAAAGCGCAGAGAGCATCATGAAGAATAAGGAACACACCAGGCAGGTCGGAGATACTGTTGTGGAGAAGTTTAAAGCTGGATTTGGATACAAAAAGATTTCCCAAGCTTTAAACATCCCAAGGAGCACTGTGCAAGTGATAATATTGAAATGGAAGGAGTATCAGACCACTACAAATCTACGAAGACCTGGCAGTCCCTCTAAACTTTCACTCAATACAAGGAAAAGACTGATCAGTGATGCAGCCAAGAGGCCCATGATCACTCTGGATGAACTGCAGAGATCTACAGCTGAGGTGGAAGACTCTGTCCATAGGACAACAATCAGTCATATACTTCACAAATCTGGCCTTTATGGAAGAGTGGCAAGAAGAAAGCCATTTCTTATAAAGATATCCATAAAAAGTGTTGTTTAAAGTTTGCCACAAGCCACCTGGGTGACACACCAACCATGTAGAAGAAGGGGCATAAAAGCAACACAGCTCATCACCCTGAACACACCATGCCCACTGTCAAACATGGTTTGGGCCTGCTTTTCGTCAGCAGGGACAGGAAAGATGGTTAAAATTGATGGGAAGATGGATGGAGCCAAATACAGGACCATTCTGGAAGAAAACCTGATGGAGCCTGCAAAAGACCTGAGACTGGGATGGAAATTTGTCTTCCAACAATGATCCAAAACAAAGCAAAATCTACAATGAAATGGTTCACAAATAAACATATCCAGGTGTTAGAATGGCCAAGTCAAAGTCCAGACCTGAATCCAATCGAGAATCTGTGGAAAGAACTGAAAACTGATGTTCACAAATGCTCTACATCCAACCTCACTGAGCTCGAGCTGTTTTACAAGGAGGGATGGGCAAAAATGTCAGTCTCTCGATGTGCAAAACTAATAGACATAGCCCAAGGGACTTACAGCTGTAAATCTCAGCAAAAGGTGGTGCTACAAAGTATTAACTTAAGGGGGCTGAATAATTTTGCACGCCCAATTTCGTTCCACTTCATGATTGTGTACCACTTGTTGAATTCTTTACAAAAAATTGCAGTTTTATATCTTTATGTTTGAAGCCTGAAATGTGGCAAAAGGTCGCAAAGTTCAAGGGGGCCGAATACTTTCGCAAGGCACTATATATGTAATAGAGACAGATATAAAAATAAATATATACAAATATAACCATTCGCTACAAATGTAACCACTTCCGGACCACCCAGTGTGTGTGTATACACACACACACACACACAAACACAGCTAGCTGCCATAACCCAGGTACCCATCTTTTCAGTGAGCAGTCCAGTTTACGATAATGGTGGTCTCTGTGGCGTATTCTCCGCAAGATCACCTCCCGCCTTTTATCGGAGCCGTCGAAAGCAGTGGAGGCGATCGGGTTCTTCTCGTTGCTGGGTATGGAGGACGGGTGAGGGGAAGATGGCCCCCACCCATCTCCATACTATATCAGGGCGGAAGAGATGTCAAAACGTCACTTCCGCCCATAGCTCTTAAAGGGCCATTTTTTTGTAATTTTTTTTATTTTATTTTTAACATTTTTAATTTTTTTTTTTTTTTTTTTTTTTTTATTTGAACAGACACAACAGGAGCCAATCAGCGGGTCCAGCAGCCGCAATGTCCATTGGGATCAGCTAATATTTCAGAGGAGAGGCAGAACGGTGGTCTACCTATGTAAACAAGGCAGATCTCTGTTCTGCCAGTGAGGAAAATTGAGATCTTGTGTCTCTGCTAAGCAGAAACACAGCTCTTTGATTTCCTCTAGTGCATCCACCCCCCTCAGTTAGAAAGAACTACCTATGAGCACACTTAACTCTTTGATGGTCCCTCATGTTAACCCCTTCCCTACTTGTGTCATTTATACAATGACAGTGCATTTATTTTACTATGGAACACTGTATTGGTGTCACTGGTCCCCAAAAAGTGTCACTTGGGGTCAGATTTGTCCGCCGCAATGTCGCAGTCCCGCTAAAAATCGCTGATTGCCACCATTAACCACTTCCCGACCGCCGCATGTAGATATATGTCCACAGAAGAAGGGAACGTTAAGGCAGATGGGCGTATATATACATCCCTGCCTTTGCGCGGGTTCCCCCCCCTGCTACATGCGGCGGTCAGAAACCCGCGGGTCGCGATCCTGGGACGAGGCTGCGGCTTTCTAGCCGCCCGCTCGCGATCGCTCCCCGGAGCTGAAGAACCGTATGTAAACACGGCTTCCCCGTGCTTCACTGTGGCGGCTGCATCGATCGAGTGATCCCTTTTATAGGGAGACTCGATCGATGTCAGACCTACAGCCACAGCCCCCTACAGTTGTAAACACACACAGGGAACACACAAATCCTACAGCGCCCCCTGTGGTTAACTCCCAAACTGCAACTGTCATTTTCACAATAAACAATGCAATTGTCATGAAAATGTGTCAAAATTGTCCGAAGTGTCTGCCATAATGTCGCAGTCACTAAAAAAAAAAAAAAACAATCGCTGATCGGCACCATTAGTAGTAAAAAATAAATAAAATAAAAAATAAAATTGCAATAAAAACTATCCCGTATTTTGTAAACGCTATAAATTTTGCGCAAACCAATCGATAAACGCTTATTGCGATTTTTTTTTAACCAAAAATAGGTAGAAGAATACGTTTTGGCCTAAACTGAGGGAATTTTTCTATATAATGTTTTTGGGGGATATTTATTATAGCAAAATTGTCGCTTTATTTTTGTTTATAGCGCAACAAATAAAAACCGCAGAGGTGATCAAATACTAGAGGTCGACCGATATATCGGCTGACCTATATATCGGCTGACCGATATATCGGCCGATATTTTGCGTTTTTTAATTAATCGGCATCGGCTGATATGTGCTGTAAGAAAGCCGATTTTTTTTTTTTAACTTGCAAAAAGTGAGACTCTGGGCAGCCTGCCAAGTTTTGAGAAAAGATATACATGTTATGTTGCTACTTATCAATTAACTGAACTTGTGTAGGAGAGTTCTCAGTTTAACCATTTAAAGGCTAAATCTTTTTTGACACTTGGTGCTTACAAGTAAAAATCCTGTATTTTCTGCTGGAAAATCACTTGGAACCCCAAACATTATATATTTTTTTTTAACAGAGACCCTAAGAAATAAAATAGCGATTGCTGCAATATTTAATGTTACACGGTATTTGCACAGTGCACTGATTTGAGGCTTGTTGTGTTTAAATGTAAGAAATGTTCTGTATTATTTAGCAGGGCAATAATGGAACTTCCGCTTTTCCGAATGCCCCCCCCCCCCTCTGGTGTCACATTTGGTACCTTTCAGGGGGAAGGGGGGGCAGATACCTGTGTAATCCCAGGTATTTGCTCCCTCTTCCGGGCATAGATCACTGCGGTGACCTACACCACATCTGGTGCTTAATCCGCCCCCAGCTTTCTTCTGGGAGACGCACAGGTCCCAGAAGACAGCAGGGACCAGTGGGATTGCGCAGCACGTCTTGCGCATGCACAGTAGGGAACCAGGAAGTGAAGACGCAAGGCTTCACTTCCTGATTGCCTTACTGTAGATGGTGGCCGAAGCACCCGAGGGAGAGATTGCCTTCGGGGGCCAGCATTGTGGCCACCCACGACAGGTAAGTGTCCATATATTAAAAGTCAACAGCTGCAGTATTTGTAGCTGCTGACTTTTATTTATTTTTTCCGCAGAACTCCGCTGCCTAAACACTGGACCATCATTCTAGCAGCGCTATTTGGCTGCTAGCGGGGTGCTTATATCCCAGCCAGCGGCTGATTAAGGGGTTAAATGCTCCCATGTAGCACCACTGCAGAAGCACTTTGCAGGTGTGCATCTCAATGAGCAGGAGTGGTGGAGGAGCCGCTCCAAAGATGCTACTTGCAGGACTTTTCTTTAATGTCCTGCCAGCGCACCGCCTCAATGTGAAAGCACTCGGGCTTTCAGACTGCAGGGGAGCAGTTTTGCAGGCACCTTACAGGTGCTATTTTTAGCCCAAAAGTGCCTGAAAACGCCCCAGTGTGAAAGGGGTCTAACTGTTAGATTTTATGAGATGGGGGGGGGGGGGGGTCGGCTTAACATATCGGGCCAAAAAAAAAAAAATCTGCATTATAAATCGGCTATCGGCCGCCGCGATTTCTGAATATCGGCATCGGCCAGAGAAAAACCCATATCGGTCGACCTCTATCAAATGCCACCAAAAGAAAGCTATTTGTGGGAATAAAAGGACGCCAATTTTGTTTGGGAGCCAATTCGCACGAACGCGCAATTGTCTGTTAAAGCGACACAGTGCCGAATTGTAAAAACGCCTTTGGGCATTTAGCAGCATATTGGTCCGGGGCTGAAGTGGTTAATAGTAAAAGCAATAAAAAAAAAAAAAAGTCCATAAATCTATCCCATAGTAGACGCTATAATTATTGTGAAAGCCAAACAATACACGTTTATTCGGATTGTTTTTTACCAAAAACATGTAGTATAATACATATTGGCCAAATTTGATGAAGAAACTAGTTTTTTTTTTATTGGATGTGTATTGTAGCAGAAATGTGTTGTTTATAGCGCAAAAAAAAAAAACAGAGGTGATCAAATACTACCAAAAGAAAGCTCTATTTGAGGGGAAAAAAAGGACATCAATTGTCATTTGACACGCAGTGCCATATTGCAAAAAAAAAAAAAACGCCTGATCAGGAAGGGTGGTAAAATCTTCAGAAGCTGAAGTGATTAAAGTGGTTGTAAAGGTTTGTATACTTTTTTTTTATAAACATCACAAACCTGTTCTACTTATCTGCTCTGTGCAAAGGTTTTGCAAAGAGCGGCCCTGATCCTCATTTTTATGGGTTGCCCCGTTGGCGCTCCTGGCTCCTCCTCTTGATCGGGTGCACCCACGGAGAGCCGCTTTTCCAAGGGGGCACCGTGCGGCCATTGACACAGAAAGCAGGATTTGGCCCCCGCTTGTGTCACTAGATTTGATTGCAAACAATCGGGGGCCAATGGCTTCTGCTGCCATTGATCTATCCAATATGGACAAAGACAGCAGCTGGAGCCGCTGGGCTTGTGCACTTCGCTGGAACGAATGTGTTCAAGAAAAAAAGGGGGCTCTGTATCAAAAAAAAAAAATCACCTTAATGCAAACCATGAGACTTTACAACCACTTAAAGACCCGTTCATGTATAGATATGTAATTTTTTTTTTTAAAGATGGATATCTCAGTAACGGCAGCAGCCGCTGCCACAACCGAGATATCCATCTTTACTGTGAGTGGTCCTTTAAAAACGATGGTCTCCGCGGCGGATTTGCCGCAAGATCACCGTTACGGCCTTTTGGCTACGATCAAGTGTAGTA
Organism: Rana kukunoris; assembly: GCA_029574335.1. Classification (NCBI taxonomy): domain Eukaryota; kingdom Metazoa; phylum Chordata; class Amphibia; order Anura; family Ranidae; genus Rana; species Rana kukunoris. The sequence goes on along the minus strand of CM056049.1, from coordinate 319,354,198 downwards.
TCTGTTCTTATCAGTTGCCAGGAAGAGGCACTATGCTAACCGTCCTTAGTACACAGCAAGGTGGAAAGGGATTGCGGTGGCAGATGCAGAACCTGCTGGCGTGGAGGTGAAAGCCTTCTGATCGGGAAGGAGAAACATGCGGTCGAAGCTAACGGGCCGGGGTCCCTGGCCTTCTGCCCTGGATTTGATTCTTAACCTAGCCAGTTTTTCGAGAGGGAACGTTGGCCCCACCCTACTGTTAAGGGGGGGCCGAGAATCAGCTAGTACCTCTCAGATATAATTAGGTAGGGAGCGAAAGAGGCGACGGGGGAGTCTTGTATGCTCAGGCTCTCTCCCTGAGCTTCCGGAGCTCTTGTTCCTTCCTGGTAGGGAAGGGTGCTGTGACTGTCCGGGCTGTTGGTCAGGGTTTGTTGAAAAGCCTATGGTGATGTGCCCCTGGAGTGGCAGTCCAGGGGTGCCGTAATTGCACCAGTGTTTTTACCGGCACTTTTGCTTTTTGGCACCTTGGTCATGTCCCCATACCACTTTTTTTACACCTGCCTCTAGGGCCGGGCCTTTTGGCTAGGACCAGAGGAATTTTTGATTCCTGGCCAGGGGGGGCGGCCATCGTATTGCACGATAATCACTTTTTCACTCTCCCTCAACTTTCTTCTCCCCCGCTTTCTTTAATTTACCCCGTGTTTGTCACTTTGTCTTTTTTTGTTTGGTGCACATTATTTATCAGTGTATGTGATTAGTAGGGTCCCGGTCCTCGGGCCAGCACTGAACGTCTTGAGAGTGGGTGGACATGGCCTTCTGGCTTGGTTTGCCTGCTCTCATGGGGTCTCCCTTTGGGGGAGCCCCACCTAGTACTAGGAGGGTTCTGTTTTGGCAGACCCTCCAAGGAATGGGGTCTGTGTCGGCTTCGGCTGCTCGGACCACTCGAGTACCTCAGTCCCTGTCTGTAGACCAACGCCCCGGGGGATCAGGGTTAGGTCCTTCTGGTGGAGGACCGATTGACACAGCACCCGTTGCACTTTTTTTGTGTTTTAATCTTTATGCGTGTCCACATTTTTTCTGCACCGGGTGGAGTTTTTTTGGGTGTGTTTTGCACGCCATAGTCTTTTCAATAGGAGGCGATCGGGACCTCTCTCCTGCTCGTCTGGTATAGGAGTGAGGGCAAGATGGCCCCCACCCGTCTCCATAGCATAGCAGGGCAGAAGCGTCGTCAAAATGTCACTTCCGCCCATGCTTCTTAAAGGCATATTTTCTTGTTGTCATTCTTTCAAATGACAATTTATTTTTATTTTATTTTTTTGCATTTTAGTCTAAATATGAGATCAGAGGTCTTTTTGGACCCCAGATCTCATATTTAGGAGGACCTGTCATGCTTTTTTCTATTACAAGGGATGTTTACATTCCTTGTTTAATTATAAAAATGACCCTTTTTTTTTTATATATAAAATAAATAAAAAACAAAAACTTTTTTTTTAACCCCCCACATCCCGACGAGCTGGCGCACAGAAGCGAATGCATACGTGAGTAGCGCCCGCATATGAAAACAGTGTTCAAATCACACAAGTGAGGTATCCACACAACCGTTAGAGTGAGAGCAATAATTTTAGCTCTAGACCTCCTCTTTAACTCAAAAGACGCAACCTATAGAATTGTTTAAACATTGCCTATGGAGATTTTTAAGGGTAAAAGTTTGACGCCATTCCACGAGCGGGCGCAATTTTGAAGCGTGACATTGTTGGGTATCATTTTACGCGGCGTAACATTATCTTTCACAATTGAAAAAAAAAATTGGGCTAACTATACAGTTGTCTAATTTTTTAATCCAAAAAAGTGATATTTTTCCAAAAAAAAAGTGTAAGACCGCTGCGCAAATACGGTGTGACAAAGTATTGCAATGACTCCATTTTATTCTTTAGAGTATTCGAAACAAAATATATAATGTTTGGGGGTTTTAAGTAATTTTCTAGCAAAAAAAAAACTGTTTAAATCTTGTAAACACCAAGTCTGAAAAACAGGCAAGGTCCTTAAGTGGTTAAACCTAAAAAAGGCTGATGCATGCACTACTTATGACCTTTATTTGTTTAAAAAAAGTTTTGAAGCAGGCACAATATGATTAAATGCTATAAAACAGGTTTAAAAGGCATTTGTGTATACTTTAAAAAAATACTTCTCCCTTTTAATTATGGAATTTAAAAATACACTCAAAAAAATATATACTTTGTCTTATTTTATGCTAGCTTGCTTGTAAAACAATAGTACACATCTAAAAGGTAAGATAAAAACATGCATATTGCTGTCACTCATAGGAAAAACGAGCAGGCATACGCAACCTATTTTCCTTGTGTTTGGCTAGCTCCTCAAAATAATAAAAAGTTGCATGCTCAAGGTCATGGATCCTTTCAACATCATCTTAACACACACACACACGTTTAAAAAATATGTTTTCTTTTTCGCAAAATTCATGGGGCCCAAGTACAGCTGTAAATTCTAAGAGAAAACAAGCTGTACATGGTTTTTGAAGTGTTTCTTTATACTTTATCATAGCAGCACTAAGCACATGATAGTTAACCTGTCATACATGATGCTCACTGTAGTCCTTTGATTTATGCCGATAGCTGCTAATTTTACAAGTACAGCAGCCTGGCTGTCAGGGCTGTACAATCAAATCCATCTTGGTTTAAAGTGATTAATGCTCTGTCCGTTTCAGTAAATGAGCAAGTATAATACCAATGCTGAAAAATTAATGAGACTAGCGTTTATACTGCTTAAAATTGGCTAAAGGCTGCTCAATAAGATCGAGAATAAATAGAAGGAAATGACTGGTTCTTACACAAAGATTGGGCTTTTCAGAACTTTGATTCCCATCATTTAACATGGAAGGAATTTCTCCAGGTTCCAGGCCACATTCAGCTATCTCAAGGTCACTGACATCATCCTCTTCATCACTGGTGATGCTGCTGGTCTCCTCCTTTTCTATGCTAGCGACTTCAGACGGATCACATGTTTGGAGCTCCTGCCCATTTGGTTTTTGGTCTATTACCTCTACTGAATTTGTGCATTCTTCTATTTTTATGTCAGCAGATGGGGCAAAAAAGCTGCATAGTTCGGTAAGGCCAGAAGCAGCCAAACTGAGGTCATGATTACCCTTGTCTTCTGGCTTCATATCTTGTTCCAAAGGAATAGCTGAAAGTGAATCTATAAACCAAAAACACTGTTATTACAGATCAAATGCAGATTGCTGATTGCATAATATCAAAGTTAAATAATTGACAGCAGCGTATGCATACATGCTTGAAGATGAATATCAGCCATTTATGAACTAAATATGGAGAGTCTTGCACTTTATATCACACTACTCTTAGCTGTGAGAATGATCAATGTTTGCATATTTTCTTTGAGTACCATCCAAAGAAGTTTGAAAACTAGAGTTACATGAAACTCTATTCTCCAGTTCCACGCTATTTACTTTACTGCCAACAAGACAGTGCTTTATATTATTTTACAAAGTGGAACAGGATTTAAAAAAGTGTGGATTTGATATGTTAGAAGAAACATTTACAAAAGTTTAATTGTGCCTAAGTAGTACCCTTCAAAAATGTAGACTTGAAAGCCTCCTAAAAAAAATAGCGGTACACTTCCTGGTATGTGAATATATCCACACACTATGGCACCTACAACCTCATAGCTGATTAACAGCCGTGTAAGATGTATGTTATTGTTGCCTCTGACTGCTAGTCCCAGAAGGTTTTAAGCAAAATGTTGGTATGTCACTACTGTGCTGCTCACTTATTTTTTCCAGAGGCTCTAACCTAAGGAAGCAAAGCACTGCAATTACCAAAATGACCACCTCCACACAGAGAAACAGTCCAGTGCAGCTTCCCAAAAGTAGCCCCCCCCCCCCTCTTTAACCATTCATATACCTTACGCATACACCTCTTAGGGCATGTGTACCTGCTTTTTTTTTGAGCGCCCTGAGTGATATTTCAGTAACTGATGCTGTAATTCCAAAAATTACAAACATGCTTTTGTTTCCTACCAGTTAGAGAAATTAGCATTCTGTAATGAATTACTAGGTTTCTGGGCTTACCTGTACTTTAAAATGCATACCTTTTCCTACTTAAAGCGCAACAGTGCAAGTTTAAAACTGCTAAACACATTTTAGGTGAATTAAAAAAGTTGGGTTTGAACGCCTTACTATTTGTTATGTTTAGAAAGTTGACACAGCTGGTAGAAAAGCCTGTCCTCTGCCAGCATGCTGCAGAGAGGGACTCTTGCTTTCTGTGTAATAGCAGGGGTTTCTTTACACCCCCTTCCAAGTCTAGCTAGAGTACATTAATTAGTAGGGAGTGTTAGCTTTGCTGTTTTTAGAGCTTTAGGTTTTACTTTTTTACTACTAAATTTATGGGTAATTTATTTTGTTTTTATAAATCCTTTACCTGAAAATTCAGGCACTCAGGCATACAAAATACATTAAAAGAGAACATAGCATCCATTACAGAGAATTGATTGGCATCCAAAATAGGATAAATCAGAGCAAAATGCAAAACAAAATATCAATGGATTCTTCTCAAGTGAACCAGTATTCAGTTAGACACAGTAGTCGTGCTAAATACTCAAACACACCATATTGTGCAGAGAAAGGGATGCAATAACCGGTATGGGTTAATTCAGAAAGCAATTTCATATGCAAGACGTCAAATCTGGTTTTAATTATATTTATGAAGGAACCAGGGGAATAAGGAAGTATGGGTTTAGGACTAGGAAAACCAGCTAAATAGAAGTTGAGAGTAGAAAAATAGTATTTAGAGGAAAAGGGAATAATTTGCAGCATTAGGCATACAAGAAGCTCAGCAAAATAAGACCTAAAAGAAAACATATAATGAAAATTAGGGAGGCAACAAAAGAATACAAACACATGGTTGATGGAGAAGCAAGTCTTCCCTTTGACGACTTAGAAGAAAGAAGGCCCCTCTAATCAAGGAGGCTTCCTCAATAGTGATTTGCCTTCCTCAGACTCAATGCTTATTGCAGTAAAACCAAGTTTTGGAGTAAATCTCATGTTTGATTTGTGGAGAGAGGACAGGATCTTCCGATTTATATCACTCCTCTACTCTTAAAATCTACAACCTTAAATTTGGGGCTGTGAGTCCTACTATTTCAGTGGAACACTGGTCTTGGCAGCCTTAAGAAGGTGTACCAGTAAACATTTTACACTTTTAGTAGAATTTGAGAATGATGTAAGAGGAAGAAAGCAGCATGATCCTTTTTACTCCCTGCCAAAAGATGGCTAAGATTGGACAGGACCAGGAGATATGAAGAAGTGTCTCCTATTCTTCATGGTATCTTTAGCGGCATTCTGAGAGAGGGAAAAATCTATCCATCATCAATGGCATTCTATACCATTTCACAAAGTTTCTAAACTTTGTTTCCTGTACTGTAGTCTAGTGCAGATTGATGACTTGAGGGAGAAACATATTATACTCTGACAGTGTTCATGGTTAAAAGTATGTTTTGAGGTGGCACTGATGAGCATGGATAGGTGGCAACGAAAGGAGGCACTGGTAGGCGGCACCGATGGGCACTCATAGGCGGCTCTTATGGGTGGCACTGATGGGAACTCATGGACGGCACTTATACGCGGCACTGATAGGTGGCATGGATGAGCACTGGTAGATGGCACTGATAGGGAGACAGGTCCTACCTGGTGGCCATGTCGGCACTGTGCTACTTTAACTGCCAATAGTGTCACACAACACTGTATGCAAATTGAATTTATATCTTTTTTTATTATTTTTTTTACACACATTAGATTTTTCTTTTGGTGGTATTTTATCACCACTGGGTTTTTTCATTTTTTGCTATATAAATGAAAAACATCAAAACTTTTGAAAAAAATATAGATATTTCCTATTTGCGAATGTAGAGCAGAGCATAAGCCCAAAAACCTGACATGAGCCTTGTTTGCCTAATCCGTACCTAGATTCTGAAGACTCCTGTGATGTATGATATCTGTCTAGGCTTGAAAAACAGGAAGCAACTGGAGAAATGTAAAACAATAAAATAAAGTAAAAAAAATGTTAAATATGATTTCCCAAAGCATCTTTCAGGACAGCTACATGAGAGATGAGTGGCGCCACCCTTTACAGGAAACCCAATTCCCCAACAAATTAAAACATTATGTCCCGAATTGTTAGTGTGATTTTGACCCTCCAAGAAGACACAACGTAATGTATTTTGCTTTCTCTTAGGTGGGTAATTGTGGGTTCTCTCTCTCTCAGATGAATTAATCAGCCTGGGGGTAGGGTGCTGGTTCTTCCTTACTTAAAAGCATTTCTAATTTGTTTCTGGATCTTGCCCCCCCCACGTTTGATGTGCATTGCCTCCAGTATCCTCTTGGTTGCCTAGCCATGGGAATATCGGTGGCAAACCATGTAGTCTGTGTGCCAAGATGGCGACAGATGTTGCTTCAGATGTTGGAAACAGAGGTGTTCCTCTGGGCCCCTGTGCATCCTTTTATGCCTCCTTTACAGTGGTGGGTTTCAGGTCGCATGATTCAGCAGGAATGGCCCTGTGCATGGGAGTCCAGCCACTACCTCTCAGACTCCTCTCCATCTTAGTTGTACTCAGAGGGTGGCAATTTTATGAAGAACCGCTCCTGGTAGGATTGCAGCACATTACTCTGCCAAGTCTTTTGATTTGTGGACACTGAATTCACTTTTCATCCTTGCCCTGCACCGGGAGCGGCACTTTAGCTGACATACAACAAGGGGATGCTGTGGACTCTAATGCGAACGTCCCTAAGAGGTAAGGCATAGGTCCAAACTCCCATGTCTGAAGTAAGACAGTGTACAATGTGTAGGGAGAAGGGAATATTCTTTTCAGATATGTTTTACTGGCAGTCATTTCTGCCATGTGTTTCCCTAAGCTAAAGCAGCAGAACAACTTTGCAAGCTTAAGGAAAGATGCTGAAACTGCAGTTCCAAGTTTTCAGATACTTGTACTAAAAAAATTGTGACGGAAAATGTATAGTGTTAGTGGCAAGATCAGTGTCAGCTTTCTTAACCACTTAAGGACCCTGCACTGTATATATACGTCCTCTTTTTAAAGATGGATATCTCGGTAACGGCAGCAGCTGCTGCCACAACCGAGATATCCATCTCTTCAGTGCAGGGTCCTGTGTACAATAACAGCGGTCTCCGCGGCGGATTCGTTATCGGTGACCGGAGAGGTGCCCCCCCCCCTCCCGCCGCTTTCCCGTGCTCTCCGCCACTTACCGTTGCCGTCGGTAGCGGCGGAGGCGATCGGGTCTGTGCGGCTCCTCTGCTGGGATACGAGTGAGGGAAAAATCGCCCCCACTTATTCCCCATAGCAGCGCTGGGCGGAAGTGACGTCAAAACGTCATTTCCGCCCACTGTCTTAAAGAGACATTTTCTTTTTAAGGCTATTTAAAAAATGTCATTTACCTTTTTTTTTTTTTCTTTTTAAGCCTAAATATGAGATCTGAGGTCTTTTTGACCCCAGATCTCATATTTAAGAGGACCTGTCATGCTTTTTTCTATTACAAGGGATGTTTACATTTCTTGTAATAGGAATAAAAGTGATCAATTATTATATATTTTTTTCAGTGTAAAAAATGTTAAAATAAATACAAATAAATAGGAAAACAAAACAAACATTTTTTAAAGCGCCCCGTCCCGACGAGCTTGCGCGCAGAAGCGAACGCATACGCGAGTAGCGCCCGCATATGAAAACGGTGTTCAAACCACACAAGTGAGGTATCGCCGCGATCGTTAGAGCGAGAGCAATAATTCTAGCCCTAGACCTCCTCTGTATCTAAAAAAATGCAACCTATAGAATTTTTTAAACGTCGCCTATGGAGATTTTTAAGGGTAAAAGTTTGACGCCATGCTACGAGCGGGCGCAATTTCTAAACGTGACATGTTGGGTGTCATTTTACTCGGCGTAACATTATCTTTCACAATATATAAAAAAATTGGACCAAATTTATTGTTGTCTTATTTTTTAATTCAAAAAAGTGTATTTTTTCCAAAAAAAGTGCGCTTGTAAGACCGCTGCGCAAATACGGTGTGACAAAAAGTATTGCAATGACCACTATTTTATTCTCTAGGGTGTTAGAAAAAAATATATATATAATGTTTGGGGGTTTTACGTGATTTTCTAGCAGAAAAAAACTGTTTCAGTCTTGCAAACACCAAAACTGAAAAACACCCAAGGTCCTTAAGTGGTTAATGAAAGTTTTTGAGTTCTATGTGAGGGGAAATGATCTTAGCTTTTCTAAACAAAATTTTTTTATTTTTGATTTAGCGTCTTCCTCATTGCAGTCTCTTCCTCACTTAAGTATAAGCAGTCCCCTGGTTCTGCCGGACTTAAACACTCAAACTATAAGCTCCTGGATGGTTTCAGACTTGGAGGAGGAGGGGGGGATCTCCAAGCACCTCTGGAGAGCTGAATTCTGGGGATGAGGAAAAATAGGTGATTGAAGGATTCTAATAGTTATTTTTCCCTGTTGCAGAAACAAACAGGCTATTAAAAGCTGTTTACGCATCGGAACAATCAATCAGCCCAAGATATTATGTATGAGGGGATTAAGGAAAGGAAATATAGGAAGTTCAACCACCCACAAGTATTTAAGTGACATGATTTTGAAGGAGTGGAAAGATCTGGAAAAAATAGGTTTCTGTCAAAAACCCATAAAATGTAGGATCCCCTTCAGTTTAGAGGAAGAGATATTTTAAAAACGTACAAGATTAAATGTTACCCTATCGCAGGTTTCCCATGGTTTACTGAACTTTCATTTAAAGGATTTAGGCAAGATCAAGGATCATGTTGAAAGGAAGGTAGAATCTTAATAGAATTGGACACTTCTGTTTTTTCTTTAGCCCAGCATCGATCTGCTTGGCCAGGAATTTGACGTGTGGGTTGAAAGGCTAAATCACCTCCTTTCATCCAACACTCCCCTGGACCAAGGATGAGCTTAGGCGTGTTCGCAACCTGCCCGTGTAGAGCCCGCCAGGCAGTCGGCACTGCACAGCGCTAATCACAGGTGGTGAGACATTTCTCAATCCCTGCAGCCGCAGATCTGGAAAATGTCTCACTGCCTGCGATTAGCAATGTGAAGTTCCGACTTCCTGGCGAGCTCTGCACCTGTGGGTTGCAAACATACCCAAGCTCATCCTTACCCTGGACCAGATTTAAGAGGCTTTACTTCTGGTATTGAACTTAGTAGCGTTTTCAGCAGATGTGGCAGTGTAAAGCTACTGCTAAAGCTACAACACCTAATAATTCTAATCATAAGGCTATCTGGTTCAAAGTGCGGAAGGGGGAACTTGCTTCAAAAACTAGATTATGCGGTATACCTTTTGAGGGAAATCGGATTTTTGGATCCGGCTTACAAACTATCCTGGCCTGTCCTACCCCAAAAAAATGGAAAATTCAGTGTCAACAAAAAATTTTAGGGTCTTTTTGGAATCGTCAAGACAAATCTCAGTTTGATTTCAAAAAGGGCCTGGCCACCAGGAAATGCTGGTCTTTTGACAAGAACAATGGCAAAGAGGGTAGCCTGTTCACCTTTTGTGACACCAAGGAGAACAGTACAATTATTTAGACAGGTGTGTACATCAATCCTAAAAAAGGTATTTTGGGGAGAGTCACTCAAATAAAAGAATGCTGGAAGCCATGCTTTTACATAAAGGTTAATGCAAACTTCTGCAAAATGCAGGTGTGCATCTATGTAATTTAGAAACCAACAGCACCATTTAGGTGTTTCCACTGTTAAAAATATAGCAGATCCTATATTGTGGCCCTGCCCACATTTGATCAGCTCCTGGTCCAGAGTCATTGGCCTACTGCAGACGTTATTCTATGCGACGGTCCGAAAGGATGCCTGGCTGGCTCTTTTACATTGCCCTATACCGGGCCTCTTTGCACCCCAGCAGAAATTGGTCTCATACCTTTTTATTTCAGCCAAGCGGACCTTTTGCCCATGCCTGGAAGACCCCAGCTGTTACCTTTCAGGGGTGTGAAAACCAGAATGATTGCTCTGATGGTTAATGAGCAGATGTCCAGTATATTGAGGGATTCACAAGCAAAATTTCTGAAAATCTGGGAATCGGGGACAAGTTATTCTTTCCCATCTCTGCCCTTGACTACATATGGTCGACTTTAAAGCCTGCTTAGGTCCCGCATCTGTGGTACTCTCCCTCTCCTCTTCTCTTCTCTTTTCTTCTCTTTCCATGTCCCCTCTCTTTCTCCCTTCATTCCCGATATGAAAGCCATCATTACAGATTGCTGTCCTTCAAAGAATAGTTTTAGCCAGTGATATATGCCCAATTCCTAATTTGGACCTCAATGGTCCTGGTAACGGCTTTTTGTTATGTTACTCATTTCACATTCATACACTGTTTCTTGACATGCCTGTCTGATGTCACCCCTGCGTGGGCAAACCAAGGCTTGTTATGATTCTTGAAACTTTAAAAAAAATATTGAAACAGAAAAATATAAGCAAATCAAAAATGTTAACAGGTGAGATGTGTCAGGCATTTTGTATAATTCTAAAGTATACTGAGAAATACAATGAGCGACAGTTTAATTTGGCGTCTTATAAAAAAAAAAAAAAAAGCACACCACTTGCTACATTTTTTTTATGTAGTTTCAAAATACATGTAGACTTAAACATAAGGGTTAATAGATCATAATTTCCAAGGGAATTATTCTCAACACAGAAAAATAAAATTCCATGCCGAATTTGCTCTGATTTAATGACCTAGAAACAAAAGGCAATGCTAACTTTTTAAGAAATGTAGATAACCGGTACAGTGTGTGTTTTACAGTCTCCTACAGTGCCTGCCGCCGAGAATGTGTTTTCAGCACGCCAGCATCGCGCTGAATCTCGGCGACAGGCTGCCGATATCTCGCACTCGCTGGAATAGTAAAAGTACATTCCAGCGAGCGCGTCATAGAAGCGACGGGGATCCGACGCGGATTCCCGCCAATTCTACACGTGGGCGGAGTTTGTTATGAATCCTGAAGGAGAAATCCCCGCCGGATTTTTAAAGAAAAATCCGGCATGGGTTCCCCCCTCAGGAGCATAACGGGCCCTTAGGTCGGTTATGGGTTGTAAGGAGACCCCCTACGCCGAAAAAACGGCGTGGGGGTCCCCCCACAATCCATAACAGACCCGTATCCAAAGCACGCCGGCCGGCCGGTCAGGAAGGGAGTGGGGGCAGCATGCCCTCAACATGGGGGGGTCAGGTGCTCTGGGGCAGGGGGCGCACTGCGGCCCCCCACCCCAGAGCACCCTGTCCCCATGTTGATGAGGACAGGGCCCCTTCCCGACAACCCTGGCCGTTGGTTGTCGGGGTATGCGGGCGGGAGGCTTATCGGAATCTGGAAGCCCCCTTTAATAAGGGGGCCCCCAGATACCGGCCCCCCACCCTAAGTGAATGAGTATGGGGTACATTGTACCCCTACCCATTCACCTGCAAATACAAAGTGTAAACACAAATAAAACACACAGGGTATTGAAATATTTTATTAGTTGGCCGCCGGGGGGGGTGTGTATGATCGCTTTTATAAAAGCGCCCCCCTCCGGCGGGCTTCTGTGGGGGGTGGGTGCCGCCGTCTGGTTCTCTTCCGCCGCCGGGGGGCGCTTTGATAAAAGCGCCCACCACCCGGCGGGCTTCTTTCGACGTCTTCGGCGGCGGGGGGGTCTTCTCCCACTCTCCGGGGTCTTCTCCCGCTCTCCGGGGGTCTTCTCCCACTCTCCGGGGTCTTCTCCCGCTCTCCGGGGTCTTCTTCTTCTTCAGGACTCGCCGCCGCTATCTTCGTGTGTTAGCTCAATTACTAGCGGCGGCGGCCCCCTCTTCTGCGACGTCGGCGTCTTCTTCTTCTTCTTCTTCTTCTTCTGCTGTCCAGATGTTGACGCGACGCATCCTTCCGCTGTTATGCCGGGCGCGCGGCTCGCAGCCAAATATATAGGCCTGTCTTGTGACGTCGCAGTCCCATCATGCTCCGGTAGGTATCACGTGGGTAGGTAGCACGTGGTACCTACCGGAGCATGATGGGACTGCGACGTCACAAGACAGGCCTATATATTTGGCTGCGAGCCGCGCGCCCGGCATAACAGCGGAAGGATGCGTCGCGTCAACATCTGGACAGCAGAAGAAGAAGAAGAAGAAGAAGACGCCGACGTCGCAGAAGAGGGGGCCGCCGCCGCTAGTAATTGAGCTAACACACGAAGATAGCGGCGGCGAGTCCTGAAGAAGAAGAAGACCCCCGGAGAGCGGGAGAAGACCCCGGAGAGTGGAAGAAGACCCCCGGAGAGCGGGAGAAGACCCCGGAGAGTGGGAGAAGACCCCCCCGCCGCCAAAGACGTCGAAAGAAGCCCGCCGGGTGGTGGGCGCTTTTATCAAAGCGCCCCCCGGCGGCGGAAGAGAACCAGACGGCGGCACCCACCCCCCACAGAAGCCCGCCGGAGGGGGGCGCTTTTATAAAAGCGATCATACACACCCCCCCCGGCGGCCAACTAATAAAATATTTCAATACCCTGTGTGTTTTATTTGTGTTTACACTTTGTATTTGCAGGTGAATGGGTAGGGGTACAATGTACCCCATACTCATTCACTTAGGGTGGGGGGCCGGTATCTGGGGGCCCCCTTATTAAAGGGGGCTTCCAGATTCCGATAAGCCTCCCGCCCGCATACCCCGACAACCAACGGCCAGGGTTGTCGGGAAGGGGCCCTGTCCTCATCAACATGGGGACAGGGTGCTCTGGGGTGGGGGGCCGCAGTGCGCCCCCTGCCCCAGAGCACCTGACCCCCCCATGTTGAGGGCATGCTGCCCGGTACGGCTCAGGAGGGGGGGGGGCGCTCGCTCGCCCCCACTCCCTTCCTGACCGGCCGGCCGGCGTGCTTTGGATACGGGTCTGTTATGGATTGTGGGGGGACCCCCACGCCGTTTTTTCGGCGTAGGGGGGTCTCCTTACAACCCATAACCGACCTAAGGGCCCGTTATGCTCCTGAGGGGGGAACCCATGCCGGATTTTTCTTTAAAAATCCGGCGGGGATTTCTCGTGCAGGATTCATAACAAACTCCGCCCACGTGTAGAATTGGCGGGAATCCGCGTCGGATTCCCGTCGCTTCTATGACGGCTTTGTCTCCATCGCGGCAAGCCAGCTCGGCGCTGGCTCCCGCGATGGGGCTCGTAGGTGGTCAATCTCGCCGAGAAAGGGAGCGAGATTGACACAATATCCCAGTCACCTACTGTATAAGAGAAAATGGCATACATTAATACAGGTACATACACCAGCCATCTTCCCTACAAGATTTATTTGGATAATTATCCAAATATAGGTGGATTGTTTTGTATTATTTATCAGAGTATGGGAAAGTTCACTTTACTAGCTCCTTTGGGCAAGGGACAATACACATACTTACTGCTCTTAAAGCAACCCCATAAAACTGGAAGGCATGTGGGCTGGTATTAACATATCAGGGGACCAAACACTGACTTGCTAAAAAAAAAAATTGTTTGATGTGCCAGGCTGACATATTTTGTTGTGGGAAAATTAAAATAAGTAAATTAAAGTGGTATTAAACCCAAAAGCAAACATTTATACCATTGCAGCTTACCATTTCTAAGATTTGGCGGCTGCATTTGTTTTCTTTTTAGTCTTTCTTTCCTTCATTTTCACCTGGTGATCTGGCCAGTAATTCTTTTTTTCAAAAGAAAAAGCTCTCCTGCAAATGTATCAGTTAGGAGCATGGAGACAAATCATTTACCACTGGCAGGGTTTTTTACAATAATCTGCTTTTAATAAATTCATGTAAAACCTTTATCCCAAAAAGAAAAAAAAACTGTTGCAGCAACTCCTTGTAACTGCAGTGCAAGCTAGAGTTCACTTCATTTTTTTTTTAGTGTCTCTAAATCTGCTAGTCCATCTAACACTCACCTCGGATTAACAATGCTTCTATCTGCTGTGCTCCTTCATCCAGCATGGAGGCACACTAATACAGGAGGTGTGTTACTGGCAAGATCACCAGGCGAAAACAGAAGGAAAAAAGCTTTAAAAAAACTAACTGCTACCATATCAAAGAATTGGTAAGCTGCAATAGATTACATTATTGGTTTTGGGTTGAATACGTCCAATTGTTGCTCTACTGTGCAATGAATCAAAAAGAAAAAAAAAAAAGGAATGTTTGGTTTCTGGAGTTTGTGTTCAGACCAAAGTTTTTATCTACACCTGCAGAGATTTTAGTCCCCAAGAGAACATGTATACAGGTGCAAAGGCAGGGGTTGTGCCTTTTAGTCTCTAGCTGCACAGGGGGGCATATTTACAAAGCAGCTGAAATTACCCTAAAGCAGCCATACTGCAGCTTTAAAATATAAAATAAAAATACATATTTAGAAAGCATAGCAATGTTTTGTATTCCAATAAATGGGATGCCACTTGATGTTTGGACACTGCATTGGTTCCAGCCACTGGCTTTCAAAATATATTACATATGCATTGTTAGCAGGTATCAAAATGATAAAGTTAGCATCAAACAGGTTTACTCAAGACGTTTTAGTGCCTATGTATACCGAACCTTAAAAGAGATTATGTTAATTTCTTGCATTGCAATAGCTGCACTGCAAACCTATGTCTCTTGCCATGCTCCAATTACTGCCTGTAGATGCAAATATAAACTAGGTTGACAATATGGTCTTAAAAACTACTTTGATAAGTTATGCTATATAGAATACTTAATAAGAGTCTTTAAATGTTGAAGTCATATTGCGGGTATCCTATTAAAGAGGATTGGGGTCAGTAAAGCAGAACAGAGAACAATAAGTGGCATACTGGAAGGCAAAAATATTTCTTCAGAAGTGCATATTGGGCTGTTGGTAACAATTACAAGGAAACCAAGCAATTTACTGCCTTTCAAGCAGCATCGGTCTATGACACCATACCTTCCAAGAACCTATGACTTATCAGAAAAACTTAATCAGACCTCATCTCACCTGAGGCTTGGATATTATTCAATAAACTGTGATCTAGATGCACTTCTCTAATGTTCTTCACATCCCCTAAAGGCTCCTCTTTGTTTACTTGCTCTACGTTTTCTGTGGGTTTTTCTTTGACCTTGAAACCATCTGTAGCAGCTTCAGTAGCTATGATTTCTGCCCCGACTACCATGGCTGATACTTGCTTGTCCTCCCGAGTCTTAAGCCTCTTAGAACGAGATGTGGTACGCTGAAGGCTGTAATGGAAGATACTGCTGTCAGATTAGAATGTCTGCTGTGGATAAGATAAAACAGCTTCCAATATAAATACCTTTCACCTTAATAAACTAGCACAAAAATGTCATTTTTTTGGTGTGCTGATAGTGTTTAGAATTTATTAGGTTACAGATCGGAGGCCGATTCTACAACTTGCTAATCCTCTATCAAAGTTTTTCAACTTCTCAAAAGGTTAAGATAAATAACCTTTGGGACTTTGCTGCGGCAAAGGTGAACATGTGTATAAACAAAGAAAATTAGATCATAACCTTCCTGTCAATCAGCGACAAAAAAACAACAACTTGTGCTTAATATATAAAATATATATAAATATATAAAACATAGGACAGTTAAGAAAATAATCATCTGGAAGGTTAAAAACGATTTAAACAAAAAAAGTGAAAAAAAAAGAGCTTCACTGAACAATATCCTGGTAATTAGCCATTCAGGCTCTTGACATGGTGTATTGTTGGGAAGGCAAGGGGTGTGTCAGGCTGGGTTCACACTTGTTCCGACAACGCTCCTACATTGGGAGCTCATGTAGCATGACGTGTGAAAATCAATGTTTCCCTATGAGAGCTGTCTTAACTGGTCCTACACAAGTCGGTCCGACTTTGAAACTACTCCCTGTACTACTTTGGTCCTACATTGATCCTACTTCAGCCCATTGAATATCACTGAAGTAGGACCAAAGAAGGAGCCTTGTCCTAACCATCCGACTTTTGCCATCTGACATGTGATTACAGCACCAGTAAAAGGAATTTATCTCACTCTGGGATTGTTTTGATTTGTCAAAGAACAAGTCAGTCTATCACAAAGTAGGACCAAAGTAGTATCCCGTTCATGAAAGTAGGATGGATGTAGGACCAATGTAGGACAAATGTCGCAGAGCAAAGTAGGATGAAAGTCGTGTAGTGTGAACCCAGCCTCAAACCATAGCCTGCACATTGAGGGATTGTCATTAGGCTTCAGAAAAGCTGTAAGAGGTACAAACTGAAGGTAAAGGAACCAAGTGGCACCATATGGTAACTACCATTTGGGGTATGGGGTAGGAATCTTAGTTTAACAACCTTTCCTTTTCTACAGATTTACCTTAAACATCTATTTTAAATTGCTTCATCTGAAAGTTGCTTTAACCAAAAAAAAAAAAAAACAATGCAAAATGGTGACAATTTTGTGGCTAGTTTAGTGGTGTTAATGCTGTAAGATAAATTGCCAACACATTGGCTATATGACTATAATACACAAGTTAGATTGATTTAATGACAGTAAAAGGAGGTTTGATGATATACAATGCTCAGTATGCCATAGCAAGCAAGTTGTAGCTCCCAATGGAAAAGCCAAAATGAAACCCGACTAGGGATTGGTTGCTCTAATTTGCTGAGCTTTGTATATGGTCTACTAGCTAATCAAATGTATGCAATGGCATATTAAGCAGTCAATGTGTTTGTAGAGTAACAAAAATAATGTTTGATTAAACCAACTGTACCTATTCAAAGCTTTTTTTATTTTCCTTCTCCTTTTATTCATCCAGGCTCTTAGTTCTGGAGTAGCTTCCATAGTAGGTTTTGCATGGTCAATATTGTAGCTGTCTTTCCCTTGTTTCCAGATTTCATACCGGTCTGGCTGAAACATCTTCACAAAGATATCCATAGATATTTTTACCATGTCACTGCTGCATGAACACTGTAATCACAAACATGTATATATATATTTAAAAAGCACAATCAAATCAATGGAGACTTTAGGCTGGTTCACACTGATGCGAATTGGATGTGGATTTCACCACATCCAATTCGCAGGTCAGGACATTTTGACTGGCTCTCTATTAAGTCCTGTGCGGCTTCTGGTCCGCTTCAGGTCTGAATTCAGCTAAAAATTCAGGCTGAAATCAGACCTGAAACAGTGAACAGGGATGCACCGGACCCCTGCTGTGAGACGCTCTGTGCTGCCATTTAAACCCAGCCTTAAAAAGATGTTAATAAAATGTCCTGTGCATAACGGTAGTAAAACCTCAGAAAGGCCACAGTTTTACAGAAATGGGAGATAATGCATTTGTACTTTGATAAAAGTTTAATAAGCATAGATTTTAAACCAAATATTTTATAAGAAGCCTTCTTACCAAGTTTGGTAAATCGCTCTACTCCTTCACTGCCTTTCAGTGGATACATGCTGCGCACCCAAAAGGATTCATAATTCCTACAAACTCTACACTGAGAGCTGACCTACCTCCCCCCAAATTGTTCATCTGGTGATCCTGTCAATAACACACCTCCTGTTCTAGAGAGACAACACTTGCTTACAGTACTGTATCTCTGGACCGGAAGTGTTGCCCCCCTATAGGACCCTAGGGCTAGAGAACATCTCCCCTTCCCCTAGTCCACAGAAAGTGCTAGGAACAATGCTAACTGATAAAAAAAAAAAACAGCACAGAGAGCACAAGACATTGTCACAAGAATACTGATAAAAAGTTATTTTTAATTATAAAAGAGATATACAATAAAACATTATTTATCATATATCAGCCTCTCAACTGGGGTGCTGCAGCATCCTTGGGTGCCATCAAAGTTTGCCAGGGGTTTTGCAACATCCTGGCTGAGAAAGTCTGTGAGCAGGAGCTCAATCAGCCCAATATGTGCAAAGAAGTGGAAGGCAAAAGGAGTCTTCCTCAGTTCAGACCTGCTCTGCCTCCCTCTGCAGTGCAATACCTGGCAGAGCAGGTACAGTACTGAAGTTTTTAAAAAGGCTATATGTGAGTGTATGTATGCGAGTATGTATGCAGTACTACTGCGCAATGCACGCAATTGCAGGGCAGTTGAGGCACAGGCCCATGCACCTCAAGGCGACAGGGGAATTTCTTCAAGTATACAACCCTGGCCGCTGCTTCTGCAGCTATAGGGAAAACAGTTGGGGGTGTTCACATCCCTGTGGCTGCATGCTGCATGTGGGACAACCCATTAATTTCAGTGAGCTACCCTACCCAAAGAAATGCAGAGAAAGAGGCTTGGCAAGCATGAATAAATGGCATCCCCGCACGTCTGCCAAGGAGCAGCGCATTTCTCTGCATGTCGAGAAAGCGCACAGGTTCCTAACACATTTATATGAACCTAGCCTTAGACTGGGGTGCCTCAAGGCTGAAAATATATTTAAAGAGCTCCATGACTAAAAAAAGGTTGAGAAACACTGGTATATTTAACAGACCAAAGGGAGCAAACAAGAGAAGGTAATTATCAGGTTGTACATATACTTTAGATTAACAGTATTACAAGGAGCACACGAAAAATGAGGTGCATCCACTATACTGCCTATGCCAAGCAGCTTAGGTTAGCCCAATAGGTAGTGTGGAAACCAGATAAACCATTTAAAATACAAAACCATTACAGTTCATTTTAAAATAAAAGGTACCCTGAAAGATTTAATACAAAAAATGTAATGACCATTCAATCAAATCCAAGCCTTTTAGGAGGGTATAAAATATGTATGTACAACAACAATTCCCTGATCCAGGTACTTGTAGGAGTATTCCTGGAGGTATTTGTACGATACCATACTACTGTTGTAATTGAATACTGGCCAGTGAACATACAACAAAAATATATAAATCTGGCCACCATCATGAATATTCAAACTGCACAAATATGTAACAATGCTTAGCAGATACTGAACTGTTGGTATAAAAGAGATAAAACCGCCCCCAATATCCTGTATCACCACTGCGCCAAAGAAAAAAAAAGGTGAAATAAAAGCTGCCACTTAAAAAATATTAACAATGAAACTACATTTCAACCTATAAAACAAACTGTGAAAATAGGACAAAAATGTAGCGCTCATGAGATCAGTGCCCAAGTACCAATCACTAATTAACTATAAACAAATCACTAGTGATAAAACAAATTTTTATATATATATATATATATATATATATATATATATATATATATATATATATTAGTCCCAGATGACATGTGACTAATTATTAAATAGTCCATAAATTGAAGTGATATTCAAACAAGATTCAATCTTTTTAAAATCTTACACCACACCACAGTGCTTGTGACACTACCCCTCTGGAATTGTACTCACCAGCTAAAATTGCCTCCCACTCTAGTGTTGGACTATTTGATAAGTGGGCACAGTGTGAACTTCCTTGATGTAACTATTGAGAAAGCTAACAACAAGCTAAAGACCAAAGTTTACTTCAAGCCGACGTACCGGAATAGTTACTTGTCCATTGGAAGTGGACATCACCCATCGTGGATTGGGAACATTCCAAAGGGTCAAATGCTAAGAGTCCAACGGAATTGTACTGAGATGACCGACTATCAACAGACCCAAATTTTGAAGACAACATTTCTACAGAGGGTACACAGAAGATTCTCTAGATTTAATAATCCAGGAGGTATCAGAAATACCAAAAGAACAGTGCCTGCAGAATAAATTTACGGAACGGATACCAAATAATCAGCACCAATTTGGCTTTATATCAAACTTCCATTGCCAATATAAAGAAATCGAGAACATATATGAGACATTGGCACATACCATGTAGAGATAGACACTTAGGGCAAACGGTAACTCATCAGCCAAAGTTCATCTACAGGCGAGCTCCAAATTTCGGAGACCAAATAGTTAAAAAGATCTTGGATCCTCCAGACAAACAAGAATGGAGGATTGATCTGAAAGGTTTTTTCGCCTGCAGAAAATGTATATGCTGTAGGACCGTCAGGGTCAGCAACAGAGGAAAAACAGAAATATCCAATAGGGATATTAAGGAATTCATCACCTGTAATTTCACACATTGTTTATCTCATGTGGTGCCCATGTGGCTTGCTTTACGTGGGAAGAACAAAAAGACCTTTGAAAGTCTGTATTGCCGAGCATCTGGCAAACATAAGGAAAGGGTTGATACCATAGTGTATCACTACATTTCAAAGAAAATCATAATCGAGATCCGTCATAGCTACAATTCTGTGGGATAGATACTATCCATCCAGCAAGGAGAAGTTCCAATAGGGTTAGGGACCTCTCCCAGAGAGAAACTCGCTGAATTTAGCCTTAGAGGGTTTGAACATTGAGGTTGATCTCAATTGTTTTATAAATAATTTTTAGATAGTTCTTAGAATAATTTTATGACTATTAATCCTTGTAACCAGCAGTGGTAATATTTTATGGCCCAGTTTATTTACTTATTCTTTTGATGTTTATGTATTCTTCGCGTGTTTTCTTCATGTTAATTACATCAGCCTTGACAGTGGGGTAGCAGAGAGGTGAACAGTAGTATGGACATTACCATATGCCGACACAGTCACCCTGCATGATTTTGGCAGGTCATCATGGGTTGATTGTGATCTTGTTTACAAATATGGGGTGGGCCTATATGTATCAATGATGTTGGCAGCAGGCGACGTCACCACCTTAGTATACGGTTATGTTAATGTGCACTTTGCACCTAGACATGGGCGTGATGAGTATGGGGCGCCACGCTGGCATGTTTAGGTGCACTTTGTTGGGTTGCACATATGAAACCAATTTTGATGTGCTAACCCAGTGCGACAGTGCCCCTCCGGCTGTACGGCTTGTTTATTGTAGGGGATGAGGCATATGTTGCATGACTTATGCATTTTCGACATGCGTTTTTGCATAGGGTGCATTAGTATAGCCCTGTATTTCTAATTTTTTTTATATTTATTTTATCAATATATACATACTCCTTTGAAGACCATTCAGCAGCTTCCCATGTGTGCATATTTGATCATTTAGGAGTTTTTTTTTTATATTGGTGTCTGATTTAATTTTAAATGTTATTATTGGAATATTTTATGATGCCGTACAATGCACTTTAATCAGTGATGTTGTAACACTATGGAGATGCATTGTGCTTGAGTCAGACGATATTCTTCACTTTATGGACTATTGATTTATTAACCACTTAAGCCCCGGACCAATATGCTGCTAAATGCCCAGATGCGTTTTTAGAATTTGGCACTGCGTCGCTTTAACAGACAATTGCACGGTCGTGCGACGTGGCTCCCAAACAAAATTTGAGTCCTTTTCTTCCCATAGAGCTTTCTTTTGATGGTATTTGATTGCCTCTGGGATTTTAATTTGTTGTGCTATAAACAAAAATAGAGCGACATTTTTGAAAATAAATCAATATTTTTTACTTTTGTTATAAAAAAAATCGAATAAACTAAATTTTAGTCAAACATTTAGGCCAAAATGTATTTAGCCACATGTCTTTAGTAAAAAAATTTAAATAAATCGCAATAAAAAAAAATAGCTACCTAGCGGCAACAGCGACGCTAATACAGCGATCAGAAAAATTATCGCTTAGTGACGCTGGCAATAGGGGGTGAAAGGGTTAACTAGGGCGGTGATCAAGGGGTTAAAACGTTATTAGGGGGGTACGGGGCTACCCTGGACCTAACACTAACTGCCTGTCACACCGACACTAAATGCAGTGATCAGTAAATATATGATCACTGCAATCAGTGACAGTGTGACAGGGGGCTGGGGGGGGGGGGGGGGTGATCGCAAGGGGTTAAATGTGCCTATGTGTGTGGTGTCAGTGTAGTGTTTGTGCAACTTACTGTGAGTCTTCTCTCCTCTCGGCGGATTGAAAATACTGCCGAGAGGAGAGCTGACATAAATTCCTCTGCCAGTGTTTACATTACACAGGCAGAAGAAGTGACACGGCGGGGGGTTGCTGGATTGGCTGGGAGCGATCACGAGGGGGCAAACAAAATCCTCAGCACGGATCGCTCCAGCAGGTAAGCTGCCTGCCGCACGCAGTGGAGGGGGTCCCGATCGGACCCCCGACCCGCTAGAAGGCAGGGACGTACATGTACGTCCATCTGCCTGTACGTGCCATTCTGTGGATGTACATAGGCGTGCGGCGGGCGTTAAGCGGTTAATTAGTCACGTAGGACCATTTATATATGTATTAGTTTTATCACTAGTAATTTGTTTACAGTTATTTAGCGATTGGTACTTGGGTACTGATCTCATGAGCGCTACATTTTTGTCCTATTTTCACAGTTTGATTTATAGGTTGAAATTCAGTTTATCAATGCTAAGCAGAGCCTAGATAATCAGCTTAGGAGTTATTGACATTAAATGGCCCCTAACATACCTGCTCACATACACACATTTTTAGTTTTTATTTACTGCAGATATATGACAAAATGGTTGCTCCAGGAATAATTAAAAGGAAACCCTGTCAACAGTACTGATATGTAAAGTATGAAAATTAGACAAAAGGGTCAAACAGCCCTTTTGGCTAGTCTGCCGTTAAGTTGCAATGTTAAAGCAACACGGGAGCAACCAACTCATTCATAACACAGATATCCATTAAATGCTGTATGTTTTTGCATTACACTAAAACATGTTTGATTACTAAATCCAGTTTTCAATTAATGTCATACGTTCCAATGTTTATTACATATTTTTAATATTTATTAATTAAAAAGGCAACAGGTTGTCTTTGGTTGCAAATGTTTAAATGCAAAGTAGCCATGGAGATTTTTGTTCATTTTTTAAGCCAAATGAAACATCAAGAAGTTATGATCTTGCATGTTTTAAGCTGAATTTCAAGCAAGCAGATACATACACAGATGAAACGCATCATGTACCGTATTTATCGGCGTATAACACTCACAGGCGTATAACACGCACCCTAACTTTCCACGGCCCCCTGCGTATAACACGCAGGCACAGTTTACCCTCTATTTTCAGGGTAAAAAAGTGAGTGTTATACGCCAATAAATACAGTATATTGTAGTTTTACCAACGGATTTGCATTTCCGTCTATCCAGTCCTGAGACTTAAACAGCCCTGCCACACAGTCTGCTTGTGGAGCACACATTTTAATTATTGTCCTAGATAAGCATTTAAACAAGATCTAAATACTGTAGATACATTTGGTTTTCATACCATTCTTCTAATCAGTGATAGGGGGGGTGGGGGGGCTGTTATCACTTAAAAACACATTGGCTATTTTTAATGTGATCAAATACAGCTAAAAGTTCTATGGCTTGGGCTCTGCACTAGCAAAGTATAAAGCGGTTGTATGCTGGCTACATAAAGTAACAGAAGTACCAGTTACATAATCAAATACGTTTTGGTCAACAGACGGATGGAAAAGTAGGGTTTGGCGGATCGGAGTGGGTCGGATATCAGTGGGCATCCGTGGCTCCATAGAGGAGCATGGAGCGCCCATTCAGGTCTGCCTAAAAAACTGACAGGCGGACCTGAACGGTCTTGCCCGTGTGAAAGGGCCCTAAGTTGACTTTTCATAACATGTACACCCATATTCGGGGTGTAACATGTTATGACTGCACCGGTCCCCGCACCTACCCGATCCCCGCTATGCCAGCTAGTGGGGGTTCTTCTCCACCCGCTAGCCATCAAAATGTATTTTTCAAAACTCATTCACAGCGCACTGTGAATGGAAAAATACAAGGTCCTGCAGCCTTTTCGGGCTGTCGGCTTGCAATTTTCAGTGAACTACCACAGCGCTCATGCGCTGTGGTAGTTCATCAATTCTTCCTGTCAGCATGTATCAACTTTCTCGTACGAGGTACAAAAAAAAATAAGATCACCCTAAAGCAGGGATGCCCAACCTTTTGAAGAGCGAGCGCCACTTAAGCGACTTCGGAACCAGTCACGGGCCACAATTGACAGAGTAGGTGAATGAGAGGTCCAAGCGCACTCTGCATTAACCAGAGTGGAAACAGACACAGCCCGCTCTACTCCATGGGCCCTCCGAACCAATCTTCCCAGATGGAAGGAGACTGATCCCCCCCCTTTTTTTTTAGCACATCAGATTGGAGGTAGGTGGGTGTAAATGGCCACAAGTCTGTTTACATTGGTGGCTCAATGGAGGTGTCAGCGCTATACAGGAAGCATCGACTTATGCAGCTCTGCAGCTACTTGCTTCCTCTATCCCTGGCTTCATTCACAACACTGATTGCTCTGGGATGGGGGTTTTTGTCAGCTGACAATCTGGGCTTGCCATGCCAGATCAGGAGTCGTGGGCCACTGGTTGGGCACCCCTGCCCTAAAGTGATCTAATTTATTATGATATCGTGGAGGAGGGTAAAACCAGGGCCGGATTCACAGAGGGGCTGTTGGAGCTGCAGCTCCAGGCCCCTTTCTCAAGATAGGCCTATTTGCCCCATTTGCCCCAACAAAAAAAAAAAGTTTGACTTTGGGGGTTGTAGCTCGACGACCAGAGGTCACAGAAATCCCACATTTGGGGGGTAGGCAGTTGAAGACCTACCCCACAATGGGTCAAAATATGGGATGGCTATCCGGAGATACGGGCCTGCTTGCACAGCCTGTCAGAAGCTACATACAGAGCGGCCATTATAAATACAAGCTGACACACTGCAGCTGACTGAGAAAAAAAATCATCATTTGTTTTTTGCTAGAAAATGACTCTATGGTGGTCTTTGTAACTTTTTATGTTGCACGGTATAGAGCTGCATGATTCTACAATTGTTTTGCTTAGATGATAGATCACGATTCTCTCACGATTCGTGCGGCATAACATCATCTTTCACATTAAAATGAAAAAAAAAAAAAACTTTACCGTTTTGTTTTTATGGTTTTTATTATTCATTGAAGTAGGCAAATGCAGTGTGACATAAAATATTGCAGCAATTGCCATTTTTGTCTCTGCTAAAATATATATAATGTTTGGCGGTTCCAAGTAATTTTCTAGCAAAAAATATTGCTTTTTAACTTAAACAAGTGTTGAACTTTAAGTGGTTACATTTCTTGCATTTACACACAGAAGTTTGATCTAAAAAGGAAGTTGGTTAGAATGTTTCATGTTGTTTACAAACTTGGCAGACTGCCCGGATATTTTCTTTACACACAAAAGTTTATCCCTTTGATCTATGAAGAAAGCGTTAGTTACAATGTTTCCTGCTAAGAACTTGTCAGACTGCCCGGATATTTACTTTTGACAGCTGAAAGTCTCTCCACTTGTTATATGAAAGAATCAGCAAACTCTGCATTGGAGATGTCCGAGGGTTGAATCAAGATCACGATTTTTTAACGATTAATTGTGCAGCTCTAGCACGGTACTGTATTTGAGCAGCAATTTTTCCAAACATGTTTTTTTTTTAAATAAACTGTTCATTCATTTAAAAAAAAACTAAAGTTAGCGCAATTTTTTTTGGTATCCTAAGCAATGCTTTAAAAAAAATTTAGGGCACGGGGGGCGTGGCTTGAAAATGGCTGAGTGAGGCAGCACTTTTCTGGAGCTCCTGGTCCAAGCCCCACTTTTTCGGCACAAATTACCGGTATGAACTCGGCCAAGAAGCATAGAACCAGAGCAGTAACAAGGGGAACCCCTGCGGGCAAATCCTCGGGAGAGGCACAATGCTACTACGGACTATTTCAAGGGAAATCCCCAGGAGCAAGAGCGACGGCCCCGAGAGGCCTCACATGTGGACCACCGCAGAACTCAGGTATCCTAGCCTGCGAGGAAAACTTACTTGCCGCCGCAGCTGCACATCCTGACCCATCCGACCCTTCTGGACCCCCTGAGGAATTAGGGATGGAGGAATTCCGACATCCGGAGGCCCCTGCGCTGGATCGCGACATCATGTCCCTCCTGCAGGCACTCCCAACACGCACGGACATTGAGGCCCTCATCCTACGTCTGGAGGAAACCCACTGGAGAGATATCCAAGAGGTGAGAGAGGAGGTGACCGGCATCGTGGAGAGAGTCACGAGCGGGGAGACAGCGCTGACCTCCCTGGAAGCGCACGTGGTGGCACTGGAGGCCTCGAGGGACCAGCACAGAGACGCAGCCATCTCGCTCCAACTCCACGTGGAGGACATCGAGGACCGGAGCCGCCGTCAAAATTTAAGGCTGCGGGGGATACCTGAGAGCATCGGTCCGGAGGAGATGGGGGAGGCGGTGAGAGACGTGTTCCGGGATATGCTAGGGGAACCGGAGGCGGATATCACGCTGGATAGAGCGCACAGGGCCTTGGGCCCGGTACCCGCAGATCCGGCGAGGCCACGTGACGTTGTCTGCAGACTCCACCGCTGCACACAGAAGGAGGCCATCCTGCGACGAGCCTGGGACCACGATGCGGTGATGGTGGCAGGGGCGGAAGTGAAGGTCCTCCCGGATCTGTCGAAGGCGACGCTGCGACGTCGAGCGTTCCTGCGACCCCTCCTAGACCTTGCCAGGCAGAAAGGCTTCACGTACCGCTGGGGTTACACTCTCTCAGTCTACTTTCGTAAGGATGCCAGCTCTTACACACTGCAGACGGCGGCAGACCTCCCAGCACTGTTCGCATTCCTGGATGCTGACCCGATCGCAGTCCCGGACTGGCTACAGCTGCTCCCGCGATTCACATGCCGGTCGGGTCGGTCAGCACAACGGGGCCCGCGGCCGCCACGCCAGCAGAGGGGGCGGCGGAGGAACCGATCTGCTTCTCCTGAGGAGGCACGTGAGTAGGCCTTGGGCCCCCCTTCCCTATTGTGATCCCTGCCGACTGCCCATGCCCAGATTACCGCCACCCATTCCCGGCTCGGAGTCCCCAGGCGTTGCCTGAAACTGTTGCAGTTTTTTGTTCCAGGGGGCAACCGGACATAGACACGGGAGCCACCCGATGTGCCCCCCCCGCCCCCCCCTCTATTCCGGCTGGTTAACGAAGCCGGCAGCGGCGGCCGCCCCCCCTGGCCCGAATGACAGCAGCTCCCAGAGAGGCCCGCAGAGATGGTGTGGAGGGGCGCCGCTGGGGGGACCCCCCTCCTTGCGGGAAATCTATTGACTGTGTCTGCCCCGGCTCTGCGGGAACCATGATACCACACGTCTGTTTGGGGGTGAGGGGAGGGGGTGGTGGAGAGACGAGTCACGGGGCGGCCACGGAGAACTGGGGGGATTTGAGAGGTGGCTGTGGGGGTTGGGGGGACCTATGTTAGGATGCGTTCTGTTATTTTTCGGCCGCTATGGACCCCCTCCCCCGCCTTGCCCCTCTTTGCAGCAAGTCCGGACCCCTGGAGAGGAACTGATAAGATGACTGGAATGGGACCCCAGATCGGTTTCCGGGAGGAGGGACCTGGGCGGGAGTATATTGGGCGGAGGGAGGGGTACTGATCACTAGCAATAGGGGGGGTTCACTGCAAATGCGTTGCCTGGTAGTTTCTCTCACATCTGCACTTGATATGCTTTTGATTGTAATTTTTATTTTATTTTTTGTATCCATCGTGGGAACAGTTAAGAACCTTTTGCATGCCACTGTTTATAATGTTACCCCTGATGTTCCTTGATGGATGGTTTATATGTTACCGGTACACACTTTAACTACACCTACAAGCCGGGGGGGTGTGGGCGGGGACTGGGAGCTCGCTCTCAGGCTCTGTTCACGCACTACCCCAATTAGGACGGTGCTCCATACCCCAGGGATCCTCTCAAATTCCTGGTGAGTACCACTGCCATATAGGCTTAGATAGCATCTCTTCCTAGCTGCACACCCTAGTGCAGCTTCTCTTTTTTCTCCTTACTTTCCCTTTCTCTTCTCTCTCCCTTCTTTTCCATTCCACCCCCCCCCCCAGGCCCACCCTCTCCCCCACCCCCCCTCCTGGACCCTATTCCAAGGCCGGCTTGGGAACGGGGGCATGGATCTGCTCAACATCCTTTCGCTTAACGCGAAGGGCCTAAATGTGCCCGAGAAACGGAAAATACTACTACAGAAAAATGTGCCGCTCAAAAGCGGACATAGTAATGTTGCAAGAGACACACTTTAGAGACCTGAAAATGCCATTACTTAAGAACACACACTTCCCTTTGGCGTATCACTCGGCCTATGCGGAAGACAAATCCAGGGGGGTTACCATACTTAATGCAGCTCGGATACCTTGGACTCTGCTAGACATACGGACAGATAGTGAGGGTAGATTCTTGTTCCTCAAGGGTCTGATCGGTGACAGGAAAGTGACCCTAGCCAACCTATACGCCCCCAATTTTAACCAGGACAGATTCCTCAAGAGACACATAGACCAACTTATGCAGTTCTCAGAAGGGCAACTGGTGTTGGGGGATGACATTAATGTCCCCCTGAACCCCTCAGAGGATACCTCGATGGGCGCCTCCTCGATCTCGCGGGACGCACGGAAATGTATTATCAGGGCCCTGCACTCCACCCAACTAATCGACACCTGGCGCCTTTTCCACCCAGGGGAGCAAGATTACTCCTTTTACTCTAAACCCCACCTGACATACTCACGACTGGACTATATCTTTGTTCCCCATGGACAGCTGTCTGCGATCAAGGACACATCTATAGGGTCAATCACTTGGTCCGATCATGCCCCCATGAGAGGGATATATTCCTTGACGGAGGCACAGTCGAAACAAAGACAGGTCTGGAGACTGAATGAAAGCCTCCTTTGGGATCCTGAGGTGACGGCTGATGTGGTTGCGGAGATTGGACACTACTTTGCTGCCAACTCGACTGAAGACGGCGACCCAGGGGTGGTTTGGGAGGCCCACAAGGCGGTAATTAGGGGTGTGCTGATAAAGCACGGCGCCAGAATTAAACGAGCGAGGACAGAGCAACTAAATAAACTGTTAACTGACTTGCAGAGACTGGAACTTTGACATAAGGCGAGCCCGAAGAAACAGCTCGGGATTGACCTGGACATGACTAGATCTAAGATCACAGACATTCTGAGGTCTAAAGCCAAAGCAGCCATGCAAATCTGTAGAAGGAAGGGCTACAAATTTGGGAACAAGTGTGGCAGGCTTCTAGCCCAATCCCTGCAGGCCCAACGCCAGGTGTCATACATTCTCCACATAGTGTCTAAGACAGGCCAACGACTATCCCTACCACTGCAAATCTCGCAGGAATTGAGGTCTTACTACGACACCCTATATAACCTGAAAGAGTCGGCACTGGTAGAGGACCCCACTCGGATATACCTAGAACAATCCCAAAATGCCAGACCTACCGACAGTAGCACGCCAATCCCTGGACGAACCCATTACATTAACTGAACTACAGCTCGCCCTGAAGGCCACAAAGCCGGGCAAGGTCCCAGGTCCAGATGGATTGACAGCCCAATACTACAAGACCCTCCTCCCCACCCTGGGCCCACATATGATTAGGTTGTATAATGCCCTGGGAGCTGGGAAGCGGCCCCACAAAGATACCCTACAGGCACAAATATCGGTCATCCCCAAGGAGGGTAAAGACCCATCCCAATGTGGCAGATATCACCCCATCTCCCTGCTCAACTCTGACCTGAAATAACTCACCAAGATCTTAGCCACCAGACTACAATACCTGCCCAGTCTAGTGCACTTAGATCAAGTAGGCTTTGTCGACTCCAGAGAGGCGAGGGACAACACCACCAAGGTCCTGAACCTTTTACATGTAGCAACCAAGACCAAGGCACCGTGAGTGGCGGATTAGCCTTACCAGAGATACGTACATACCACCGAGCGACCCAACTTAACAGGTTGGTTGACTGGTGTCGACACACGGACACAAAGCTCTGGACACGCATTGAACAGGACCAGAGCCTGATCCCTCTCCATAGAGCTCCTTGGTGCCAGGTAGACCTCCCACTGGACTTACAGCTACACCTGTTGATAGGTGCGACCATTAAAATTTGCGCACAGCACCTGCAGGAGGCTCGCCTTTCGACCTATAGCTCCCACTTGAGACCGGTGATTGGTCACCCTCGTTTCCCCCCCGGACTGAGTGACAGGCAGTTTCTAGACCTACGTGACTCAGGGCTATTCCAAGCGTCGCACTTTAGCGCCGGAGGTAGATGGCTGGGAGCCAGGGATTTCATGGAACCTACGGGCCCCTTCGGCCTCGACTATATGAGATCTCTCCAGCTCAGCCACTTCTTGGGAAGTATGCCCCCTCCCGATAGCTCGCGTCTACCACCCACGACGTTTGAAGACTTGTGCACGAAATCAGGAACACTGACGCACACACTTTCACTCACGTACAGCATACTGATCACGCCTCCAGAGACCGACACCCCCCCTACCTCAGTAAGTGGGAAAGAGACCTGAACTGCCAGCTCACCAGTAGTATGAAACACCACATACTCACCTTCACTCATAAGTCTTCCCTATGCTCAAAAGTGCAGGAAACTAATTACAAGATCCTAACCTGTTGGTACAGGACTCATGCACTACTTCACACACTCTTCCCGATGTCATCAGACCAGTGCTGGCGATGTCTGGAGGAGAAGGGGACACTCTTACACGTGTTCTGGTCCTGCAGCCGCTTGCAGGGCTTCTGGAGAGAAGTCCGGCGAATTTCTCAGAAATTTACAGAGCAGGTGTTGGAGAATGACCCGGCACTCTTCTTACTACATGCAACGACCATACCGACACAAGCTTATAAGAAATCGGTGTTGCGCCACTTACTGGACGCGGCCAAGGCATGCATTCCATTGTGCTGAAAGTCACGACACCCACCCACGATAGCACAATGGCTTAAGAAAGTGGACGAGGTAGATAGGATGGAGGACCTGATCCTTACCAGACAGGAGGTATACACAGAGACATGGCAACAAGGGCCCTCAGGGGGGAACCCCTAGACCCTGTCAGTATCCCCCCTGGTGCCGAAGCCTCGGCCCCGGAGGGGTAGGCTACAGAGGGGAGCAGCCCCTGTTCCCTTGGCTGGCACACACTTTACCGAATAGCGATACCCCCACCCTCCCCCCTTCTTGACCCTCACACCCCCTCTCATGCCTATTAGTCTAGGGCCTTTTGTTGGGACTCTGCCCAACCCCCCCCCCCACCCTCACCCCTTCTTTAACTCTTTTCTTTTTAACTGCCCCCTATCTATGATAAATAAAACGGCGGAGTGGGTTGGCCGTACCGGCCCTAGATCGGTCTGATGGGCGCCTGCGGGGGGTTGATTGGCCCCCTCCCCTACTGGCCGATGGACGCTCCCCTGTACACATACCGGACCTGGTGCCCTTATAGGGCCACAGGTAACACGATATCCACATCTGATCCCCGCGTGGGGCGGCCATGCTGTTACCTGTTAATTACTATGCTTTTACATGTATTTCGATGTATTTTATGTAACTTGTCTGGGCCCGGTGGGACCGATCCCTCTGTTTTGAAGAAATAAAGTATTAAAAAAAATAAAAAATGTTTAGGTTATATGTTGAGTTACAGCTAGCCTCATACGTATGTAACCTGATCTGATACTATGGCCACTGACTGGTATCTCTGTCATAATGTGGATGTCACTCCTGTAGTGTTCAAGTACCATTGCCATCTATAGTACACTGCTGGTACTCAAGTCCAAAACTACGCAGGCTGGTCTCTGCATAATTGGTGTAATTTCAATCCATGTATGTACCGCTTAACCACTACGCAGTCCCTAAACATCCTTCCACTCCTGTATATAGGATAAAAATTGTGTAGCACTAAATATAGACATATATAAAATAAAATATAATACGTCAGTATATTATAAAGAATATAGGTGAATCATGAATAAAGTCAATATACACCAAGTGAAAAAAGTGTCCAAATATAGACAGTATGATTGATATCCAATAATTGGTGGGCAAAAGTGCTCTATGCAGGCAATAGTTGTCCTAAAAGGTATCTTGCTTGGTGACAGTGAAAAAAGACCTTCACCCGCTGAAAGAATGGAGGCTTACCGGATCAAATGGACTGTACAAGCAGTATATACTTGAGAGTCATATGGGCTTTAAGACATCCAACATTGGTCAGGGCCTCATCGAATTGCAGGTAACAAGATGTGCATCTACGCCGTAGTTTAGGAAAAAACTCTGCTGTTCTAGACTTGACACTCCGTGA
This sequence comes from Rana kukunoris, assembly GCA_029574335.1. Lineage (NCBI taxonomy): Eukaryota > Metazoa > Chordata > Amphibia > Anura > Ranidae > Rana > Rana kukunoris. The sequence continues at coordinate 319,322,090 of CM056049.1, read as the reverse complement.
ATGTGTATAAGGAAACGTTTTTGGAAGAAAAGAAGGAGCAATATAGTGTAATAACGTAAAGGTAAGTAAAAATTGAATAAGTATTGCACTTACATAAATTGAGGATAAAAAGCGCTTGTAATAATAACGTGGCGACGGTAGAGTCTTCGCTGACGCGTTTTGTGTACAAACACGTTGTCAAAGGGTACATAGTCTGTCATACTCTCCACACTCCTCTCCTGTACATCATAGTGAACACGGTCATACTCTCCACACTTCTCTCCTGTACATAGTGCCCACTGTCATACCCTCCACACTCCTCTCCTGTACATAGTGACCACTATCATACCCTCCACACTTCTCTCCTATACAGAACACCCACTGTCATACCCCCCACACTCCTCTCATATACATGGTGCCTGCTGTCATACACTTCTATCCTGTACATAGTGCCCACTGTCGCACCCTCCACACTCCTCTCCTATACATAGTGCCCACTATTATACCGTCCCCATTCCTCTCCTGTACATACTGCCCACTGTCATACCCTCCACACTTCTGTCCTGTACATACTGCCCCATCATACCCTCCACACTACTCTCTGGTACATACTACCCTCTGTCAAACCCCCACACTCCTCATGTACATACTGCCCACTGTCATACCCTTCACACTCCTCTCCTGTACAAACTGCCCACTGTCATACCCTTCACACTCCTCTCCTGTACATAGTACCTGCTGTCATACACTTCTCTCCTGTACATACCGCCCACTGTCATACCCTCCACACTCCTCTCCTGTACATACTGCCCACTGTCATACCCTCCACATTCCTCTCCTGTACATACTGCCCACTGTCGCACCCTCCACGCTTCTCTCCTGTACATACTGCTCACTGTCATCCCCTCCACACTCCTCTCCTGTACATTGTGCCTTTTGCCGTACCCTTTGCACTCTTCTCCTGTACATAGTGCCTTATGTTAGACCCTCCACATTCCTCTCACTCACCTGCACATATTTCCCAATTATATACCATCCGTACTCCTCCCCTATGTCGCTTACCCACAAAAAAAGTTCTTTAAAATTATACTGAATACCCTCAATGTTACCAGCAATAGAATGGACACACTTTTGTTAGTTCAACTAAAGGAAATCTCAGTTCTCATATTCGTTCTGTTCCATTATTAGAACTTATTTAATTTTGTGATTACTACTGTGATGTACAGAGGAACATAGGGGATCTCGGCTACTCTAAATATAGCACTTGTGAAAAAAAGTGTCCCTGAAAATATTTTTTAAATGTTGGCAACTATGCACTGCCCAAGGGCCACTGGGTCAGTAGGGGGCCCCATGTGAGGTTTCTGGGATCCTGTGATATTAAAGCGGTAGTAAACTTTCCTGACATTACTACTTTTTAGAGGCCCTGGGGTAGGTTATGCCACAATGTACAAGTATGCACAGCATATTAGCACATTAGGGTACACTTAAATTTTCAGACTGGGCCCTCCATTGCTGCGCTGTGATTCTCACACATTTATTTATTATTTATAAAAGGCCCCACCAAAATCCTCAGCACCAGGCCCATGATGTTCTTAATCTGGCCCTGGGTAAAACCTGCAGATTAGTAATAGGGCACTAGTTGCATTAAATGTAAAAGCCATGCACAAAGGGAGGAGGCAGTGAAGGGGTAATGTGCAGGTCACACAGAGTCAGAGGATGAAGATGTGTGGGATAAAGTGGTTGATGTGTGGGATAAAGGAGATACCGGATGGCAGGGCCGATCCTAGGGTCACAGACTCTTGGTTGCAGAAATATTTCTGGTGCCCCCACGTGGGCGTGATCATCCTACAAACTCCTCCCCTTTACACGTTTCTATGGCAATGACTCAAACACAGAGATGCTCCTTTAACCACTTGAGCCCCGAGCCTGTTTTTCAGATTCGGTGTTTACGAGACTAAAACATTTTTTTTTGCTAGAAAATTACTTAAAACCCCCAAACATTATATATATATATTTTTTTTTTCCTAACACCCTAGAGAATAAAATGGCAGTCATTGCAATACTTTTTGTCACACTGTATTTGCGCAGTGGTCTTACAAGCGCACTTTTTTTTGGAAAAAAAACACTTATTTGAATTAAAAAATAAGACAATACATTTTGCCCAATTTTTTTATATATTGTGAAAGATAATGTTACGCCGAGTAAAATGATACCCAACATGTCACGCTTAAAAATTGCGCTCGTGGCATGGCGTCAAACTTTTACCCTTAAAAATCTCGATTGGCGACGTTTAAAAAATTCTACAGGTTGCACTTGAGATACAGAGGAAGTCTAGGGCTAGAATTATTGCTCTCGCTCTAACGATCGTGGCGATACCTCACTTGTGTGTTTTGAACACCAGTTTTCATATGCGGGCGCTACTCGCCTATGCGTTCGCTTCTGTGCGCGAGCTCGTCGGGACGGGGCGTTTTAAAAAAATGTTTTTTTGTTTTCTTATTTATTTTTATTTTGTTTATAATTTTTTACACTGAAATAAAATAAAAATAAATAATTATCACTTTTATTCCTATTACAAGGAATGTAAACATCCCGTGTAATAGAAAAAAGCATGACAGGTCCTCTTAAATATGAGATCTGGGGTCAAAAAGACCTCAGATCTCACATTTAGACTTAAATGCAAAAAAAAAAAAAAGTAATTTTTCAAATGACAGGGAAAAATAAAAAATGTTTCTTTAAGACGCTGGGCGGGACTGACGTTTTGACGTCACTTCCACCCAGCAGAGCTATGGGGACGGGTGGGGGCGATTTTTGCCTCACTCGTATCCCAACACATCTGCCAACAGAATCTGATCGCCTCCGCCGCTACCGACGGCTCCGGTAAGCGGTGGAGGGCGCAGGAGAGCGGCGGGAGGGGGGGCCCTCTCCCGCCATCGATAACGGCAATCTCGTGGCGAATCCGCCACGGAGACAGCCGCTATCGTTTAGAGGACCCTTAGCACTTAAGATGGATATCTCGGTTGTGGCAGCAGCTGCTGCCGTTACCGAGATATCCATCTTTAAAAACATGACGTCTTTGGACGTTAGGCAGGAACCAAGTGGTTAAGAAGTATTCTTTACCCTGGGATCCTCCTATGATCGTTTAAAAAGAAAATACAGGAAGAGAGTACATTAAAGAGACCTGGAGGGGAGTCTCTCTAATGCACACAGATAGGGCTTGTTAGAAAGAGCCCCCAGACATAGTACAGGAAATGGTCAGAGACTGCAGCCAAACTACAGTTGATAATGGCCAATTGGCCCTCTCACCTGACCCAGCGATACAGCAACAACTGTTCCTCTGATCAGGAGTCGGCTCACTCGGAATTTCCCATGGATACTCCGCTGGGTAAAGTCCAGATCTGTATACCGGCCATGACTCCATTCCTTTCTCCGCCATGGATGGCACCAAGATGTGTCGCTTTCCCCCTGGTGGCACAGGGCAGTGGGGTTCTCTCTCTGATGTGTTCTCTCAGCACTGTCCTCTCCCTCTGGAGTCGTAGGTGCACTTTCCTGAAAGCTTTCCCGGGCTCCTGGCTCTCTCTCCCATTCAGCTGTGCATGCTGTGTGGGCCTGTCGTTTCCGTGTTACAGTGGGGCTGCCAGTCCTTGGGACTAAATGTCCCACAATCCTCTGCTCCTTTTTTTTTATTCTATTTCTTCCCTGGCTGATATGAAGGCGGGGGAAGAAACATAGTAGGCGGCTGTGCTGGCAAGCGCTGCTCACTAGTACAGCAGGGAAAGGAGAGGGTGAGGGAGGGGGGAAGACTAGGTTTGATATTGCCCCCCCTCCACGAACTATAGTCGCCCCTCTGCAGATTCCCCACTAATTATAAACCCCTCCCTCAGTACAGACCCCCCTGGACATCAACCCCCCTCCCTCAGTGCAGACCCTCCAGGGCAAACCTTCCCCCTCCATTAGTACAGACCCCCCCCCCCACAAACCATCCCTCCATTAGTAGTAAAGACCCCTCCTCCATTAGCAGTACAGACCCCCCTCCATTAGTACAGACCCCCAAAAACCACCCCTCCATTAGTACAGACCCCCCCCCACAAACCATCCCTCCATTAGTAGTACAGTCCCCCTCCAGTAGTAGTAGTACACACCCCCCCTCCAGTAGTAGTAGTACACGCCCCCCTCCAGTAGTAGTAGTACAGACCCCGCCCCTCCAATAGTACAGACCCCGCCCCTCCAATAGTACAGACCCCGCCCCTCCAATAGTACAGACCCCGCCCCTCCAATAGTACAGACCCCGCCCCTCCAATAGTACAGACCCCGCCCCTCCAATAGTACAGACCCCGCCCCCCAATAGTACAGACCCCCCCTCCAATAGTACAGACCCCCCCTCCAATAAGACCCCCCCCCTCCAATAAGACCCCCCCTCCAATAAGACCCCCCCTCCAATAAGACCCCCCCTCCAATAAGACCCCCCCTCCAATAGTACAGACCCCCCCTCCAATAGTACAGATCCCCCCTCCAATAGTACAGATCCCCCCCTCCAATAGTACAGATCCCCCCCTCCAATAGTACAGATCCCCCCCTCCAATAGTACAGACCCCCCCTCCAATAGTACAAACCCCCCCTCCAATAGTACAAACCCCCCCTCCAATAGTACAAACCCCCCTCAGGACAAACCCCATCCGGGCGGCAGCTGTGTACCAACTCTATTCTGTTCTGAGTGTTCACCTCCTGTGGTGGTTGGGTGTTATACCAGATTTTTTCAGATATCTAGTTAATCCATTCACAATATAAAAAACATAAATCCAAAATTAATAAGTGTTCTCATATAAGTGAAAAATAAAAATAGAAATAAAATTGCTGTGAAATCAACACAAAGTAAATCATGAGTTGCATGTAATGGGGTGTCAGACCCTAGCATTAAATCCTGTGTTTCGCAATAATAAAGTACATGTGCAAATTGGGTTTCCAGAGTAAGCCGTTCTTGCTTCATACAACATCTGTGCTTCGGTATTCCCCCCCACATGTGTCCCTACTCACCGGATGGAAGTCCCCTATTAAGGGTGTAGATCAGAGGATGGTGCGATTCGCTTACCACAGGTCCTGTCTGGAGATCCAGTGTGGGTGCCCGCGATCCTCCCAATTTCCGTGAGTCACAGTAATATGAAGAAAAAGGAAAAAAAGGAGTCCTCATAGGGTGATAAACCCTGTGCCTGGGTGGGTTCATTGTAAAAAATTGGGTATTCCCAAAAACATATAAAAAAACATATTCGATTTAAAATACAGCAGTTAAAACAAATAAATGCTTCCTCCGTGACAGCAATGCCATTAGCTAGTCCAATGATGCAACAAAGCCAGGCAGATACCGGGGATGGCTATGAGCAGTATACACTGATGAGTGTAGAGCGTGCCGTTCGTTTGTGTTCCAGCAACAAGCCGCGTCCCTCCCGGAAGCTGTGACTGGCATAAGCGTGTGCGTAAGCGTGTGACGTAAGAGCAGTGGTTACCTGACCGGTTTCGTCGTAGGACGTTTTCAAAGGTGCTGCCCGCCTCTCTTCGTCACTGATGTTATATAATTTAAACAGCATTAGGTCCCCGCCCATATGGGAAGTAGGTATTCCCCTGATCCAATCAATTCTATGGGAGGGTTTCTATGGTAGAAAGAGAATTGTGAGACCAATAATAAAAAAGTAAAATATGGTGTAAACGCGATCCACTCCCACTTAGTGGGAGATAGATGTCCATACTAAAACGCAATGTTAGAACGAGTAATCTGTGATACATTTATATTTAAGGGTACCGGGTCCCGAATGCCATTTGCCACATTGGTTGTATACATGAAATAAGTGTACCTGTAACTATAGACCAGATCACAGAGAAAGGTAACCAGAGAAAATAGTCTAATAGGCTGCATATGGGTTTTAACTAAAGCCCCTATGTATCTAATATAGTTAGTTGGCTTAAAAGGTGTAAAGCCAGAGTGCATTAGATAATTGCTATGTATATGAAAGTGTTGGTATCTGTGTATTATATGCGGATATCCATAGTGTGAATGTTATGTGGTAAAACTCGGCGCGGGAAAGCGGGTATCGGCGTATATCGCCCAACCACGATTTTGCCCTGATTTTCAGGGCAAAAAAGTGCGCGATATACGCCGATAAATACGGTATATAAAACTTAAGAGCAATCCGAAACCACAGTATGAAAAACTACTTTGAGAATATGTAAATAAAGGACAAAGCATGAACATCTTGAACCAACGAGAATCTGAATATCTAATAGCAGAATCCACTAAGACACCAGTGATGTATCAGTGCCTAAAATACACAAAAGGCAGGTGGATCCGCCTGGTAGGCCCATTATTAGTGGCATTAACTCTATTTTTTCAAGACATGGGGAATACCTGGACCAATTTTTAAAACCCTTGGTACCACAGGGAAGATCCCACCTAAAAGACAGCACTCAACTTATTAATGAGATAAAGGACTGTACTGGCCCATTCTAAAAGAAGATAGGACACTCGCAAGCATCCTCCAACAAAAACCCAGTTTCATATATAGTAGAGCTCCTACACTAAGAAATCACCTGGTCCATAATGTGGTGAATCCGCCAAAAAAGGTAGAAATTTGCCCTGAATTAAGGGGGTTCTACCGATGTCAAAGATGCCTACCGTGTAAAAAAAAGTAAGAAAGAAAACAGAAGACGCCTAACCTTTAAATCAAATGTAAACCATAAGAAATTTGAAATCAAAAAGTTGATCACCTGTAACAGTACCCATGTTACATATGTGGTGGAATGCCCCTGCAAATTACAATATGTGGGGCGCACCACAAGACCCCTCAAATTCCGTATAAGGGAACACATAAAAAAACATCGGGAAGGGGTTCCCCTATCACAGCCTATCCAGACACTTCGATGAGTGTCATAATAAAGATCCATTATTGATGACATTCTACAGGGTAGATATGATACAGGACCACTGGCGAGGTGGGAACAAAAAGATCCTAATATCACACAATGAAACCGAATGGATCTACCGATTAGGCTCCCTGGCACCCAAGGGCATGAATCTAGATATAGATCTCAAATGTTACATATCTAATCAGTAGAGACTCACCGTAAATGTACAATTTAACCTTTCCAACTCTCTCCTCTCCTGGAAACGTTTCCTCCTACATTGAATTCACCAGTAGCAACCTAATTATATTCCAAACTAAATGACTATGGGGTACAGAAGGACTCTAACATCTAGTCACTATGGTGCAGGAAAAAATAAAAATATGGGCCTAGGAAGGGATGGCCTTGGACAGTATCATAGCACAGGGGAAGCCGAAATACATATATGATAAATCAGAGCCACATAAGCCAATGATAAATCATTATGAGGCTCCATCAGCTCTCTCCTACTTCCCCTCTTTGTTTTGTTGTGTTTTTAATGGGATGTATGGACTTATCCAAAATACTCCTCACTAGGAGACAAAATATCTTCACCACATGACATTCACACTATGGATATCCGCATATAATACACAGATACCAACCCTTTCATATACATAGCAATTATCTAATGCACTCTGGCTTTACACCTTTTAAGCCAACTAACTATATTAGATACATAGTTGCTTTAGTTAAAACCCATATGCAGCCTATTAGACTATTTTCTCCGGTTACCCTTCTCTGTGATCTGGTCTATAGTTACAGTTAATTTAGATTACCAGAACCATTACTTGCACTTATTTCATGTATACAACCAATGTGGCAAATGGCACTCGGGACCCGGTACCCTTAAATATAAATGTATCACAGATTACTCGTTCTAACATTGCGTTTAAGTATGGACATCTATCTCCCACTAAGTGGGAGTGGATCGCGTTTACACCATATTTTACTTTTTTATTATTGGTCTCACAATTCTGTTTCTACCAAAGAAACCCTCCCATAGAATTGATTGGATCAGGGGGAATACCTAACTCCCATATGGGTGGGGACCTAATGCTGTATAAATTATATAACATCAGTGACGAAGAGAGGCGGGCAGCACCTTTGAAAACATCCTACGACGAAATCGGTCAGGTGACCACCGCTCTTACGTCACACGCTTACGCACACGCTTCTGCCAGTCACAGCTTCCAGGAGGGACGCGGAATGCAAACGAACGGCGCGCTCTACACTCATCAGTGTATACTGTTCATAGCCATCCCCGGTATCTGCCTGGCTTTGTTGCATCATTGGACTAGCTAATGGCATTGCTGTCACGGAGGAAGCATTTATTTGTTTTAACCGCTGTATTTTAAATCAAATATATATTTTTTTATATGTTTTTGGGAATACCCAATTTTTTACATTAAACCCACCCGGGCACAGGGTTTATCACCCTATGAGGACTCCTCTTTTTCCTTTTTCTTCTTATTACTGTGGCTCACGGAAATTGGGAGGATCGCAGGCACCCACACAGGATCTCCAGGCAACACCAGTGGATCTCCAGACAGGACCTGTGGTAAGCGAATCGCACCATCCTCTGATCCCTAAGGCTCTACACCCTTAATAGGGGACTTCCATCCGGTGAGTAGGGACACATGTGGGGGAAAAACCGAAGCACAGATGTTGTATGAAGCAAGAACGGCTCACTCTGGAAACCCAATTTGCACATGTACTTTATTATTGTGAAACACCTTACAGGATTTAATGCTAGGGTCTGACACCCCATTACATGCAACTCATGATTTAACCACTTCAGTCCCCGTGTATGCTCAATTGACGGCAGCTTAGGGGATCTGAATATCCAAGCTGCCGTCAATTGACGTCATCGTGTTTTCCGGCCACTGGGGGGTGCACCCGGCGCGTCCCTGAGATGCCGATGCGCGTGCCTGGCGGTCGCGATGTCCGCCAGGTACCCGCTGATCGGCAGTTTTGGAGCAGGGACGTGGAGCTCTGTATGTAAACACAGAGCTCCACGTCCTGTCAGTGAAAGGAGACAGATGCCGTTTCTTTTGTACATGGGGAGACAGCATCGGTCACCTCCCCCAGTCACCCCCTCCCCCCACACAGTTAGAACACACCCAGGACTCACATTTAACCCCTTCCTCACCCCTAGTGTTAACCCCTTCACTGCCAGTCACATTTATACAGTAATTAGTGCGTTTGTATAGCACTGATCGCTGTATAAATGTGAATGGTCCCAAAAATGTGTCAAAAGTGTCCGATGTGTCCGTCGCAATATCGCAGTCCTGACAAAATTCGCAGATCGCCGTATTACTAGTACAAAAAAAAAAAGAAAATTGTCAGAATTCTATCCCTTATTTCCTAGCCACTATAACCTTTGCGCAAACCAATTACTATACGCTTATTGCGATTGTTTTTTTTTTACCAAAAATATGTAGAATACATTTTGGCCTAAACTGAGGGAAAAAAAAAATATATATTTTTAAAAATTGGATTTTTATTATAGCAAAAAGTAAAAAATATTTTTCAAAATTGTCGCTTTTTTTTGTTTATAGCGCAAAAAAAAAAAAAAAAAAAAAAACGCAGAGGTGATCAAATACCACCAAAAGAAAGCTCTATTTGTGGGGAATAAAAGGACGTCAATTTTGTTTGTAAGGCACGTCGCACGACCGCGCAATTTTAATTTAAAGCGACGCAGTGCTGAAAGCTGAAATTTCGCCTGGGCAGGAAGGGGGTATATGTGCCCAGTAAGCAAGTGGTTAATTTGTGTTAAATTTCACAGCAATTTTATTTCTATTTTTATTTTCCACTTATATGAGAACACTTATTAATTTTGGATTTATGTTTTTTATATTGTGAATGGATTAACTAGATATCTGAAAAAATCTGGTATAACACCCAACCACCACAGGACGTGAACACATACACTCAGAACAGAATAGAGTTGGTACACATAGGCTCACGTTCACGGTTCACACAGGGGTGGCTATCTAGCCCTGTTTATAACCTTTATTAATAAGGGCACCTTGGTAAGCGGAGGCTCTTCATAAGCCCACCGTACAAAAGGTACCCGACACTTAAACAACCACAGCACACCTACAAGGATCACATCAGCAGCGCCACTACCTGTACACACACCACAAAACTTTTTTCACATTTATCTCCAAGTGAGATCACAGAGGAGGCAGCAGCTCATCTACCCAGTCCTAGCGCGGAAAACCCATAACCTTTTCTTTGAATAGAGACAGCCACTTCGAATCTCCTCTGACAAGAGGGGCTTGGGCAGAAAACAGGGTGCCGTGACCAGCAGAGAGCGGCGGCAGTGACCAGCGGTGTCTGGATGGACACCGACAAGGAGAAGAGGAAAAGGGAGGGAGGGGAACACTCTCGCGCTGGTGCTTAAGCACCCCCACCGCTGTGGCGTCTGGGTGAACTGTACTCCGCGCACCCTCCTTGGATCAGCCCTCTTGGATGGAGCGGCGATATACAAGAGAGGATATATGGCAATGGGTTTAAAATTATCCCAAAACTTTAGGATCTGCTAAACTGAAATGTATTCATTTGTTTCTTCTCATTTCCCTTACTCCACTGTAAGAGGTAGAGTTTCAGCTCTGTTGCAATGCCGTTAATAAATTGCACTGCAGAAATCGCTTTGCCGTTAAAAAATGTACAGCGGTCCATGACTGGTTAAATAATTAATCCAGAACAAAAAGACTGAGTAGGTAGGGATCAGAACCTCTGTTGGCTATATCACTGTTGGGGAAATTTCAGCTTACTTTTTTATCACGACTGGCAGATGTTTTAAGCTTTCCACTATCTTTTCCACACTATCCAAAAAAATTGGTTTTGGCTGGCTTTCCATTTTGATTTGCTTTGATAATTGATACATATACAGTAATGACACCTTTAGATCTATAGTTATAGGAACAGACAACCCTTACAGCTAATGGCAAGAGTTTACATAGAGTCCAACCCTAAAAATAAACAATATTAAAAATATAAAAAAAAATTAATTCACAAAATCTAGGATAATGTGCAGATCAAAAAATGTTCAGATATCCTAAAAAATCTGTTCAAACAATATTGAATGTTATTGCCCACAAGAATATGTAATGAATCATTTACCAAGCCATAAACCAACCAACCATTATTAATAAATTGGTCACATCCCTAAGGACAAATTGCTCAGTATGGCTAGTATGGCCTAGGGCAGGGGTGCCCAACCAGTGGCCCATGGATCCCTCTGATGTGCCCTGCGACCTCCTACTCTGGGATGGAGGGTTGGCAAGCGGCTGCGGAGCAGAGCCACATAAGCCAATGCTTCCTGTATAGCACCAGCTCCTGTCATAGGTGGAGTGATACCAAATGCACTCTGCCTGGGACAGCAAGTTCATTACTAAAATCACAGTGTATATATATATATGGACATATATGTTATGCAGTGGTTACTGGGCTGCTTTCAAACTGATCCACAGGTGTAGTGCAGTGCAGTGCACCTGCAGCTTACCTGCACTGAGCCACAGACTTCTGGTTTTACCTATGGGTTTGGTTCACTTTCAGAATGTGTACCACACCTGCAGGATATGATAGAATTCTATGGCAAAGTACAGCATACCTGCAGGAAAGCCACAGGTGCACTGCGCTGCATCCATGGTGTGGGTAGATTGCAGACCATCAGTGTAAAAATAGCCTTAGGCCCCTTTAACGTGATCTGTCTGACCCAATCAGACCCTCCATTCACCTCTATGGAGCGGCAGAGGTTAACAGACTTGTGTCCGTTTACACCTGCCTACTTCCAATCTGATCTGCTAAAAAAACAGAAGTGGATCCGTTCCCTTCCATTTGATCAGATGAGGGCCCATAGAGTGGACTGTGTCTGTTTTGAATATGCAGAGTGGACGCGGACCTGTCATCTGCTCATTGTTTGGACATAGTTTACAGACCGCCATGACCACTCCTCCTACGAAGTGATTGATTGTTTCTCCCCGCCATGTACGATTACACAGGTCAGGGTAAGCATAGGAATTCTACTCTTGTTTTTCATCAATCCTTCCTCTATGTCTTCATACACTATTATCTGTACGACTTCATAGATACTCTACGCGTGTGGTTGATGCTAATCACCTAGATTTGGAGAGCCATTACCCTGTATAAACCGATATTGGAATTGAATCATCTTTAACTACTTAAGACCCGGACCTTTAGGCAGCTAAAGGACCCGGCCAGTTTTGGCGATTCGGCAAAATAGAGCGACAATTTTGAAACAAATGCAATATTTTTTACTTTTTGCTATAATAAATATCCCCCAAAAATATATAAAATATATATATATATATATATATATATATATATATATATATATTCTACCTATGTTTGGTAAAAATAAAAAAATGAGCGTTTAATAAGTCAATAAGATCAATAAGCGTTTATCGGTTGGTTTGCGCAAAATTTATAGCATTTACAAAATGGGGGATAGTTTTATTGCATTTTTATTATATATTTATTTTTTACTACTAATGGAGGCAAACCTGCGTTATTTTTCGTGACTGCGACATTATGGCGGACACTTCGGACAATTGACACATTTTTGGAACCATTGTGATTTTCACAGCAAAAGACTCATTTCAAATGCATTGTTTATTGTGAAAATGACAATTGCAGTTTGGAAGTTAACCACAAGGGGGCGCAGATGGGCTTATGTGTGACCTAATGTGTGTTTACAACTGGGGGGTGTGGCTGTAAGTGTGACGTCATCGATTGTGTATCCCTATAAAAGGGATCACGCGATCGATGACGCCGCCACAGTGAAGAACGGGGAAGCCGTGTTTACACACAACTCTTGCCGTTATTCAGCTCCGGGGACCGATCGCGGGACTCCAGCGGCGATCGGGTCCCGCTGCTTCGGACCGGGTCGCGGGAACTCGCCGCGTGCCTGCAACCCACAGCTGGGCACTAGCACAGGATGTACCTGTACGTGCATGTGCCCAGCCGTGCCATTCTGCCGACGTATATGTGCAGGAGGCGGTCCTTAAGTGGTTAAGAAAAACAGTGAGGCTGTAAAGTATGTTAAAATTTTCCTTTCGCTATTTCATCACTACATGCTTTGCCAAAATATATTTGGATTACTCAGTTGACACTTTGTTATAACAGCTATGAAACTGTTGGGTGAGGGAAAGACAACACTGCTTTGATTCCCCGTAATGATTTGGAGAAAAAGGTCATGTTCTTGTTATATACAGAATGTTCTTGTTATACACAGCCTACAAAAACTAGGGAAAGGGGGCTTTAAAAAAGGTTATCCTCTACTTTCCTCACATTCTTTTGCTTCCGCTGTGTGATAAGACACTTAGCAAACAGGTGGGATGCCTCACATTTGTCAATCACTGCATGCACTGCTAGTAATAAAGAGTCATGTCAGAGCTTACCGAGTTTCAAAGAGGGCAAAATGTTGGTGCCTAGTTAGCTGGTGCCAATTAATTTGTGGTGTTGCGAGGTACAGTATCGAAGGTTATGACAGCATATACTGGGAAAACGGTCTTGTAATCAAAAGTGTGGCCGACATGTTCAGCTGACTAAAAAAGACAAATGAACATTGTGCAGGATTGTGACCCGGAATAATAATTGTCAATTCCCACTAGATTTCAGGCCTTGGAGGCCAAAGGCCGTCCAACACCATATTGGATAACAATTTTGTCCTTTTACCAGGCGTTTCCATATTTTTGTTTAACTGTTGTAATTCTGAGACACTTAGTTATGTTGCTGCCTTCAGAAAAATCTAGCAAACAGAGCTAAAAAAAGACTATGGTCGTATATCCACTCCCACTATGCCCCAGTTTTGTAGGAAAATAATATAAGGATATCATAAAAACAAAAAGGTGGAATCTGTGCCTCTTAGTGAATTCCCAAAAATTATTTCACTGTACCAAAATGGCCAAGGTGGACGTTATACTGACATCATCAGACCTCTATCAGACTCTCCATCAGCCCTCCCAGATCATTTGTATCTTCTGTTTCAATAACCAATATACCACTCAGATTCTTGTTTGCAAACTTAAAAGTGGTTCTATAGCCTAAAAATGTTTTCCCTTAATGCATTCTTAGGTAAAAGTATCACCCCTTCACCCCCCTCCTTATACTTACCAGGGCTCTCACTTAATCCAGAACTGTGCCCTTCTACAATGGTTCTCTACTGCAGTGGGTTGGGGGGGGGGGCTGGGGCACACTGCCTGTGTCTATGGACACAGACAGCATTGTTCGGAATTAGTGGTGCAACAGATCGTCATTGATCCATGATCCGCACGGATCAATGACTTAGGATCGGCACACACGTGGTCCGCGGCGTGCCGCGGGATTGCAGGGTAGAGCGGTAACACCCACATTGAAATTGTCTCCGCTCTGCTCGCACACAGCCCCGCCTGCTCCTAACCATGCTGTAATAGACAGAATGCGGGTACAATGCTAGGATGTGTTCTGTCTATCACAGTGTGGGGTTAGGAGGAGGTGGGGCTGTGTGCAAGTCAGCGTATCTTCTTTTATGAATAGCAAAAAAAGATACGCAGGCTATTCTTAGTATTTACGCAGTGTATCTATAGATACGCTGCCGTAAATGCTTTCTGAATATGGCCCAAAGGCTCCTTTGGATGGGCAGCAGAGGGGCTGGCAGGCATAGTTTCTCCATGTGCTTCTTTCTTCTCTCTCACAGACCCAAATGTCAGTTTATGCTCAGCAGAAACCTATCCAATATAAATAGAGCTAAGATCTGGAGATGTTGTGCAGTTAGTGTGTCTGTACCTATTACAAAGTGCCTGAATTTCTGGAATGCAGCTTTAACTGCTGTCAAAAAAGAATGCCTGAATATTACAGTGCAAGTATTTTTAATCGGCAGCCCTCAAGTATTTTACATGCTTACCATAGAAGTTCAGGTTTATTGAGATGTAAAAGGAATACATACAGAAATCAACGTCAATGGGCCAACATAGCCCTAAGATTGCACGGTACAGCAAGTACTATTACACACATCCTATAAATTCCATGTACTTGGCGTATATTAAAGGCATAGGCCTCTAGACATCTCGTCATCCCCATACAAAATAAACACATTTTAGTATGTATATCCACTTTATATACCAAAATAACTCTTTCCTGCCCCTTCCTACCCTGACACGTGTTATTCTCCAAAATAAGTTGGTCAGCTCGTGCAAGTTTCACCATCCCCCAGCCATCTCTCCCATACACTGTCAAATTTTTGCGGTCTCCCTCTATGTATATATATAATTTTCCTGTACGGGAGAATGGTATTGACCTCTCTCTTCCAGTCCTCCAGTGTTGGAGCCCCTGGCTGCATCCAGGCCTTTGCCACCACTTTTCTGGCCAGGAAAAGTGATTCACATATAAAGATTGCTTGATACTTTTCTGTATCCACATCTGGGAGTAGCCCCAGCAGGCACAGCTTGGGATCCATGCCCACCGGGGTTCCCATGCTGTCATGCAGAAATTGCGTTACCTGCAGCCAGTATGCCTGTATATCGGGGCAATGCCAGAGCATATGGTAAAATGAGCCCTCTTCTACTGAACACATGGGACATAGTGGGCTCCTTGTGGGCTGAAACTTCACCAGCCTCTGGGGCGTAATATATGCTTTATGTAGGATATACAGTTGTGTCAACCTGTCTGATAATTTAGGGGACGTGCTCTTAACTCCCTCTAGTATCTCATCCCACTCTGTATCCTCTATGGGGCCCACGTCTCCTTCCCACTTTATCTTGGCTGCCTGCACTATCCCGCTGATCCTGCGCCGCCGGATAACATAATATATATTGGACGTGAGCTTGGCGGACTCCTTCCCAAAGATCACGTCCAACGCCTGTGGTCTGCTCACATCAATATCGTCCGAACCCAGCTGGGCTCTAAGGGCATGCCTGAGCTGCATATATCTAAAATGAAACTGCGGTGGGAGGGAAAATTCTTCCCTGAGCCTCGTAAATGGCTTTAGCCCTGCACTATTCAAGACCTGAGATAGATACTGCACCCCATATGATGCCCATATCCCTGGATCTGGGACTGTGGCCAACTCGGGCATGAAACCATTCTCCCATAATGGGGTGTGTGAGTGTATATGAGACCTGCCTTGCTTTTTTAGCGCCACTTCCCAAACCTTTTGGTGGTGTGTCAGCATGTCCGCTCCAAACCGGGCAGATCTACAACCGCCACGGCCGCCCCTGAAAATGGCCTGCATCGACGTGTGGAGGGGGCTATCCGGTTTGTTACAGACCAGCGACCCATATCTCTGCGACTCAGACGTATTGAAATAGTATAGGTGTGATAATTGTGAGGCTATATAGTAGTCCTGTAAATCGGGGAGAGAGCAACCCCCCCTCCGTACTGGGGTTTTTGAGTACATGCCATGCTAACTTGTGACGGCCAGATCCCCATACAAACGAGTTTAGGATTGCTTCAAGCTGTTTGAAAATTTTGAGGGGAATGTAAAGAGGGGCATGCCAAACCATATATAAAATTTTGGGTAGTAGAATCATTTTTATCATGTTTATCCTGCCCATCACCCCCAGTGGTAGTTTTGTCCATGCCTGGGTTCTAGATTTAATTATTGCAAATAGAGGTTCTACATTAAGAGGAACATAGTCTCTTAGATCCTTCGTAACCTGTACTCCTAGATATTTAACTTCTGCTACTCTTTGCAGGGGTAATTCGGGAGACACCGCTGCGGGGGGGAACTGATCCAAGGGGAGAATCCGGGACTTGTCCCAATTGATCCGTAGGCCTGAATATTTCCCCACTTCCTCCACAATATTTAAAGCCGCTCTCAACGAAGGCCCCTGGTCTGCTAAATATAGTATTGTATCGTCCGCATATAGGCCGATCTTTTCCCATCTGTCTCCCTTCCTAAGACCCACCACCTCTGTGCTCGTTCTGATGGCCATTGCCAGGGGTTCTGCTGCCAGGGCGTACAGCAGCGGTGACAAAGGGCACCCCTGCCTCGTGCCTCTCTCCAGGGAGAACTGTTCCGACAGCCACCCATTAACAAAGACTCTGGCCTTGGGGGTCTGGTATAAAAGTTGCACCCATTTAATAAAATTGGGGCCGAAGCCGTAGCAGCCCAGGCATTCCCACAAATACTGCCATTCGACCGAGTCGAAGGCCTTGGCCGTATCCAAAGCCACTACCACCCTGGTCCCCACGTTATCGTGTTGCGCTTGTATATTCATGAATAACCGCCTAATATTCATAGCTGTATTCTTCCCTGGCATGAAACCCGTTTGATCATCATGGATCAGAGAAAGGATCGCTGAGTTTAGTCTGTTCGATAGGACTTTTGCCAAGATTTTAATGTCCACTGGTAGCAGAGATATAGGTCTGTATGATTCCGGGTGGTGAGGATCCTTGCCCGGCTTAGGAAGGACGATTATCTGGGCTTCCTGCATCGAAGCGGGAAGTGTTCCCAGCTCAAATATAGAAAGATACAAGGCCTTCAATTTGGGGACTAACATTTCTGAATAAGTGGTATAGAATTCTAATGGTAGACCATCAAGCCCTGGAGCCTTGGATTTTGCCAGTTGTGACATTGCCGTGGCAACGTCTTCAGCGGTGATTGGGGCTTCAAGCATCCGCACTTGTTCCCTGCTCAGCTTTGGAAATTGCAGTGTGTGCAGGTACTCCTGTATTTCCTGTGGTGTGTGTCTACACTGGGAGCTATATAGTTCTTTATAGAAGTCCATAAACTTGCCAGCCACCACCTGGGGGTCCGTGACAATCGAGCCATCCGGCTCCGCCAGGGACACCACCACCGGCGGTCTATCCTCTAGGTGTGCCAAATACGCTAACATCTTTCCAGCTTTTTCTCCATGTTCATACACCCGCGTTTTGCTAAAAAAGATACGCTGCTTAGCCTTCTCTATGTGTAACTGTGTAACTATCCTACTCTGCATTCTCACCCTGGTCAAGTTCTCTATTGTGGGCTGAGCGTTATATGTGCCCTCAAGGCTCTGCAACATGTCTTCCGCGCTACACACATCTGTCTTAGAGGACTGTTTAAGTCTGCGGATCTTGGTGTCCAACACTCTGCATGCATGAGTTTTAAACTCGTCCCACCGGGAGTTAATATCTGGGGACCCCTGCCCATCAGGGAGGAGGAACCGTAGCTCTTGTTCAATACTATCATGATCCGTTAGGGCCGTCAACCAGAAAGGGTTGAGTCTCCATGCCCTTGTGGGGGCTCTGTCTAGCAGGGACATCTGCAGCCAACATGGCGAGTGGTCTGATAGGGCCCTAGGTGCGAAACCCGCCCCCCCCACTCTAGGCAGTAATGCGGCCGAGACTAGGATGTAGTCGATGCGGGACATGGTTGCGTGACTAGCTGAGTGGCACGTGTATGCCCTACCCTGGGGGTTCCTCTGCCTCCACACATCTACTAGGGCAAACTCCTTCAGCAAACGGCCCATTCTAGTCAGACCAGGATCCCTCACAGGTCCCCCACGGCATCGCCGGTCGGTCTAGGCGGGAGTCCATAGTCATGTTGAAATCGCCCATCCACACCGCCGGTACCATCGGGTGCTTGGCCATAAACGCCAGCCCCAGAGTGATGACTTCCGAGCTGTATGGAGGGGGGATATAGCATGCAAGCAATAAAAGGGGTACTCCTCCAATCCGCGTATGCAAAAATAAAAACTTCCCCTGCTGGTCTGATTCCAGGGTTATTAATTCAAAGGGAGTGGCCTTTGTCACCAGGAGTGAGACTCCTCTGGAGAAGCTTGAGTGTGTACTATGATATGCCCACCCTATCCAGGGGCGCTTCAACGCCGCCTGCAAGTGGCCAGTAACGTGTGTCTCTGTTAATGCAATAATGTTTGCCTTCTGTGCTTTAAGATAGGTTAATGCCGCTGTACGCTTAATTTTGTTCCTCACCCCCCTTACATTCCACGTTAGGAATTTAATCGAGGTCATGGTGGCAGTGTGTAAAAATTACGGAGCCGGATCAACATTACGGTCGTCCAGTACAACAAAGTAACCTGTTCATGTTTCCATGTTTGCCATACACCCGCTTTTACACCTGTACATTGCATCATTACACCTCTACAACACATGTCATGTTCAATCAATCTTTCAGGGTCCCAACAGTGGCCCTGATAATTCCCCCCCCCCCCTCCCCCCTCCCAGCCCAGCACCTCCCCAACTTGGTGTGAGCATACCACCCCCAAAAAGAACATTCATTACAACAGAGAGAAAAAGCATTTCATCCAGCAGTAGGACCTGTCTGGAGGCACAGTTCTTAATTACTGTGTATACCATGGCATCACCATCGTATACAGTTCTGTGGGGACGATTGTTCACTGAGCAACACGCGTAGTTGAAACGGGGAAAGAATGACATAACCCAAATACTGTAGTGTCTTGCTCCACTAGCCGTCCAAAGTTTAGGCTTTTTTTTTTTGTTTTTGTCGTCCCCATCTCCATATTAAACCAAACAAAAATCAATTGTTAAACTGCCGCGGCAGCACAGCCGGCCAAACAGGAATCCCCCCCCCCCCCCCTGGAAGAAAAATAAAAATAAAAGGGGGGAGAGAAAACCCCCCCCCCCCCCCACCACCACAAAAAAAAAAAAAAAAAAAAAAGGGGGGGGCCTCTGGGACATCTTTTGCAAGAGATAGTGGATAGAGGGGGTAAAGAAGTCATAGATGAATAAATGTATACATAACTCGCACCTTTAACCCCTCGGTGGATGTCAGCAGTTCTGTCCCAGCAAAGGTTTGTGCATGGTACGGAGGGGACCCACGAGACGCCATCCCCTCCCCCCTTGTATATTACTCACATATAGCCATGACATGCTTTACGCCTGTCTCCCCTTCCGATCCAGCCAAGCAGCAGCCGCTGCAGGAGTATCAAAAAACTGCACTCTTCCATCCTCTTCCACGCGCAGCCTGGCTGGGAATAGCATGGCATATTTAAGGTGCAGCACACGCAGGCGGTGCTTCACATCCTGGTATTGGGCCCTCTTCTTCTGTACCTCAGAGGAGAAGTCTGGGAATACCGCAACCTGGGTGTTGTCCACTCGCATGTTCCCTTTTTCCCTGGATAAGCGCAGTATCTTGTCTCGGTCACGAAAGTTTAAAAACTTAGCAATAAACGTGCGGGGGGGCGCTCCTTCTGGAGGGGGTTTCGCTGGGATCCTGTGAGCCCTTTCCACCGCAAACATGGTGGAGAATGCCTCCCTGCCGTACTCCCCAATTAGCAGTCGTTCCAGGTATTCCGCCGGATCCCTGCCTTCCAAGCGCTCTGGCAGTCCGATGAAGCGCAAGTTACAGCGGCGGAGTCTATTCTCCATCTCGTCTTGATGAGCGTGTAGCTGCTGGATTTGACGATGCATGTCCTCTGTTGCCCGTTGCATGGGATACAGGACATCCTCCGCTGCGCCAATGCGCTCCTCCGTCTCCTTGACCCGCTCCCGGACTGCAGACAGATCCTGTCTCATAAGGGAGATGTCTATTTTGACTTCATCTATCTTGGTTGTTAGGGTGCCCTGCAGGGTAGCTATCGCCTCCAACACCTTCGCCGTCTCCACCGCATGGCGATCCTCCTCCGGTGCCTCTTCGGTGCCATCTTTGGCCTGTCCCTCCACACCCTCGTGCCGAAACTTGGCCAGCTTCTCCGCCGCAGCAGTCGTTTTCTTTGATGGGGACATGTTGCCCGCCTGTCTCCACAGATCCGGACAGGTTCAGGTAGATTTTCCTGCAGAAATAGCCGTTCAGGATGGTATAAAGGGGTATTGGCATGAGGAGCTCTGTCTACCCACGTCCTACTCCATCGCTTGCCAGGCCACGCCCAAAGTATTTTACATGCTTACTTACAAGTGAGCGCAAAAAAAATTATGGAACCTAAAAACCATGCAATGTGTCTTGGAACTTGCTAGAAAATGTAACCAGTCAAGTCTCTAGTGAAGCCCCTCCTTACTTAACTGTCATAGTGCTCTCCTCCCCTTGGAGTGTCCAATTACTGTATGTGTGGACCAAGGTCCTCTGCCTGCCTGCCTAGGCTGTCAGAGAACCACAAAGTGCTAAGCTGTTGTGTTCCAACGGGGCACAGCCCCCCAGCCAGAACACTCCGATCAGCACTCTCTATTGGCTGAGAGCTCTGATTGGGTGTCCAGCATGCAAAACCAACAGAAGGCGGCCAAACTGATGACTTTTGATGGACAGATTGACATACAAATAGGCAGAATGTCGGCCCTCTTTTTTTGAGCAGGCAAATGTCTCCCAACATTCTGCCCATGTGTAAGAGGCTTAAGTTGCAGCACAGAGTTTGCTGTGGCTGCTGATATAACATCCAAGACGGCAGCACTAAGCAGCAGTCCCAGGGATTTTGGATGTCCAATACAAGGAAGGCTTTTACAGGTAAATAATGTGCATAAAATATTTTAAATGAGCATATAATCTTATGGAAACATTTTTTCAATTAATGGTCTGGCAATGGGGTCTCTAACTTAAACTTTACCAAGACTTCACAGTAATCCTTGCAGACAACTAAAAAGTAAATCAGTGAAAAAGTTGGAACGCAGAAATGCTCAAAAAGGTTATTACATAGGAAGAAATGCTAATTAAATAGTTTTGCAAAACAGCCAGATTAAAAATCTACTAACAGTTGTAGGTGTGTGAAATATTAAGTATGAACATAAATAAATAAACTTTAAATATATATTTGCTGTGTATGGATGTGTGGCTGTCAAACAGGTGGGTGGATAACAAATGTCTGAATGGCAAATGTATCCTCAAATGAACTTGATTAGGTTAAGTGAAGTAAAAATATGCAACGCTCAGTTACAAAAGCAAAAGATAGATTTTTTTTTCGTAGTTTGCTGAAAGTTATTTTTTCAGGAAAATGTACAACTCCTGCTTTAGGCTGAGGTCATACTAATCAGGTTTAAATTTCATTTCACAGCATTAGCCAACTTGCAGAAATGTAATAAGATATTGCTATACTTTTATAAACAATTTAATATGGAATAATACATTGCCAAGCAACACACTCTTATGCACATTTCAAGACTGTTTCAAAGACCTTTATAGGTTTTTCAATTATTAATTAATACTGAGGTTTTCATTAATTAAAAAAAAAAGATATATATAAAAAGATATAATATATTAACTTTAACGATTGGACAATAAGATACAGTAATCTTAAAAAAAATGTGGCTATATTTCCGCCCAGCGTCCTAAAGAGACATTTATTTTGTTTACATTTTTTCTTTTTTTTTTTTTTTTGCATTTAAGCCTGAATATGAGATCTGAGGTCTTTTTGACCCCAGATCTCATATTTAAGAGGACCTGTCATGCTTTTTTCTATTACAAGGGATGTTTACATTTCTTGTAATAGGAATAAAAGTGGTAATTTTTTTTTTTTCAGTGCTAAAAATTATAAAATAAATAAAAATAAAAACCAAAAAAATATTTTTTTAAAGTGCCCCGTCCCGACGAGCTCGCGCGCAGAAGCAAACGCATACGCGAGTAGCGCCCGCATATGAAAACGGTGTTCAAACCACACAAGTGAGGTATCGCTGCGATCGTTAGAGCGAGAGCAATAATTCTAGCCCTAGACCTCCTCTGTATCTCAAAAAATGCAACCTGTAGAATTTTTTAAACGTCGCCTATCGAGATTTTTAAGGGTAAAAGTTTGACGCCATGCCACGAGCGGGCGCAATTTTTAAGCGTGATATGTTGGGTATCATTTTACTCGGCGTAACATTATCTTTCACAATATATAAAAAAATTGGGCCAAATTTATTGTTGTCTTATTTTTTAATTCAAGAAAGTGAATTTTTTCCAAAAAAAGTGCGCTTGTAAGACCGCTGCGCAAATACGGTGTGAGAAAAAGTATTGCAATGACCGCCATTTTATTCTCTAGGGTGTTAGAAAAAATATATATATAATGTTTGGGGGTTTTAAATAATTTTCTAGCAAAAAAACTGTTTTAGTCTCGTAAGAACCGAATCTGAAAAACAGGCTCGGGGGTTAAGTGGTTAAAAATGTTTAGTACCTACCTATAATTATACCCAATACCTGCATCTGAGTAACTGGTATCTCCCTCCATTTCCACCATTTAACAATAAGTACACAATATGATGTTTTAACTAGTATGGAAGCCGACGTGAACCCTGTCATATGAAGATTACTAAAGCAGAACTAAAGGCAAAACTTTTTTTTCCACTTTGGCTAGAGCAAGGGAAGGATATCATATTTTTTTTTTTTTCACCGTCTGTGTCCCATTGTGGAGATTTCCCTTCACTTGCTGTCCCATAGACAAACCGAAAGTGAGAGGAAATCCCTGAAAATTTCAAAGGAATTTCTTGGGGACCCTTAGGTCACCAGACCCAATGACCCCATTGGAAGAATACCCCTCTATTTTCTGGGGGCAGAAAATTGAGATTTTTGTTTACTTTCGCTTTTAATGATATTAAACAGGACAAATGGAGAGGGTGAATCCCCTTAATGGGGGCACAGAAAGCAACAACTGATGGGTGTTCTAATTCATCTCTACTCTACAGAAACTAAGTTTCCACTTAAGTTATACTTTGAGCTTGACAAAACGAGAACTACCCTTTGAAACCTGTTGCCTTGCTACCACATCAAACAGGAAGTAGATGGGGACACTACAGGGATCTGTAGACTGCTAACCCATAGCACTGGTGTGGAGCATACAAAGAGGTGCTTAAACAAGTTCTATTGCCTCCTGACCCGTCGGCTACAACAGAAAAGATTTCAAGTATCAACTGCAGAGGCATTTGCCCAACCTGCTGCTTTTATCACACAGTGACGAGACCATGTACAGTACAAAGCTCACAAAATGTGAGTGGAATATTTTGTCTATTTAAACAAATAAAGATCATTTTTTTATTGCAACAGATTTTTGCGCTCTGCCATTTTTATGTTTTACAATTCTAATAACATTGTGTGCAGTGATTGATCTATTAAGTGTTGGTATAGAAACATGCAGGAAAATGTCCTACCTTTACAGCACAACAAATGAAAACCACAACATCTGTCCATTAAAACATGCAAAACCCATTCTCTGGTGCTGCCTGACTAGTTAAATAGAAGTGAGAAAAAACGGTGTTCCTGGGCAGTGAACGCAGCAAAATTGAAAGAGACGAGTCTGGTTTTTAGTTCTCCATCAATCTTTTTGACACAATCTTATGTGCACAACCACCACTACTGTCTCTTAGTTAACCTTTGAGGGAAAAGGGTCATTACGGACTTCAAAATACCTTCAAGCTACCTGATATAACAAATTCTAGCTTATTTATTAAAACAATGGTATAACAATATACACAGTGCAGCAACCCATAGCAACAACCTTTTTATTGTTAACTTTTCAGAATTGCTTAAAGAGCAAAGCAATTCCAAAAAATATGTTTGACAAAAGCAGAGAAGGTTACGGGCTTCTGGCTGTTTTTTGATGTGGTCTGTGCCCTTACTGGGGATAAAATGACCCGCTGTATGCCACAGCAGAATTATGCTGGCTTTGCACCTATACATCCGCATAATCATGCATGGTTATTGCTTTGGACAGGTGTGTTGTTCAAAGCGGACATCCGACGCGCCATAGGACTGCATGGAGTGGCTGTTCAGGTGTGCCGTCAAAACTGACAGGCGGGCCTGAACTGTCCGATCGTGTGAAAGGGGCCTAAATCATCCAATAGGGACACACATTATGCACTGCACAGATGTGAGCCAACATAATTTAAAATAGTCTAAACCTAACCACTTGTATTATTGTGTGCATAGGTGTGAATGGGCCCTGAAGGACGTACAGAGATTCCATAAACAACCCAAACAATATTTCTGAAATATAAAAAAAAAAAATTTAAAAATATTAAAAAATTAATATTATAATTGATTATATATATATATATATATATATATATATATATATATATATATATATATATATATAT
The DNA here is from genome assembly GCA_029574335.1 of Rana kukunoris. NCBI lineage: Eukaryota > Metazoa > Chordata > Amphibia > Anura > Ranidae > Rana > Rana kukunoris. The sequence goes on along the minus strand of CM056049.1, from coordinate 319,297,220 downwards.
ATATATATATATTCTCAATGAAGAATAATTACACATGCAAAAACAATTCAGAGCACCGAGCAAGATAAATATTTATCATGAACATAAATACACATGAGACACGTAAAACCTCTATTTATGATAAACACACAATTACACGGAAAATTGTATAGCACCTAAGTTATGCCCGATTCACTAGTTCACATAAATATGAGTAAATGATAATGTTTAACAGAAACAATAACATAGTTCATGAGGGGTAAAAAAATAAAAAAAATAAAAAGGAAAAAAAAGCTGAGCAAGGACATCCAAGTCCCAAGTGATGCAATCATGTTATCTTTTCCTATCTATAAAGACAATTATTGAAATTTTAATTCATGCTTTTATGATATGTCATGAGGTTTTTGATAACTGCCAAACCAATTTACTATTATTTAATCTTTCAAAAACATTCTGCCTATTGATGTTATCATAAAACTTTTCTTGCAACACTGCATAATCCTAACACCCTCTAGTAGTCATTGAGTTTTATGGCTATTAAGAATAATTAAAAGTTTTAATTGCAGAACCCAGAAGCTTTAATCAGCAGAAGACGAAAAAATAATTGAACACTGAATTCAGCATTTCTATTGTTTGTGCAATATCCCATAGAGCTTCACATTTTGTCTCTTTCAGATTATAGGTTAAAGGAAATGGCCACTTTATGGTATTTTCAATGTATGATCAAGAAGACAATTTAACATTTTCACCTTGCATCTCTTCAGTCAACACAACAGTCATCAGTAAACACACATAAAATTACATACAGTACATGCATTCTATCGACCGATCCTGCCAGAAGAGAAAAGGTTTCCATTTCTTATAACAAGGTGACAACATGTTGGTTCTGCAGTGAAATAACACCCATGGCAGTGGCATATAGTTTCTCCCAACCACTGTAACCAACACTTTTGCTGGTCAGCTTACAAGTAGTGGAAAAAGAATGTATCTACAAGTAGGCTCAGTAGGTAATTTTTGTATTTACTGTATAATCTTTTTCTTTGCATCCACTAAGACACAGAAGAATGTAGTAAATCTTAGCCATTCGGGTAATAACTGTCCCCTTTTGAAAAATTGAATAACAAAAAATGCTAAGCTAGTTTTGTGAGCATGAAGTACATTAGACCAATAACACAGGGGGACTGGACCCATACCCCTCAACAAACTTTACCACTTCAGCCCCGGACCATTTGGCTGCCAAATAACCAGGCCACTTCCTGCGATTCGGCACTGCTTCGATTTAACTGGCAATTGCGTGGTCGTGCGACGTGGCTCCCAAACAAAATTGACATCCTTTTTTTCTCACAAATAGAGCTTTCTTTTGGTTTTATTTGATCACCTCTGCTGTTTTTATTTTTTGCGTTTTAAACAAAAATAGAGCAAAATAAAGCAATATTTTGTACTTTTTTTTAATCGATTTTTTTCTCAGTTTAGGCCGATACATATTCTACTACATATTTTTGGTAAAAAAAAAAAATGCAACAGTATATTGATTGGTTTGCGCAAAAGTTAGTGTTTACAAAATAGGGGGTAGTTTTATGGTATTTTTATTTTTTATTTGTTATGGCGTTTATCTGCAACTTATGGCCGACACATCGGACACTTGACACTATTTTGGGACCATTCACATTTATACAGCGATCAGTGCTATAAAAATGCAAATGCACTGATTACTGTATAAATGTGACTGGCAGTGAAGGGGTTAACCACTAGGGGCAGGAAGGGGTTAAGTGTGTCCTAGGGAGTCATTCTAACTATTAGGGGGCGTGGCTCACTGTGACACATCAGTGATCGCGGCTCCCGAGAGGGAGCAGACGATCAGTGCTGTGTCACCAGGCAAAACAGGGAGATGTCTTCTATACAAACACAAAATATTCCAATTGCACACCTTCCTGGACAACAGCCAAAAAGAAAGAACGGGTGCTGAAACGATCACAAGCAGGGAACTGGAAAGGCAATCATTTAAACATATTCGCCAGCACACCAAGGACCAAAGGCTTTGTGTGTGATCGTTTCTTTGCATTAAAATTTTCGGACGTTCTTTTTAAACGATCCTTGATGTGCTGGTGAATATGTTTAAATGTCTTCTATACAAAGGCATCCCCCTGTTCTGTCGTTCCATGACCCGATCATGGGACACTGGCAGACGGTCAAGTCTGCGAGTTCCGCGGGCACAGTCACAGAGACCACGGCGGGCACACGCCCGCTAGGGGGCAAGACCATGGCTGGCACGCGCCTGCTATGGGGCAGGATTAAAAGCAACGTATATATACACACATTGCTTTGCCTGCCTGTGCCATTCTGCCAACGTAAATGTGCGTGAGGCAAGCGGTTAACAAAAAGATTTTACAATGAGTACAAAAATGTCTATCAAGGAGCACAGGAATCTAGTAATCGTTAGACATTTAGGATGTCAAAAGGCAGTCCAACTGAGGGATGGGTAACAGTCAACTGAGGGTATGTGAAGAAATCAATGCCTAAAGACTAGGCCTAGATGAAGAAGGGTCAGAGCAAATATGGAATTTACCATTACCAAAGGAGGGGCATAGAGCATTAACCTGATACTCCAGACCAGGGCAGGAACGTGTCACTAATGAGAAACTGCAACTTGAAATAATGGACTAAATATAATAATATTGTGGAGGACAACCAAAGAGCCATCATAAAGAAAACTGGAGAATCTACTTGGACAAGAGAATAAGTAGAATTTTTGGTTTACATGTAAAATACTCTTCCTGAAGTACATCACAGGATCCAGGGCATTTTTGTGTTCATGACTTCTGGGTTATGCTGTCACTTATAGCCAGGCTTCCTCCCCTAGGCATAACCTCTCCCAGAGCGCTTATCCCAAGTATGTTTTTTTCAGCAACCAATGCTGAGCACACACAATGATAAAAAATCATAAATCATAGGACACAAGGCATCTTCATATACATGACTACAGGGATGTCCAAGGCAATGAGCCGAAGAAGTGGGCAACAAAACAATAAGCTAAAAAAAAAAAACACACTACAAAGCCACATGCAAGACCTTTCATTCAGAACTGGCATCCGTAGGCGACCAGGTAGCCTTACTAAATTGAACAGAAGCTTGATGCTTCTGAGATTTAAACACCATTTACAAATGCACGACTTTATATATATATATATATATATATATATATACACACACACACACACACACACACACACACATATACATATACACACACACACTTTCTTCTTATTTTATTACTCTTTATGGAGAAATCTGGGGTCCAAAAGATCCCCAATCCCTCTTTTGTACTTCAAAGTATTCAGATCGCCAAAAACTGTGATTCTGAATACTGTAATTTTTTTTAAATCTGCCGCATTGGCAGCTGAGTAAACAGGGAGCGACTTTGCTTCTGGGTTTTTACATAGGACACTAGAGCAAAGCAGTTTGCGGCTTTGTTTCAGTCTCACTGTAGCTGGCAGAAGTGCTGGATCGTGGATCAGGTCTTCCAGTGGGACAAGAGGCCTTGGAAGAGCAGCAGAAGGCGGCGGGAGGGGGGCGCTCCTTTAAGATAAAAGCAAGCAGCTTTTAGCCACATCGGTTTTTAACCCTAATCGGCTGACCACACGCTCTAAAAAAACGATACTGGGGTGATGCCTATAGATGCCGGTATAACCCCTTAAAGCTGAGGCCAAATATATAAAAACGGTCGGCACTAAGGGGATAAGAAAGACACTACTACTTACTAAATCTATGTAACAATTGTATACATGTTTACTGAAAAAATTACGTGTCTACCATTATGCTTTTATAAATTCCACGGATTCTTTTTACATTTTGTGTTTGTATTTTATTAATATTGGTTTATGTTGAGCCTAGAATATCCCACAAAAATGTTTGAATGTTACTTTAATAGCCCAAATTCATGAACAGACTCTCAGTCAGATTCAGAACCTCAAATTTTCATAAAATAATTTTATTTACAATGTTATGTTTTCCTTCTGTATGTTTTTTTCCCCTATTTTTTTCCTTTTTTGGTTGGTAGATTCCTAAATCTGATATCTGCCAACCTCTACTACTTTTTTTCCATCCTGCTGGTATCATTACCATGCGTCAAGTATAATTAAAGCCTCCGACAACAAATGTGTGATGGCAGGGCTTTGTTGAAAAAGCTAATCTTTGGTATGCTCCATTTGACAACTGTTGTTGGATTTTCCGACAAGAAATGTTTTATAGCATGCTTTCAAATTTTCCAACAACAAATGTGTTTGCCCATCCTGTCTGAAAAAAATCCATAAAAAAATAAATAAAAAAAAAGCTACAAGCAAGGTCTTTACTGTTGTAGACAGTGCTACATGACTGTCTATGCTATTAATGTACAATTAACCACTTAAGACCCGGACCAAAATGCAGGTAAAGGACCTTGCCCCTTTTTGCGATTCGGCACTGCTTCGTTTTAACTGACAATTGCACGGTCGTGCGACGTGGCTCCCAAACAAAATTGGCGTCCTTTTTTCCCCACAAATAGAGCTTTCTTTTGGTGGTATTTGATCACCTCTGCGGTTTTTATTTTTTGCGCTATTAACAAAAATAGAGCGACAATTTTAAAAAAAAAACAATATTTTTTACTTTTTGCTATAATAAATATCCCCCAAAAATATATAAAAAACACAATTTTTTTTCCTCAGTTTAGGCCGATACGTATTCTTCTACGTATTTTTGGTAAAAAAAAATCGCAATAAGCATTTATCGGTTGGTTTTCGCTAAATTTATAGCGTTTACAAAATAAGGGATAGTTTTATTGCATTTTTATTAATTATTTTTTTTTTTTACTACTAATAGCGGCGATCAGCGATTTTTTTCGTGACTGCCACAATATGGCGGACACTTCGGACAAATTTGACACATTTTTGGGACAATTGTCATTTTCACAGCAAAAAATGCATTTAAATTCCATTGTTTACTGTGGAAATGACAGTTGCAGTTTGGGAGTTAACCACAGGTGGCGCTGTAGGGGATGTGTGACCTAATGTGTGTGTTTACAACTGTAGGGGGGTGTGGCTGTAGGTGTGACGTCATCGATCGCGTCACCCCTATTACTGGGATGAAGCGATCGATGCTGCGGCCACAGAGAAGCACGGGGAAGCCGTGTGTACACACGGCTCTCCCCGTTCTTCCACTCCAGGGACAGATCGCCGCACTCCAGCGGCGATCGGGTCCGCGAATCCCGCGGTCCCGGGGCTTCGCGCCCACGACCCACGGCTGGGTACTAAAATCAACGTATATATACGTTGATGTGCCCAGCCGTGCCATTCTGCCGACGTAAATGTGCAGTAGGCGGTCCTTAAGTGGTTAAACAAAAACAAGAAGATGTAAAATGTCCCTTATATATTGAACCTCCGGGGGCTATCATTACCTGGTAACAGGACTGGATCACGACTGGTATAGACTTTTTTTTAAGATTTCAGTGGACGTTTGCAAGTTCAATGTCAGCAAAGTAGTAAGACCAGGATGATCACTGAGCAAAGGTAATGCTCATATTTCAGTCCTGACAGTTTAACCACTTAAGACCCGGACCTTTAGGCAGCTAAATGACCCGGACAGTTTTTGCGATTCGGCACTGCGTTGCTTTAACTGACAATTGCGCGGTCGTGCGATTTTAGGCCTATACATATTCTTCTACCAATTTTTGGTAAAAAAATCGCAATAAGCGTTTATCGGTTGGTTTGCTCAAAATTTATAGCGTTTACAAAATAGGGGATCGTTTTATTGCATTTTTATTTTTTTACTACTTATGGCGGCGATCAGCAATTTTTTCGTGACTGCGCCATTATTGCGGACACTTCGGACAATTTGGACACATTTTTGGGACCATTGTCATTTTCACAGCAAAAAATGCATCGTTTACTGTGAAAATGACAATTGCAGTTTGGGAGTTAACCACAAGGGGGCGCTGAAGGGGTTATATGTGACCTCATGTCTGTTTCTAACTGTAGGGGGGTGTGGCTGTAGGTGTGACGTCATCTATTGTATATCCCTATAAAAGGGATCATATGATCGATGACGGAGCCACAGTGAAGAACAGGGAAGCTGTGTTCACACACAGCACTCCCCGTTCTTCAGCTCCGGGGACCGATCGCGGGACTCCAGCGGCGATTGTGTCCGCAGGTCCCGCGGTCATAGAGCTTCAGACCGGGTTGCGTGCCATTCTGCCGACGTATATTGGCGTGAATGGGTCCTTAAGCTGTTAAAGCGGTAGTAAACCCAAAACTAAAAATGTAATATATTGCAGTTTAGCCATCATTAAATTTGGTGGCTGCAGGGTTTTATTTTCGTTTTTTTTTCCCTCTGTTTTCACCTGGTGATCTGACCAGAAATGCTCCTCCTAAATTAGATTGTCCCCACTCTTGAGGAAGGAGCAAAGGGGGCACCTTTGAACAGAAGCATGGTCGGTCTGGGGGGAGGGGAGCGTTACACTTCATAAACAGTTACAGAAAACCGTTCTGTGTTTTTTTCCTTTTGGGATAAAAGTTTCACATAAATAAAAGTTGATCAATTCACTGGTAAATGGTTTGTCTCAACACTGTAACTGATACATTTGCACGAGAGCTTGTTCTGATGTAAGGGAAAAGGGGAAATAAAGAAAAGAAAGAAAAAAGAAGGAAAAACAAATGTAGCCATCACATCTAAGAATTGGACAGCTGCAATATAATATAATAAATGTTGCTTTTGATTTGAATACCACTAATTTTACACCTCTCAGCAACTCATGTTCTCATCCACAATATAAACCACCAGCACTGACTTGGGAGTACCCACTTATTGAGAACAAGAGCAGCAATACAAAATGGGCCAAAATATCCTCAGAAGTCCTTAGGCTACAGGCTGTGTGATACATCAGACTAAAATCTAATGTGGATAATTACCTTCTCTGCCTAATAGTGCGTCTAAAAACATTACGGAGATGCAAGCAACTGATTATTCCGAAGGTTTATTTTATTACAGAATTTTGTTTTGCCTGAAGTTCTCCTTTAAAATTATATGCATTCAAACAAACAGAGACATTTATGGGATATATATTTTGCTAAACTCTCTTTTTTTAAGATACAAAAAAAATATAAATTCCTGCAACAGCATTTGTAAAGATTATTAAAACTGCTGTGCATAATTCTCTGCAAAGACTTGTAATACCATACTGAAAGCAGGAATAAATCTGGAAAGAGGTGATAAGAGCTTCTGTTATGATTCTAGGTTCAAATTACCTGTATTAATAGTAGGGCAGACTTGCTGCCTTTTGCATTGTCACAGTTCTGACTGGCATAACCTGTGAAATCTGCTTGACAGTGATACCAGTACTTTCATTCACACTTGGTTTCATAACTATTCATATGAGCTCAGATTTTCCTACTGTTTTCCACATTCTTCAGGCAAAGAAAGGGGTGTAAGCCCTAAGTCTGCAGCCAAAGATCTCAACTAAGGTTTCTACAGCAAGACTTAAAAAATGTTGTCTCAAATGTGTTTAAAATATACTGTAATCTGAAGAGATAACCCAGTGTCCAAATGTAAGCTTTAAGCAAACCTATAATATTTAGGGAAAAAAATATGCAAAAAAAAAGTTTTTAAGTCCAATATTTTGCAAAGTCTATAAAATAGTGTCCTCGAGTTAGCCGCATTAAAAACCTTCCTACCTGCACAATATGTTCTCTGATTGTGTAGTTTCATGGTGTCATTTGTGGCCCTGTACACACAGCCTTTAGCAGAGTAAAAATTCCAGCATCACAAGTTTCTGTTTGTATTCAAACATGAGGCATGGAGCATGGCTCCTGCACATATTAATGCAGGCAACCCGTCTGTAGTCAAAAAACTGACACCTCCTGTGAAGAAATTACATCCTACAATCCCTGGGTCTCTTAGTCTAGCCTTGGTGCAAGGTGTGTGAGAAATAGCAAATAGATCTGACACACAAACAGGCAGAGCATTCACAGACTAGACTGTTATATGGATTGTACTGACATAGAACACTATATTGTTTATACGTGATATTTTTAAAACAGTTCACTTTTTATTGTTCTTTTGCACATTAGCCCCGAGGAAGAAGGAAGACTTTCCCCAGAAACACGTCAGAGGTATTTGATGCTCTTAACCATAAGCTTTTCCAGAAGACCTCTAAATGATATCAACCATTATACTAGGCCAGTGATGGCGAACCTTGGCACCCCAGATGTTTAGGAACTACATTTTCCATGATGCTCAACTACAATGCAGAGTGCTGGGGCATCATGGGAAATGTAGTTCCAAAACATCTGGGGTGCCAAGGTTCACCATCACTGTACTAGGCTCCCCAATACCCAGCGCTCACAATGCTGGCATAGATGTATTTCGTCACTTTAGCATTCCCACGTTTGTGATCCAACACAAAATAAATGGCTAGATATCTACTGGACGCTGTGTGACCTGAAACAGGAAGTTGACTGTTCCTTTAGTGAATAGTGGGGGGAAAAGATCAACCATGACTCTACAAACTGCATCAAAAACATGCATTACAAGGTAAGGCAAACAATTACTAAACCATACCTAGTTTAAGCACCAAAAACATTTGAAAGTGTACATTACCTCTAAGGTCATATGCTTAGACCAGTTTGCAACTACATACATTCTAAATTTATGCAAGAAGACAAGTGAGGACTCTAACTGGATGCACTACTGCAAACAATGTTTTTTGTTTTTTTTTAAGTAAGGTTAAAGAAATTTAGACATACAAGTACAGATAAGCTAAATAGTTACAAGTGTGCTCAGGGCCGGACTGGGAATGAAAACCAGCCCTGGAAATAATTTCATACCAGCCCCACAGCATAATGTCAATAGTTTCTTGTTCATAAAAAGGAAAAACATTTTAAAGCACATTTGAAGAGTGTACATACATTGTGTGTATATATATATATATATACATATACACACACACACAGACCATTCTGGAAGAAAACCTGATGGAGTCTGCAAAAGACCTGAGACTGGGACGGAGATTTGTCTTCCAACAAAACAACGATCCAAAACATAAAGCAAAATCTACAATGGAATGGTTCACAAACATATCCCGGTGTTTGACTTGACATTCTAAGTCCAGACCTGAATCCAATCGAGAATCTGTGGAAATAACTGAAAACTGCTGTTCACAAACGCTCTCCTTCCAACCTCACTGAGCTTGAGCTGTTTTGCAAGGAGGAATGGGCAAAAATTTCAGTCTCGATGTGCAAAACTAATAGAGACATACCCGAAGCGACTTACAGCTGTAATCGCAGAAAAAGGTGGCACTACAAAGTATTAACTTAAGGTGGCTGAATAATTTTGCACGCCCAATTTTTCAGTTTATTTGTTAAAGTTTGAAATATTCAATAAATTTTGTTCCACTTCATAATTGTGTCCCACTTGTTGATTCTTCACAAAAAAAAATTATATCTATGTTTGAAGCCTGAAATGTGGCAAAAGGTCACAAAGTTCAAGGGGGCCGAATACTTTCGCAAGGCACTGTGTATGTATTTATATATATTTATATATATATATATTTATATATATATATATATATATATATATATATATATATATATACACACACACACACACACACACACACAGGCATACCCCACTTTTAAGTACACAATGGGGTTTATTTACTAGAGGTGGAAAGCGCAAAATCAGTCTCACTTCTGCAAAGAAACCAATCAGCTTCCAAGTTTTATTATCAGGCTTAATTGAACAATCTGTGATTAGAAGCTCATTAGTTTCTATACAGAAGTGAGCCCGATTTAGCATTTTCCAGCTTTAGTTAATAAACCCCAAAGCAATATTTTCTTGTTGTCATTTTTTCAAATGATAGAAAATGTGTGAAGATTGGGGGTGATGGCGCTGCCTGTGCCTTATCGCCTTATACCATAAAGGGTGAGAAAAGTACCCAAATATAGGATCCAATAAGGTGAGCTACAAATAAGTGCACTAAATATAATAGAATATGTGAAAAAATTCAATGTATGAGCTTCCACAACACCTGGCAGTGGTAACCTTGGCTAGATGTGTAAGCCTCCACATTAATTAACAGTGAGAAAATAAAACCGTTAGTGTGGGCCTGTGCCAGCTTATTAACAAATGCTATGTGCAGGTGAGAATCAAAATAATCATACAGTGAATGAAAGTATATAGTCCAATTGTAGCCTCAGATCTAAGGCTACATGATGTCTAACCGGCAAGACTGCATGAAGGAGATCACATAAAAACATAAAACACAATAGTCTCTAGTGGGAGAAGTTCTATTGATTCCAGTCAGGGCTTATGGATGCAGGTTCTTGCAGTGAGGAAAGGTGTTCCTATACAGCTGATACAGCATTCGCGGTTGTCCCGGTGCTCCCCCACAAGGGTCCCCACTCACCAGATCCAACTCCCCGCCAGGGGTACACAGCATGTAGTAGGTATATGTAGGTATAGTGGAAAACTGGGAAGCCTATACTACATGCAGGGAGTTGGATCTGGTGAGTGGGGACCCTTGTGGGGGAGCACCGGGACCACCGCGAATGCTGTATCAGCTGTATAGGAACACCTTTCCTCACTGCAAGGTGATCAATTACCACCAAAAGAAAGAAAGCTCTATTTGTGAAGAAAAAAGGATGCCAATTTTGTATGGGAGCCACGTGGCAAGACCACGCAATTGTCAGTTAACCACTTTAGCCCCGGGCCTGTTTTTCAGATTCGGTGTTTACGAGACTAAAACATTTTTTTTTGCTATAAAATTACTTAAAACCCCCAAACATTATATATTTTTTTTTTCTAACACTCTAGAGAATAAAATGGCAGTCATTGCAATACTTTTTGTTACACCGTATTTGCGCAGCGGTCTTACAAGCGCACTTTTTTTGGAAAAAATTCACTTTTTTAAATAAAAAAATAAGACAACAATAAATTTGGCCCAATTTTTTTACATATTGTGAAAGATAATGTTACGCCGAGTAAAATGATACCCAACATGTCACGTTTAAAAATTGCGCCCGCTCGTGGCATGGCGTCAAACTTTTACCCTTAAAAATCTCGATAGGCGATGTTTAAAAAATTCTACAGGTTGCATTTTTTGAGATACAGAGGAGGTCTAGGGCTAGAATTATTGCTCTCGCTCTAACGATCGCGGCGATACCTCACTTGTGTGGTTTGAACACCGTTTTCATATGCGGGCGCTACTCGCGTATGCGTTCGCTTCTGCGCGCGAGCTCGTCGGGACGGGGCGATTTTAAAAAATTTTTTTTTTTGTTTTCGTATTTATTTGTATTAATTTTACCAATTTTTAACACTAAAATAAAAAAAAAAAAAAAAATTTATCACTTTTATTCCTATTACAAGAAATGTAAACATCCCTTGTAATAGAAAAAAGCATGACAGGTCCTCTTAAATATGAGATCTGGGGTCAAAAAGACCTCAGATCTCATATTTAGGCTAAAATGCAAAAAAAAAAAAAAAAAAATTTTAAATGTCATTTTTCAAATGACATTTAAAAAAAAATGTCTCTTTAAGACGCTGTTTGGAACTGACGTTTGACGTCACTTCCGCCCAGCAGAGCTACGGGGATGGACGAGGGAAATTTTTTCCCTCACTCGCATCCCCGCTGACCAGACGAGCGCACCCGATCGCCTCCGCCGCTACCGACGGCTCCGGTAAGTGGCGGAGAGCGCGGGAGCGCAGCGGGAGGGGGGGGGGGACGCTCGTCCGCTACCGATAACGGCGATCTCGCGGCGATTCCGCCGCGGAGACCGCCATTATCGTTTACCCGACCGCCCACAGAAGAGATGGATATCTCGGTTGTGGCAGCAGCTGCTGCCGTTACCGAGATATCCATCCTCAAAGTGCCGACGTATACCTGCGGTGGGCGGTCGGGAAGTGGTTAAAATGACGCAGTGCCGAATTGCAAAAAGTGGACCGGTCATTGACCAGCAATATGGTCCGGGGCTGAAGTAGTTAAGCAACGAAAAAAGGGTATTCTTATGGTGTTTGTGTGTACTAAAATACATTTTAGCATATTTTTTCCCAAAAATGTGTGTTGATAAACAGTTGTACAAATATCATGCAACATAAAAATTGCAACTGCTACTATTTTGTTCTACATGGCCTCTGCGTTGAGAAAATATAGAATTGTATGTGTGTTAAAAGTAATTTTGCCAGTAAAAAAAAAAAATACATTTTGATTTTAACCACTGTAGTTCAGGGTGGGCGTTATATGATGTCCTCCCAAGAACATAGGACCAAGCAGCAGCTCGATCCGTCACCAGCCATGTCAACTGGAAACAGCCAATGACTGATCACTACACTGGCCCACTGCTAGTGTCATGTAATTGTTGTGACCAATCGCAGTAGATCACATGAAAGTTGTAAATAAATGGATTCCTTTCATAACATACATTGTAAACATTTGTGTTGCTAGCTGTGACTGGTCACAGTGAACACATGGTACAGACAGGCCAATCACAGCCCATCTGTACCATGTGATTAGCTTTGACTCATCACAACAAAAAGACACGGACTAGCTACATTCAGTATTAATGTTTTTTTTTTATAGCAATGAAGTTGTCACAGTGTGTTAGAAAAAAAAAGAGTAGTGAAAAGAAAAAATATATATATTTGTTTTTAATTTAAATACTGTCACCAGTCAGGGTCCCTGATCACTGCCATACCAGTTACGCTGGGTTCACACTTATCGATCCCAGACACTGCATGTGATTCGCACCGCATTGCTGTGCACATCACACGCAATGTCTGAGCGATGCAAATTCAGCCAGTTTATCTGGCTAAAATAGCATCGCATTCGCAGAAAAATCATGCAAGACCCTTTTTTTGGTCCACACTGGAAACGGGTGTTCAGAATAATTGACAAAAAAAAAAAAAATCATCATGCCTCTTAACCACTTAAGACCCGGACACATATGCTGCTAAATGACCCAAGGTGTTTTTACAATTCGGCGCTGCGTCGCTTTAACAGACAATTGCGCGGTCGTGCGACGTTGCTCCCAAACAAAATTTGCGTCCTTTTCTTCCCACAAATAGAGCTTTCTTTTGGTGGTATTTGATGGCCTCTGCGATTTTTATTTTTTGCGCTATAAACTAAAATAGAGCGACAATTTTGAAAAAAAACACTATTTTTTACTTTTTGTTATAAAAAAAATCAAACAAACTAAATTTTAGTAAAACATTTAGGCTAAAGTTAATTCAGCCACATGTCTTTAGTAAAAAAAAAAAAAAATCGCAATAAAAAAAAAAAAAATAGCTACCTAGCGGGAACAGCGACACTAATACAGCGATCAGAAAAATGATCGCTTAGTGACGCTGGCAATAGGGAGCGAAAGGGTTAACTAGGGCAGTGATCAGGGGGTTAAAACTTTATTGGGGGGGGGGGGGAAGGGGGCTATCCTGAACCTAACTCTAACTAACTTTCACACTGCCTGTCACACTGACACTAAATGCAGTGATTAGATCACTGCATTCAGTGACACTGACAGGGGGGTGATCACAAGGTGTGTGTGTGTGTGTGTGTGTGTGTGTGTGTGTGTGTGTGCTTACTGTGGACGTCTTCTCTCATCAGCAGCGGTGGGAAAAACCGAGAGATGACATAATTTCCTCCTCCTGTGTAAACACAGGAGGAGGAAGTGACACGAAGGGGGAGCGCCTCCCATTGGCTGGGAGCGATCGGGGGGGTGGAAAAAAACGGACATCCGCCCGCTCGTCGGCGATCGCTCCCAGAGCCAGGGGGACCGCCGCACGCCGTGGAGGGGGTCCCGATCGGACCCCCAAACCGCACAAAGGCGAGGACGTAAATTTACGACCTTGTGCCTGTACGAGCCATGTTGTGGACGTACATAGGCGTGCGGCGGTCCTTAAGTGGTTAATACCTTGGACTGTCTACTTTCCAAAAAAGGGGTAATTTAGGGGTATGTCCTGGCATTTTTGGGCCTCAAGAAGGGTATCAGTACATCAGGATTAATCAATTTTCAGATATATACACACCATAGATTGTAGAGACTTTATACCTTCCCTACAGACTAAATAATATACACAGATTTGGGTTATGTTCGCCAAAGAAATATAGCAGAACACATTTTGACTTTGAGCAGTACAGCCAAAGCTCATTTGGCTGTATTTCTCCTGTGGATCACAGGAGTGCAGTTCATTCTGAAGCTTGCTAACATCACTTAGCCAGTCCAGGCTCAGGAAGAACAGCTACCATATGGTTGAGATCTGCACTCATGCCTGGATTGGCACCCACCTCAGCCTCTCAGCAAGCAGCTAAGAGCCTGATCCGGCCACTCCCACAGCCCAGGGTTCCAGTGAGCAGTAATCAGCTCTCTGCTCAAGGAGCTGTGAAAACCAAGCGATCAACAGTGTTTGATTGCTTAATTATCAGTGTTAGAACTGATGGGGGACAGACGCAGCATTGGACCAATGTTGCATCCAGCTAGTAAAGTATGAATCTGAAAAAAAAAATATTTAAAAAAATTATGACGAAAGATTATTTGCAACATTTTATAACAAAGAAATACTTGTTTTTTTCTTCAAATTTATTTTTTCATTTATTTAGCAAAAAATAAAAAACCCACCAAAAAAAAGCTCTATTTGTGATAAAACAGTGATAAAAATATCTTATGGGTACAGTGTTGCATGACTGCGCAATTGTCATTTAACCACTAGACAACCGGCCCATTGCCAAAGTACGTCATGTTTTTAAAGATGGATATCTCGGTAACGGCAGCAGCTGCTGCCACAACCGAGATATCATTAACAGAACCGGCCCATAAAAAAATGGATAATGGCGGCCTCCGTGGCGGATTCGCCGCAAGATCGCCGTTATCGGTGGCGGGAGAGGGCCCCCCCCCTCCCGCCGCTCTCCCGTGCCCTTCGCCGCTTACCGTTGCCGTTGGTAGCGTCGGAGGCGATCGGGTCTGTTCGGCTCCTCAGCGGGGATACGAGTGAGGGAAAAATCGCCCCCACCCGTCCCCAGAGCTCTGCTAGGCGGAAGTGACGTCAAAACGTCAGTCCCGCCCAGCGTCTTAAAGAGACATTTTTTTTTTTTGTCATTTGAAAAAATTACATTTTACATTTTTTTTTGCATTTAAGCCTAAATATGAGATCTGAGGTCTTTTTGACCCCAGATCTCATATTTAAGAGGACCTGTCATGCTTTTTTCTATTACAAGGGATGTTTACATTCCTTGTAATAGGAATAAAAGTGATAATTTTTTTTTTATTATTTATTTCGGTGTATAAAATTATAAACTAAATTAAAATAAAGAAGAAAACAAAAAAAAAATATTTTTAAAACGCCCCATCCCGACGAGCTCGCGCACAGAAGCGAACACATACGCCCGCATATGAAAACGGTGTTCAAACCACACAAGTGAGGTATCGCCGCGATTGTTAGAGCGAGAGCAAAATTCTAGTCCTAGACCTCCTCTGTACCTTAAAAAATGCAACCTGTAGAATTTTTTAAACGTCGCCTATCGAGATTTTTAAGGGTAAAAGTTTGACGCCATGCCACGAGCGGGCGCAATTTTTAAGCGTGACATGTTGGGTATCATTTTACTCGGCGTAACATTATCTTTCACAATATATAAAAAAATTGGGCCAAATTTATTGTCTTATTTTTTTATTAAAAAAATTTAATTTTTTCCAAAAAAAAAGTGCGCTTGTAAGACCGCTGCGCAAATACGGTGTGACAAAAAGTATTGCAATGACTGCCATTTTATTCTCTAGGGTGTTAAAAAAATTATATATATATATATATATATATATATATATATATATATATATATATATATATATATATATATATATATATATATATATATATATATATATAAGTTTGGGGGTTTTAAGTAATTTTCTAGGAAAAAAAATGTTTTCGTCTCGTAAACACCGAATCTGAAAAACAGGCTCGGTGGTCAAGTGGTTAAAGTGTCAGCAGTGTGCCAGCACTAAAAACTGGCCTGGGCAGAAAAGTGCCCAGTATTGAAGTGAACACATGAAAAATGTAACAAGTGGCCCAGTAGAAACATGATTTATGTGTAACTAAAGCACAAGTTATTTTTTGGTTTGTTTTGGATAAAGTTGGGAAGGACTAGCTCTGCCAGGTTTTAGCCCTCATTCACACAGGTGCACTTAAGCACACACCTATGCGAAGGCCGTGTTTGCCAGCACAGGAGTTCTGTGCGTCCACTTGCAGGCAGTCCTATTCATGTCTACTGGGAACAATAGCTGCACAAACACAGCCATTGCCAACAATTTTTCATGTGTGGGTGCATGTCCCTGAGCGGAGACAATCTTGTTCTGTTAAAAACAATGGACATGAATGTAGGTGGATGTAAATGGATTAAACATTTGTTTTTATGTGCCCGCCCACAGTCATACAGTATATTGTGATTCAGTGTGGATCTGAAAACTGTCAGAATGATTCAGACTGAGCACCCTTACAAAAAGACTTTTAAAGTGAAAGCTTTCACTTTAAAAGTCTTTTCATATGGGTGCTCATACTGGATCATTCTAATATTTCTAGCCCTGTAAAGAAAAGTTCACTATACATACCTTTTCTGAAGCCGCTCCGGTCCAGTCCCCTGCTGAGCTGTCAGCAGTGGCTTCAATGTGTAGGAGAGGAAGCCTACAACAGAAGCCCCATATTAAGTCTATGGCTGATGTCACTTCCCAGCCGTTGTCCGCTTTCTCCTACACAGAGGGCGCTGCAGGATACCAGATCAGAGCGGCTTCAAAATAGATAAATGTAACAACTTTCCTTTACAGGGTTACATAGATGAGGCTTAGAATGGGGGTGGGAGTAGGTTTAGAGTTAGTTTTACCTTTACTTTCACTATAAAACAGTGCTATTAATGCATGCTAGAATTGGTAAGCTTTTAATGGTTTGCTGTTCCCTCTTCCAGATTTTGCCTTACTTCCTGTCTGGTAAGAAATTGGTCCCAAAACAGAAAGAAAAGGAAATCACTCTAATGGAGCCCTAGATGTAAAACCTGACAAGGGTTCTAACCTTTCCCCCTTCTATCCAAAGTTATAAAAAGGGACGCATTGGAAGAGGCTTCACATAATATCAATCTTTTGTCTTTTTTGAAAGGTATAGTGAGGTGGGCCGAGAGGAATGTACGTTCAAGGTGCATAAGTGTATATGAGTGTACGTGGGTGGGTGTGCGTGCGCGACTGTTTTGGTAAAGGTACCTTACCAGCTGTATTCCAATTCCTAGATCACCGTCCCTGATATTAAGAAAAGAAAAACATTTCTCCAGGGAATTGGGATTATGATTGTATTTTTCTGTCACTGCTCTCACTGGGTCACCAGGACCAACAAGGATGTACCGTACTTGTTTTTCTGTAATACCCAGTGGGTGCCTTGTTACCCCATTTTTACATTACTGTATTGTTACTATTGTCTTTATATGTAAAACTCACAAATAAACACCTTTCAAAAAAAAAAAAAAATTATTATAAAAAGGGAGTAACAGAACCTTATGATACATTTCAGTTCATGTAGGCTGCAGTAGTGAATTGATGGATGGTGCCACCGTACAATCACAGGGAAATAAGGATCCTCAACTGTACCCCTTTGTATAGTGATAACCTTGTCCTTTATTCACCTAAAGCAACAGGCACAACCAGGCCAAGTAAGAATTAAAACTTTCAGTTAAAGCGGAGCGCCAGTAAAAAATAAGAAACCAAAATAATGTGGTTGCAGAAGTGTGCACACCCTCATAACTGGATCCCCAGTAGTTGTGTTCAGCATTCATGTTAAATAAGAGTCGGTACACACCTTCCATCACTTAAAAGTGCCCCTGATCAACCCCAAATAAAGTTCAGCTGACATTTTGTTAGTGGCATACAGAAAAAGCCATGGTCTGCAGAGATCCATCAGAGGGATCTCATTGTTAAAAGGGATCAGTCAGGAGAAAGATGCAAAAGAATTTTCAAGGCATTAGATATACCATGGAACACAGTGAAGACAGTCCTCACCAAGTGGAGAAAATATGGCACAACAGTGACATTACCAAGAACTGGACCTTTCTACAAAATGTATGAAAAGACTAAAAGAAAACTAGTCAGGGAGCCTGCAAGAGGTCTACAGAAACATTAAAGAAGTTGCAGAAATATGTGGCAAGTACTGGCTGTGTGGTACATGCGACAACAATCTCCCATATTCTTCATATGTATGGGGTAGAGTGGCAAGACGGAAAATATATTTTTGGCACAAACAAAAACACTGCACATCACCAAAAGAACACCATACCCACTGTAAAGCATGGTGGTGGCAGAATCATGCTTTGTGGCTGTATTTCTTCAGCTGGAACAGGGGCCTTAGTCAAGGTAGAGGGAATTATGAACAGTTCTAAATGTCAGTCAATATTGGCACAGAACTTTCAGGCTTCTGCTAGAAAGCTGAATGCGAAGAGGAACTTAACCTTTCAGCATGACAACGACCCTAAGCATACATCCAAATCAACAAAGGAATGGCTTCCAATGGAAGCGCCTCATAAACGAGAGCCTTCCCCTATATAAAGATACATATGGAAATAGAGGGTGCCCCTGGAAATACGACCAAATATGGCGTACGTGGCTAGCCGAACCTACCACTGCTTGAGAAGCTATGGAGTATTTATTTATTTTTATTTTTTTATATCTTATGGGCACTATGTACAAACTGGGCAGAGGAAGATTGTGTGCCTGATTGGGGAATAGTTGCTTTTGATGTTGGGGGAGAAGTCGGACATGCTGGGTTTCGATCTGTGTCCTGGGTATGCATATTCTTGTCATGTGTGGCTGCGATTGTAAGCTACAAATTTGGAGACCTCTTGAGCACTATCTGACATGCTGTTTCTGTCCTTGTTTTTTTTTTTTTTTTTGATTGTTTGTTGTTGTTGTTGTTTACTGTTCAAAACGCAATAAAAAGATTTCTCAAAAAAAAAAAGAAAAAGGAATGGCTTCACCAGAAGAAGATTCAAGTTTTGGAATGGCCCAGCCAGAGCCCAGGCCTACATCTGATTGAAAATCGATGGGGTGATCTGAAGAGGGCTGTGCACAGGAGATGCCCTCGCAATCTGACAGATTTGAAGTGTTTTTGCAAAAAAAAATGGGCAAATATTGTGCTGTTCAAAAAAAAAAAAAAAATATTGTGCTGTTCAAAAAAAAAAAAAAAAAAATCAAAAAAAGGTGCTTCAACCAAGTATTAGTTTAAAAGCGTGCACACCTATGCAACCATATTATATATTTTTTTTATGTTTACTTCCCTCAACCTAAAAGACATTTTAACAGGGATGTGTAGACTTTTTAAGGGTGTGTGTGTGAAATGTGCAATATATACATTACATCTATATACATCACCTGTAGAGTGCAGTGTACTGAACATGTGCTACAATCCATGTACAGATAACAAAACACCAGTTATAAGATCAGTGGCTAAGTGGTTATCACGTCTGCTTAGCAGGACTAGGGTGGTTGGTTTGAATACTAACCACGACAGTACCTGTCTGGAGTTTTTTTCTTCCTGTGCTTGCGTGTGTTTCCTCCAGGTACTTCAAAAGACATGCTGGTTTATTAACTCCTGTCTAAATTGGCCCTAGTATGTGCATGTATGAATACGAGTTAGGGACCTTAGATTGTAAGCTCCTTGCGGACAGGGACAAATGTGAATGCACAATATACTGTATATATGAAGAGCTGCGTAAATTGACAGACCTATACAAGTACTTGAAAAAAAAAATTGGGGGAAATATTAAGGCCGTCTCTGCCGTTTTCCTTAAAGGAAATTTTTTTTGTTTCTGAAATTACTGTTTACAGGGTATAGGGACATAATAGTTAACTGGTTCCTTTTAAAAATGATTAAAAATAGATAAAACTCAATCATATTATGTACCTGCAGTTTGTTTCGTTTTTGCATGCTTTTTCATGCTTCTGTGATGTACAGAGACACAGAGCTAATAGAGGGCAGTGATGGCTTGTAAAACAAAAGTGATTGGTTCTGAGGGGTTTTAGACACAAAGTAATCACACCTCCTTGATTAGTGACCACAGAGAGAAAGCTCCCATGACTTTTTTCATCAGGAAACAGACAACCAGGAAGTGTCCAGAACAGAGAAGGATTACAGCAACATCATAGCAAAAATGAACGAGGACATGAAAACAGGACTGCAGTAAGGTAAAGGAAGCTATTTAGCTAAAAAAAAAAAAAAATTCTTTAGCGACCCTTTAAAATAAGCTAGCCATTTTCCAGAATGCCTCAGATTTAAATAATTTTCGAGCCACTATCCCAAAACAAATGAAGTCGGGGTACTGGTCTTTTTCCAGGCATATACAAAACTATTAAGCCATCAGGTCATTGTAACAGTCAGTATTTCCAGAGGAATTCGCAACGGTATAGCCTATACATTTCTCTCACATCCTTTAAATCACCCTACAGCCCACAGGGACAGGCTTTGAAAGACCATTCAAAAAGACAGTCAATAAAAGCTGGCAGTATTTTTCATGTTTCAAGCCAATGCAGGCACAGTCAAGAAACTCTGAACAGTAAAGTATACTTTTATCAAGTCTAAAGCCTGGATCAGATTGAGCTGACAGTGAATTTGTGAGAGATGAAAGCTTATCTAAACAGTACCAGCAGCACAAACTAATATAACTTCTGTTGGATTTATACTTGTGGCTGCAGCATGGCAATTCTGCTGATCTATGTCATCAAGTTATCATTAAATACACTCTCTGACTTTCAAATTTTGGCATAGTTAGAAGATAATAATATACAATATGTGCTTTCTACTGAAGAACAGCAGCATACTTTCCATACTTTCTTCCTAGTCTGAATCAGTTTTTTTTTTACTAGCATATTCAAAATTAATTTAAATTACCCTTTTGCTTAACCGCTTGCCGACCAGCCGCGGCAGGTATACGGCGGCAGGTCGGCACTCCTGCGCGAGAGCCCGTAGCTCTACGTCGCCACTTTCGACGGCCACTAGGGGGCGCATGCGCGCCGCTGGCGGCCCGCTCGCCCCCGAGTCCCGTGCGTGTGACCGGTGGGCACGATCGCCACCGGGCACACGCGATCGCTCGTTACAGAGCGGGGAACAGGAGCTGTGTGTGTAAACACACAGCTTTCGTTCCTGTCAGCGGGGGAAACACTGATTTTCTGTTCATACAATGTATGAACGGAAGATCAGGGATTTCCCCTAGTAAGTCCACCCCCCCCCCCATACAGTTAGAACACAAATAGGAACACACTTAACCCCTTCCCCGAACACTAGTGTTAACCCCTTTGCTGCCAATGGCATTTTTATAGTAATCCAATGCATTTTTATAGCATTGATCGCTAAAAAAATGCCAATGGTCCCAAAAATTTGTCAAACGTGTCCGAAGTGTTCGCCATAAGGTCGCAGTACTGAAACAAATGCTGATCGCCGCCATTACTAGTAAAAAAAAAAAATAATAATAAAAATGCCATAAAACTACCCCCTATTTTGTAAACGCTACAACTTTTGCGCAAACCAATCAATAAACGCTAATTGCGATTTTTTTAACAAAAAATATGTAGAAGAATACGTATCGGCCTAAACTCAGGAAAAAAAGTTTTTTTATATATTTTTGGGGGATATTTATTACAGAAAAAAGTAAAAAATATAGATTTTTTTTCAAAATAGTCGCTCTATTTTTGTTTATAGCGCAAAAAATTAAAACCGCAGAGATGATCAAATACCACCAAAAGAAAGCTCTATTTGCGGGGAAAAAAAGGACGCCAATTTTGTTTGGGAGCCACGTCGCACGACCGTGCAATTGTCAGTTAAAGCGGCGCAGTGCCGAATCGCAAAAAGTGCTCTGGTCGTTGGGCAGCAATATGGTCCGGGGCTAAAGTGGTTAAAGCGATATTAAAGGATAAATTTGCATTTTTTTCTAAGTTCCAGCCTTCCTGTGTACCAATATACCATTAATGCACCATGGCTGCAGAAAAATAAAGCTTTCCTTGATTTTTAGAACATTACCTTAGCTCTTGCTGTATTTGTTAGAAAGCTTCAGATACATACAGTATCTTACAATAGTACATCTCTGGGACAACAGCCATGCAGACCAATTTGATGCAGTGTGTGGCGTATGGTCTGAGCACTGACAGGCTGACCCCTTTAACCTCTGCAGCAATTCTGGCAGCACTCGTAAGTCTATTTCCCAAACACCAAATTTAACACACCTACTTCCCATTCACACCTGAGACCTTGCAACACGAATGAGTCACATGACACTGGGGAAGGAAAATGACTAATTGGGCCCAATTTCGACATTTTTACTTAGGGGTGTACTCACCTTTGTTGCCAGTGGTTACATTGATGGTTGTTGAGTTATTTTGAGGAGACAGCAAATTTACACTGTTATACAAGCTGTGTATTCACTACTTTACATTGTAGCAAAGTGTAATTTCTTCAGTGTTGTCACATGAAAAGTTACAATAAAGTATTTACAAAAATGTGAGGGGTGTACTCACTTTTGTGAGATACTGTAGATTTGGGATGGAGAAACTAGTAAGACACAAGAAGGATTAGACCAGCTGACCTCATTAGCACACATGTAGAATGACACAGCTGCTATGTTTGCATGCTAAATTCTCTGGGGCTGCATGCAGTCCATGGGCTGGACACCCCTGATGTAGTGCAAGCACCTGCCTTAATGGATACAGAGTGATTGAATAGACGGTGTTTCTTCCCATTCCATAGTTTTGGTAAATCTAAAGGAGATTGTACAATCAGATTGTATAGTGTATGGCCACCTTTGAAAACCTAAAATTAACTAGTTGATCTTTCAGCGTTATTAATTGTTAGACACACCTAACACATTTTGCAAGGGAATAAAAAAGTGAGAAACGCACCAAAACACACGGTAAAAAAGACATGCAATTCGCACCACGCCAAAATGTCCCATAAGTTACTTTGCCATGTGTAGGACAGCCCATTGAAATCAACAGGATGCCCTATGTGACAAAGGAAAATTAACCAAAAAAGTGCACTCCCACTATGCTAGGTTAGAAGGCCTGAAAGTGAAATTGGCGTATTTACATAAGAACAATGAGGCTCCATATCTGTGTGTTTGCAAATGCATGGCAAGCTGCACAGAAAATGCATGCTTTGCTGTGCGTTTCAGAAACATGCTGCAAAAAAAAAATGTTGCGCATAGGGAAGCCAATTCAAATGAATGGGCTGCAGTGTGATAAGCGAAAATGCTCCAAAAGCCCCCCTATGCCAAAAAAAAGTGTGTGCGGGAATGCGAGTTCTCGCTATGTGAAGATGTAAATGGGGCCTGAGAGCCGAGGGTCTCCATCCACTCCCTTCTATGTATGTGTATAAAGATGGTCATACATTATGCAATCTGATCGTACAATATCCGTACAATTCCCTTTAGATTTACTAGAACTATGAAACACAAGATCCCACCAGAACAATCCATTAAATGTGTTTTAAAAGGAGAATGTACAGTCTGATTGTAATGTGTTTGGTCATCTTAAAGAGGTTGTAACCCCCCCCCCCCCCCAAAAAAAAAGATCCTGTTGCCTTATAGCAGATTAAAACAGCACGTGTCTGCGTGGCCTCTCCCATCTCCTCCTGTCGCTATTAGTAGCTGGCAATAAAGATAAAAAAAAGATTACTGCCAGCCCCTCTGTTCTACTAAGCTATACTACTATGTGTACATGTTTGTATAAAATTGTGCCTGTAAATACCTTATTTCAGTTTGTTTCTGACCGGTCATGTGACCAGCCAGCCACTCTTCCTTCCCCCGATCTAAGGGATACAGCAGGAGAGGCTGATCGGAAGCACAGCAATCGCGTGACCTCCCAGCCGACGACAGAGCAGGATCTCCGATTTTATACAAATGTACGCAGGGTTGTAAAGCTTAGTAGGGGGCTGGCCGTAATATTTGTTTTTAGAGCCCCTTCACATTGGGGCATTGGCGGCGCTTTACCATCATTTTTTGCAGCACTATTCTGCTTTTAACCCCCACTAGCAGGCAAAAAAGAATTAGAAAACACCCGCAAAGTGCTGCCGCAGTGGTGCTTTGCTTGCGGTGCTGCCCATTGATTTTAATGGGCAGGGGCGCTGAAGGAGCGATGTACTTGGCCTTTAAAGGCTCTCTTTTTTTTATAGTGAAGAGATGTATACCACTCAGAAAACTTCTAATCCCCTTTGCTTCCGTCTCAGTGAACCAAAAGGGTGCTGGCTGTGCACAAATGCATAGGATGAAAGGAATCCTGGACCACCGCACACCTTAAAAACGATGTCTTTATTCAAAAATTGAAAATCAAAAAACAACCAAAATTTGCAGCAGTCAAAAAGAAGGAGTGGACAAAAGAACAAAAGGTGACATGTTTCACACCGTGCGATGCTTATTCGTAGCTAGTGAACAAATGACTAAGCTATGCTTAAATGGAGGAGGGGGGAGGTGAAAGGGGCGTTTCACAAATCAACCCACATGTGATCATAGGTCAATAGAACAGTTATCCTTAATGTGTCACACATGAAGTGGTCTCATGTGTAAAAGAAATTGCATGAAAAAATGCATGAAAAAACACATGAAAAAAATAAACAATCTCTCATGCTGGTGATAAGAGATGACAAAAAGAACAAAGAGAGACCTCATGTGTGAGACACATATGCATCATAACCAATGTAATAAGAGAAAAGTAATAAATTAACCACTTAAGACCCGGACCAAAATGCAGGTAAAGGACCTTGCCCCTTTTTGCGATTCGGCACTGCTTCGTTTTAACTGACAATTGCGCGGTCGTGCGACGTGGCTCCCAAACAAAATTGGCGTCCTTTTTTCCCCACAAATAGAGCTTTCTTTTGGTGGTATTTGATCACCTCTGCGGTTTTTATTTTTTGCGCTATTAACAAAAATAGAGCGACAATTTAAAAAAAAATGCAATATTTTTTACTTTTTGCTATAATAAATATCCCCCAAAAATATATAAAAAAACATTTTTTTTCCTCAGTTTAGGCCGATACGTATTCTTCTACGTATTTTTGGTAAAAAAAAAAAATCGCAATAAGCATTTATCGGTTGGTTTTCGCTAAATTTATAGCGTTTACAAAATAAGGGATAGTTTTATTGCATTTTTATTAATTATTTTTTTTTTTACTACTAATAGCGGCGATCAGCGATTTTTTTCGTGACTGCGACAATATGGCGGACACTTCGGACAAATTTGACACATTTTTGGGACAATTGTCATTTTCACAGCAAAAAATGCATTTAAATTGCATTGTTTACTGTGGAAATGACAGTTGCAGTTTGGGAGTTAACCACAGGTGGCGCTGTAGGGGATGTGTGACCTAATGTGTGTGTTTACAACTGTAGGGGGGTGTGGCTGTAGGTGTGACGTCATCGATCGCGTCCCCCTATTACAGGGATGACGCGATCGATGCTGCAGCCACAGAGAAGCACGGGGAAGCCGTGTGTACACACGGCTCTCCCCATTCTTCCGCTCCAGGGACGGATCGCCGTACTCCAGCGGCGATCGGGTCAGCGAATCCCGCGGTCCCGGAGCTTCGGACCGGGTCGCGGGCGCGCGCCCGCGACACACGGCTGGGTACTAAAATCAACGTATATATACGTTGATGTGCCCAGCCGTGCCATTCTGCCAACGTAAATGAGCAGTAGGCGGTCCTTAAGTGGTTAATAAATGTGTGTACCGTGAAAAAAGTTTGAAAATTTTGAAAATTAGACATGTGTGATTAAAAGTTGGTGCCGTCGACTCATTTAATGGTCTACATAACGAGTAGTAAATATAAAACGTGGAAGTTCCTAAAGACTGCAACCTTTTAAATATCTAAAAAAAAAAAAAAAAATGTATTTATAAAAATATGTTTTATTAAAATAATATATGTTTGGTCTGATTTCATACGCTAGACCATTGTGGTTTGTATATCATTTTTAGGGCATTTATTATACTCAATTTTTATATTTCTTGCATGAAAAAAGGAGTATATGCTCCAAAAGACGTTTTTTTTTTTAAATATGGTAAGCAAAAAAACAAACCTACAATGACCTAGTGGTATGCGTCAAGGGCAGAACCCTTTTTAAAAGCTCCACTGTCGCCTATCTTCAATTTTCTGTTTAGATTAAGATACAAAAAATATTTTGTGTAAAAAAAAAAAAAAAAAACGATCTATAAACGGGTGGAAGGGTGAGGAGACTGCTTCAGTATTGTCAATGTCTCAGAAGGGTGTCACGTTATTGGAGTGATAATTACAGCCTATAATGGAGGTTACATATAGGAAGACTGACATTCTTGTGCGTGGCCAATCCCTGTATGGAAAAAGACTCAGCCAATGGTGTGGTGGTATGGTCTGAGTGACCAAAAAGGACAATATATATGTGCATCGAAGAAAGTCCGAACAGGAGATTATATATATATATATATATATATATATATATATATATATATATTTTTTTGTATAATGTGGAAATGCTAAACTCATCTAATAAAAGTGGGAAACGTCCCACTGAAAATTGAGCCCCGAAGGGCGTCTGGAATTGAGAATAAAAATCCATCTGGCTTCTTGTCTGCACAGTATGTTAAATGTGTCCCCATCCCTGGCTGGTCTTGTGATTTTTTTCTAGCCCTTGGATAACTAGACAAAGTATTTTTTTTGGTGAAAATTGTTCCAGTGCCGTGCAGTGCGACATTAGTAGCATGATCCTTATCAATGTCATATAAGTGATCATAGAGGCGATCTTGGAGTCTTCTGGTTGTCCTGCCAACATACTGTATCGAGCAAAGTTTGCATGTGATCACGTATACTACAGATCGTGTATTACAATTAATGAAAGAATGTAGCTTATGTGATTTCCCTGTAGAGGTGGAGATAACAGTGTCCCCTTTTTGAATAAAAGAGCAGTATGTGCAACTATGGCCACCACACCTAAATGTTCCATTAAAGGATAACCAATTGGTAGAAGTGGGTCTGCTGCTGAAAAGACGTGGGGATAAAAGACTACCGAGGGATAGAGCCTTTCTGGATACGGTGCGGACACCCCCTTTTAAGATTTCACAATAGATAGGGTCATTTGACAAAATAGGAAGGTATTTGGTGACAATCTTTTTAACTTTGTGGAACTCACTACTATACGGAGTGGAAAAGGTGGAACTGTAGTTATGCTATGATGAGCTATGATCTTTGGGATTTTTTGTGCAGCCCTGACCATTATGGGAGGTTTATCAGAGAGCAGTTTTTTCCTTTGTGCTTCTTTGGCTATTAATAGGCCCCTATTTATTGTAGCTGTAGGATAGCCTCTTTCTTTAAATCTATTGGACATGTGTATAGCTTCCTGATCAAAATCTGATTCTTTACTACAAAGTCTTCTCAATCTTAAAAATTGGCCAACCGGGATACTATTTATGGTGTTTCCCGGATGGCTGGATTCAGACCTTAGGAGGGTGTTCCCAGCACTGGGTTTCCTATAGAGGTTGGAGACTACTACGTTATTTTCACCCGTCAGTGTGATGTCTAAAAATTCTATGTATTTTTTATGTAGAACTCTGGTGAAGTTTAAATTGAGCCGATTGTCATTCATATAGCTTAACCACTCTTGTAGAGCTGTGTGTGGATTGGAAACAATAAACAAGAGGTCGTCTATGTACCTGCAGTAGAAGACCGTATCACTGCGGCAGGGACTACCAGGTCCAAAAATACGGAGCCTCTCCCACCACCCCATGTAGAGGTTGGCTAGGGACGGTGCCGAAGTGGCGCTTTGCTGGCGGTGCTGCCCATTGATTTTAATGGGCAGGGGCGCTGTAGGAGCGGTGTACTTGGCCTTTAAAGACTTTTTTTATACCAGTTTAAATGGCGATTGTAAGATTTAGTATTGCTCTATATAAAATATAGTCCTTCATCCAATTTAGTACTGGCCTGAAAGCTGCCCCCCCTCCCACTGTGGTTGCAGGGTGTCTCCTTTTTCTCCAAGTGTCCTTGCGTGCACACTCCCAGTTGGCTGTGTAAGTCAATGCAATTACACCGCACTTGCCTACTTCCTCCTCCAATTCGCTGCAGGTAGTTGCACTGTAAGCAGGACACTCCACTACCCAAAAGTTCAGAGAAGCGGCAGTGATTCGACCTGGAGACCACTGTGGTGAACAACAAAGTCAGTAAGTGTTTCCACACACATATGAAGCTAAAAATGTAGTGTGTAACCTTTTACTGCATTCTCGCTTATTTATAAAATATATATTAAAACATTTTACTACTACTACTACTTTTTAATTGTGGAAATCAATATTATGTATAATCAGATATATTTTTTTAATTTTCAGTAATCAGACAAAATTCATGCATAAAAATACAATCTCAGAATAAAAACAATGAGATATTAAGGATGAATGATGAAAGATCAACTACAAGAAAAAGATAATGAGGTGTGAATGACAAGGGATAAATGACAAGAGGCACTAATGACAAAGGACAGATGATGAGGTGTTGATGACAAGGAAAGAATGACAAAAGACTAATTATTAGAGGTGCATTATAAGTGACTGATGAGGGTCATATCATAACAGGGCAATGATGAAATGTGTATAACAAGACATAAGGCAGAAATGAGGAGCTACTAATGAGGTTGTAGTAGTACGACTATTTCATTAAAACCATTTGTTTACTTTTTTTTTTTTGGAAAATACCATTGAAAACCGCGCAAGCACATTGTAATTTGCTGATTGTTTTTAATTGTTTAGGTTTACACCCACTTTAATGGGAAAAAGTTAACTAAACTGGAAGTGTCTCAATCATACACAGTACCTCACCAAACTAAATGTTTTTGATTTACATCTACTTTCATGCTTTTCGTTATCCACAGTCAGTGTTTGACATTTTGGCCCCTTTCATACTAGGGCGGCGGTAGAGCGACGCTATTTTTAGCAGCGCTTTACCGTCAATTTTGCTGCGCTTATCGGCCACTAGCAGGCTGCTTTTATGCCCCGCTAGCAGCTGAGAAAGGGTTAAAACCACAGCGCCTCTGCATTTTTATAGCACTGATGGCTGTGAAAATGACAAAAATGTGTCAAAAGTGTCCAAAGTGTATGCCATAATGTCGCAGTCACGAAAAAAATCACTGATCGCCGCCATTACTAGTAAAACAATAATAATTAAAATGCCATAAAACTATCCCCTATTTTGTAAACGCTATAACGTTTATTGGGATTTTTTTCACCAAAAATATGTAGAAGACGACGTATCGGCCTAAACTTAGGAAAAAAATATGTGTTTTTATATATTTTTGGGGGATGATATAGCAAAAAGTAAAAAATATTGATTTTTTTTTAAATTGTCGCTCTATTTTTGTTTATAGCACAAAAAAAAAGGGATTTTTTAATACAGCTTACCTGTAAAATCCTTTTCTTGGAGTACATCACGGGACACAGAGCGGCATATTCATTACTATATGGGTTATATGGAGTACCTTCAGGTGATGGACACTGGCAATCTCAAACAGGAAGTCCCCTCCCTATATAACCCCCTCCCCTAGAGGGAGTCCCTCAGTTTTGTAGCAAGCAGTATGCCTCCCAAAAATGTTCCCCAAAAGAGGGGTGGGAGCTCTGTGTCCCGTGATGTACTCCAAGAAAAGGATTTTACAGGTAAGCTGTATTAAAAAATCCCTTTTTCTTTCTCGTATATCACGGGACACAGAGCGGCATATTCATTACTATATGGGATGTCCGAAAGCAACGCTTTAATGAGGGGAGGGAGACATCTTCTCAAAAGGGATTTAATTTAGAGGTATACTCAAATAATAATAATAAATCCAACTTAGTCAAGAAATAATTTTGAAGTTTTTAAAACCAAGGGTGCCCCCGATCCCGAGGATCTTAAACCGCAGCCTGTAGTACTGCCTGCCCAAAGGCTGAATCCGCATTCCTTCTCACGTCTAGCTGATAAAACCTTGTAAACGTGTGGACTGATGACCACGTCGCCGCCTTGCATATCTGAGCCATAGAGATCTGATGGTGTGCTGCCCAGGAGGCGCCCATGGCCCTGGTAGAATGGGCTTTTACCGACAAAGGAGGAGGCAACCTCTTCAACCCGTAGGCCTGAATGATTAATTGTCTAATCCATCTCGAGATGGTGGATTTTGCAGCTGCTTGCCCCTTCTTGGGGCCATCTGGTAAAAAGAACAACACATCTGTTTTCCGGATCTTTTCTGTAGCTTTAAGATAGGCCCTCATGGCCCGGACAATATCTAAGGTATGCAGCAACCCCTCCTTTCTAGATGTGGGTTTCGGAAAGAAGGATGGAAGTACCAAATCCTGGTTCAAGTGAAAACTGGATATAACCTTTGGTAGAAAGGAAGGATGAGGCCGGAGAACTGCCCTGTCCTTATGTAGAATGAGATATGGTTCCTTACAAGATAAGGCTGCCAATTCTGACACTCTCCTGGCCGAAACTATGGCGACCAAGAATACCAACTTTCTTGTCAGTAAAACTAAAGGAAACTCAGCCAACGGCTCAAAGGGTTGTTTCTGTAGAGTGGACAGGACAAGATTTAAGTCCCATGGACAAATCGGTGACTTTACAGGAGGATTAATACGCAAGACCCCCTGTATGAAGGTTTTAACCAGCGAGTGGGTGGCCAGCGGCCTCTGAAACCACACTGACAAAGCTGAAATCTGTCCCTTGATTGTGCTTAATGCCAGGCCTTTATCCACTCCTAGCTGGAGAAAACTTAATACTCTATCAATGGTATATTTGCGGGAATTCCATCTTTTGGATTCACACCAGCCTACGTAGGTCCTCCACACTGTAATAAATCACCCTGGAGGCCGGCTTTCTAGCCCTAATCAGGGTAGGAATTACCTGCCTAGACAGACCTCTACCCCTGAGAATCAGGGATTCAGCCTCCAGGCCGTCAAATTTAGACGCTGTAATGTAGGGTGGAGGATCGGGCCTTGTGAGAGTAGGTCTGGTCGTAGAGGAAGAGTCCAAGGGTCTCCCACTGCCATCTTCATGACTAGTGAGTACCATGTCCTCCGGGGCCAAGCTGGAGCTACTAGAATGACTGGCTTGTGCTCCACTCTGATCCTGCGCAACAGGCGAGGAAGTAACTGTAGCGGGGGAAATGCATATAGAAGTTTGAATTGATGCCAAGGGCAAACCAACGCATCGGTTCCGCAGGCCATAGGGTCCCTTGTTCGAGACACGAACCTGTCTAGCTTCTTGTTGAACCTTGATGCCATTACATCTATGTCTGGCATTCCCTACTTCTGGCAGATTGTCTGAAAGACCTGGGGATGCAGAGACCACTCACCCGGCGACAGAATCTGGCGACTTAAGAAGTCTGCCTGCAGGTTGTCCACTCCGGGAATGAATATCGCCGAAATGCAGGGTACATAAACCTCTGCCCACTGAAAAATCAAGCTCACCTCCCTCTGAGCGGCCTGACTCCTGGTTCCCCCGTTGGTGGTTTATGTATGCCACCGCTGTGGCATTGTCTGACTGGATTCTCACCGGGGACCCCTGTAATCTGGAAGTCCATGCCAGGAGGGCTAGGCGAGCAGCTCTGATCTCCAAGACATTGATGGGTAGCTGCCTCTCCGCTTCCGCCCAAGTTCCCTGGCGAGTGAACCCCTCCAAGACCGCCCCCCAGCCTACCAGGCTGGCGTCTGTGGTAACTACCTTCCAGACAACGGGGCTGAAGGACCTTCCCTTCAGAAGATTCTGAGGGTTTAACCACCAGGCCAGGCTTTGCCGGACCTTTGATGATAGCGTCAAAGGGGACTCCAAGGCATGTGCTCTCTTGCTCCAGGCTGCTAGAATGGCTGCCTGTAGGGCGCGAGTGTGGACCTGAGCGTATGGTACCGCCTCGAACGTGGCCACTAGCTTGCCTAGTAATCGCATACACAGGCGAATAGTTGTTTTTTTCTTGCTTAGAACCAACTGAACCAACCCCTTGATAGCCTCGACCTTTACAAGGGGCAGGAACACCCTTTGCTGTTCTGTGTCTAACCTCATGCCAAGGTATTCCAACTGCTTTGTAGGATGAAACGCTGATTTTTCCCGGTTTAGGACCCAGCCGAACCCCTCGAGGTACTGAACCGTGAGGTTTACTGCTTGTTCCAGACACGGCCGTGAGTGATCTATGATTAAAAGGTCGTCCAAGTATGCTAGGACCGTGACCCCTTGGATCCTTAGATTGGCCAGAACTGGGGCTAGGATCTTCGTGAATACCCGGGGGGCCGTGGCCAGCCCGAAGGGGAGCGCCATGAATTGGAAGTGTCGCTGCCCCACTGCGAAGCGTAAAAATCTTTGATGCGGCTGAAAGATTGGTACATGAAGGTAAGCATCCTTTATGTCTATGGAAGCCAGAAAGTCGTCCCTCTGGAGCGTGGCGACTGCTGATCGGACGGATTCCATCCGGAAGGAACGAACTCTTAGGTAAACATTTAAACTCTTTAGGTCCAATATTGGCCTGACATCGCCATTGGGCTTTGGTATGACAAAGAGATTGGAATAGAAACCTAGCCCCTGTTCTTGGGCTGGTACCTTTATTATCACGCCCTGGCAAAGCAGGTGATCCAAAGCTGCCAGCATCGAGGCCTTCTTTGCTGGATCGTTTGGTAGCCTTGACTCTTGAAAATGAGGCAGGGGAAACTTTAGAAACTCCAGTCTGTAGCCTGTGGTTACAGACGACCGGACCCATTTGTCGGGGATATTGGCTTCCCAAACTTCTGAGAAGAAACGAAGCCTTCCCCCCACCCGCGAGAGTGGGGGCGCCCCTTCATAAGGCAGACTTAGGGGCTGGCGTTGTCGGCTTGCGATACCATGGCCTCTTACCCCCAGGGGCCTGTCCCTGCGATTTATTGTTAAAGTTTGATCGCGCAGGCGGCCGTCGATACTGCCTGGAATTTGAGGGCCCTGAGACAGGAGAGAGCTGCCTTTTAAATGTAGGACCCCGGAATCTTTTTGACTGGAAAAAGGGTACTTTTGCCACTTGAAATAGTCTGAATGTATTTATCCAGATCCTCTCCGAAGAGTCGTCCTCCATGGAAGGGAACCCCTGCCAGAAGCTTTTTGCATGGGGGCTTCGCCGCCCAGTTCTTCAACCATAAGAGCCTTCTCATGTGCACCAAAAATAGTGATAAACGAGAGGCCTGCTGGATGGAATCCTTTATAGCATCTACCGCAAAACACAGAGCTCTGGGAATGTCAGAAAACTCTTCTGCCTGTTGGGTAGGCATGTCTTTAAGCATTTGTTTTGTCTGGTCCTTTAACGCCTGACAAACTCCAATTGCAGCCACAGCTGGCTGTACCACTGCTCCTGCCATAGCAAAGGATGCCTTTAAAAGTGTCTCTAACCGTTTATCAACCGGATCTTTAAACATTTGTATGTTTTCCACCGGGCAGGTTAGTGATTTATTCACACATGGGATGGCTGCATCCACAACTGGGAGCTTCCACCTCTTCGAAAAATGTTCCTCCATAGAGTAAATGACCGAAAATCTCTTAGGCGGCAGAAAAATCCTGTCCGGTCGTACCCAATCCTGAAAGATCAATTCCTCCAACAGAGGATGGACCGGAAAAACCGCGTTGCTCAAAGGAGCTTTTAAAGAGCCCAGAGAGGATACCGCAGGAACCTGAGGCTCTGGCAATGGTAAATTAAATGCCGAGCGGACCATGTCCGTCAAAGACTGTACCCACAGCCTCTCTGTTTGGGAGTCTGAAAATGGTTCCTCAGAGGTAAATTCCTCAATCCCTGAACCCTCTTGGTTCCGGTCTAGTTGATCCTCCTGAGATTCCAATTCCTCCGGAGAGAGAATTTCAGAATCTGAGGATACACCTCTCGGCGATGGGGATCTAGCCCGTTTCTTGCCAGGAATAGAGCTAGCGATCATCGCTGCTAATCTTTTTTCTAGCCCCCCTAGGGAGACGGCTAGCATCTCCTCTGTGATAAACACAGGGCTGGGCTGATCTGGGCCAGCCTCAGCACCAGACCCCCCTAATGGCTCATCCAAGGCGACCTTCATGGGAATAAGCTGCGGGGAAAGTACCGGCATATCATCAGAATCAGAGGGGGAACCCCTTTGTTTTTTGGTCTTTTTTGTACCTTTTGATCCCGAACCTTTGGAAGCCATAATACAAAATCGAGGGACTCCGCCTACAACAACCGACTGTAGTGGCCAGGAGTACAAAACTAGGGTTTAGGGGACAATAGATCACTAATGCCCAAAAACCGATGGGGCCCCGTATGTTCTCTTTTTTTATTTTTATTTTTTGTTATAATATATATAACTTTTTTTTTTTTTTTTTTAAACATACAGCGTCGCCCAAATTTAGTTTGCCAGCCTCCAACCTGTTGCCAAAGGGGATTTTTGGCTTAACACAAATGCATTGGAACCAACTCCAGCATGTACTACCCCTCTTCCGCCACCGGGAGTCGCCGTTCTGCCGCTCTGCGTCCTCTCCCTTCCAGATCAGCCTCAGACTGAGCAATGATCATAGCCTGCTGTGTATAACAGCGAATGAAGGTGCGCCCCTGATGACGCTGCAGGCACGCCCCCCCCCCCCCCGCCCTCCCAAAAGGCCCCATAGGGATCCTTATTAGCCCTGGGAAGAGAGCAGCAGGTAGCTAGCAAACCTCTCAAGTTTCTTAGACAGGGGGACCAAGTGATGGGGGAAATGAGATCATCCTGTCTTCTCAGACATAGTGAGCAAGGCTGCCAATGCAGAGCATACTTAGGCTACCCCCCTTTAAGGTCTCCCTGGAGAGCCTGCTGTCGAACCAAGTCCCGCAGGCTCCCCTCTTACCTGCTCCATGCTGCAGGACGTTTGCCTAGCAAAAACGGTCCAATCTTCTCCCATCTCCGTGGGTAGCGTAGTAGACCTTCAGGCCCTGGGGTCCTGGAAGGTACCCACTGTCCTGGACCTATATAGCACCCTGGCAAACAGGAACTTATGGTCTTTTACAAACTCCAAGTCCTGGGCCCAGGGTCCAGCCCTCTAAAGAGGAGCATTATAGGCAAAACCCCACGGTTTGGGGCCCGGGTACTGTCCACTTTGGCACTGAGGCACCTTGGACAGATCCGGTTAGCCCGCCCTTAATCCCAAGGATGTGGAGGCAAAGCTATTCCGTGACCAACACCTAAGACACTGGCGAAAAAACTGAGGGACTCCCTCTAGGGGAGGGGGTTATATAGGGAGGGGACTTCCTGTTTGAGATTGCCAGTGTCCATCACCTGAAGGTACTCCATATAACCCATATAGTAATGAATATGCCGCTCTGTGTCCCGTGATGTACGAGAAAGAAATAAAATCCGCAGAGGTGATCAAATACCACCAAAAGAAAGCTCAAATTGTGGGGAAAAAGGAACCTCAATTTAGTTTGGGAGCCATGTCGCACGACCGCGCAGTTGTCACTTAAAGCGACGCAGTGCCGAATCGCAAAAAGTGTCCTGGTCTTTGACCACCCAAATGGTCCGGGGCTCAAGTGGTTAATGTGTACTTTGTAATAAAATTTGGAAATTATTACATATTTGTGTTACTTCTGGCAGCTTTAAAATCCTGTTTCATTATTGTTTAGACATTGGTTTATGGAATTTGGTGCCCTTGATTCCCAGGTTGTTCCGGTGTCATTCATATTGGTATCATGTACTTTATGGATTTTGTACTTTATGGTTATGATCATACACTTTAGTGAGCATTAATACACTTGATATACAGGATGTGATATATTTAGGCAGATTTTTATTAGTGTTTTTATATATTATTAGTTCTTATAGTTTCTTAGAGACTTATTATTAGCACTGTAATATTTCTATATATTGTTTTACATAGGTTTGATATTTGTACAGCAGCTAGGGTGGGGTTTAAAGAGTAATTCTACTTTTGTTGGGAAAAAAATACAATCCCCTCTGGGTAATCAATGTACACTGCATGGATAGTAAACTTTGTTGCACAGTCCTACCAGTTTCTGTTTGGAAGAAATAGTCGTTGTGCCATGTTTTAATGGTTAAAAATCCAGTGCATATACCGGCATTCTCTGTAAAATATACATTTTTATGAACATTAACATAGTAGAGATGTTATAATAGGTTTGGAGATGGGGTAAATTGTGCATCTACATAAAAATGTGCAGCCACAAACACTGGCCAGCACAAGACCTGCCAGCATTCCATGCACAAGTTCTGAGAAATTCAGTAGGATTAAATAAAGTTGAAACACGCCTGCCTTACAAAACTTTACTCTGATTTAACACAGGCTATGGGAACGGAAAAGGAATGTTTCCTTTGTGAAAAAAAACAGCTTTCTTTACTACGTTAGAAAATGCAGTTCAGAAATAATATGCTATGAAATGGAAAATTGATTACCGACAACATTTTTCAGAGTGTTCCTTTCAGACATTTTGAAACTGTTACTAGCAGACCATTAATTGCTAAAGCACATCTCCAGGTGGGTACACGCCTGTGCACTGCTCATACTCTTAAGACTTAACAGCGATTCTTCTCTTACACATTTCCTCAATCAATGGCTCAAAACAAATAGCACTGAAGTTCAGTCTGGTGTAGTTTCATCAGCAATTTCAGTTCTTCTACCATATGAAATCTTGATTGAGAAAGCAAACAGAAGTCTATTTTTTTGCTTAAACTTCCAGCGAGGCATTCAGAACTTCTCCCTGAAATGTCTTTTGTGCTCCCAACAGCCCTTTTACTCCTAACTGCTTACCACATGGCCCATTGAATTTGTAGCTTTTTGGCCATAAAGTCAGAGAGGCTGCCTTGGTTAATTGCCCAGTGTGATGCCTCCTACAGAACATTAGCAAAATGCTTAACTTGCAAAGATGGCTATCAGTTTGATAACCTTCAACAAAAGGAATAAAAAATAGAATTCTAACACTGCAAACAGAAAAAAAAAAAGAAAAAAAGGAAAAACGAAAAAAAACGAAAGACATTCACAAAAAAGATTCTCGATTGTGCTAACCATGACATGCTAAAGAAGAAGTGTGTCTAAATATCACATGAATAGAGGTATTTAATGAAGCCTATGTAATGCTTTTGGAATATATAGATTATACCCAAGTATTAGCGATGCAGACAGTCTTGCTATACGTTATCATACAGAGACTGATTTAATAAGGCAGAACAATAAATTGCGTGAATGTGCATGTTCAAACCAGCTTTCTGTATACTTGATGCACCTTCATCAAAATGTACATTAACAGTGTATAAGGTTACTTATGTATGATCAGGATGGGCTGTATAACACTTGCGCATACAGTTGTGCTCATAAGTTTACATACCCTGACAGACTTTATGATTTATTGACCATTTTTCAGAGAATATGAATGATAAGACAAAAATATTTCTTTCACTCACTGTTAGTGTTTGGCTGAAGCCATTTATTATCTAATCAACTGTGTGTACTTTTTTTTAAATCATAATGGCAACAGAAACTACCCAAATGACCCTGATCAAAAGTTTACATACCCTGTTGATTTTGGCCTGATAACATGCACACAAGTTGACACAAAGGGGTTTGAATGACTATTTAAAAGGTAGCCATCCTCCACTGTGACAGGTTTGCTTCTAATTAGTAAGTGTGTGTGTGTGTGCACGTGTGTATAAAAGGTCAATGCGTTTCTGTACTCCTGACAGACCCTTGCATCTTTCATCCAGTGCTGCACTGACGTTTTTTGGATTCGGAGACATGGGAAAAGCAAAAGAATTGTCAAAGGATCTGTGGTAAAAGGTAGTTTAACTGTATAAAACCGGAAAAGGATATAAAAAGATATCCAAGGAATTGAAGTGGAAAATGAGGGGTTCTGTTAAACCCAAACCACAGTCAGGTAGACCAACTAAAATTTCAGCCACAACTGCCCGGAAAATTGTTCGGGATGCAAATAAGAACCCACAAATAACTTCAGGTGAAATACAGGAATCTCTGAAAACATGTAAGAAGGCACTTGAAGAAAAATGGGCTGCATGGTCAAGTCACCAGAAGAAAGCCATTACTACGCAAATGCCACAAAGCATCCTGCTTACAAAGCGCCAAACAGCACAGAGACAAGCCTCAAACCTTCTGGCACAAAGTCATTTGAAGTGATGGGATCAAAATTTACCTTTTTGGCAACAACCATAACTCTACATTTGGAGGGGAGTCAACAAGGCCTATTTTTGAAAGGAACGGAGGTGGATCGCTGATGTTTTGGGGATGTGTGCGCTACAAAGGCACAGGAAATTTAGTCAAAATTGATGGCAAGATGAATGCAGTATGTTATCAAAAAATACTGGAGGAACATTTGCATTCATCAGCCATGAAGCTGTGTATTGGATGTACTTGGAGATTCCAACATGACAATGATCCAAAAAACAAGTCCAAATCGACCAGTCATTGGCTACAGCAGAATAAAGTGAAGGTTCTGGAGTGGCCATCTCAGTCTCTTGACCTCAATATCATCGAGCCACTTCTGGGGAGATCTCAAACGTTAGGTTTGTGCAAGACAGCCCAAGAATTTACAGGAAATGGAGGCTTTTTGCCAAGAGTAATGGGAAGCTTTACCATCTGAGAAGATAAAGAACCTCATCCACAAAAGACTTAAGGCGGTCAATGATGTTAAGGGGGTAATACACGTTATGAAGAACTAGGGTAGGTAAATATCAGTTTCTGTTGCCATTATGATTTAAAAAAAAAAAAGGAGTAAACACAGTTGATTGTTAATGAATGGCTTTAGACAAACACTAACCATGAATGAAAGAAAAGTTTTCGTGTTATAATGCATATTCTCTAAAAAATTGCCAAGAAATCAAATTCTGCCAGGGTATGTGTGGGGATGTTAAGGGTTAACATAATTGGCCATATATTGCATAAATGCTGTCTGTATATCAGAATGACATGAGCAATTCTTGTGATGACCATATATAGTAGTAGTCAGTTTGAATGTCTTGTGACCTAAGTCTTGTGGTTTCTATAACCAGTTTGTGGCGGTTGACATATATACCAGCTTTTAACGGTAACTTTTAACCAATGATATTTTAGCAGCATCACCCGAAAGGGGGGCGTCCGCCCAGTAACAGTGTATTAACCAATGATGTTAAGACATGTACTTATGTACTTCCTTTTGAATCTATATATGTTTTTTATAAAAGGAACTGTTCGCGCCATATTACATCAGAATGATTTAACCTATTACCGTGTCAGTCTCGTTACTGCAAGTGCTAAATTCATTCTCCTGGTACCAGAAAGGACATCATACCAAGGGTCAGTACTTTATACCTTACAGTTTGGGGTGGGCTTTCAGTATGTAAACTTAAGAGCACAACTGTACATGCACACACAAATGTACAAATTCTTCTAGCTTTATTTTAATTAAGGAAGTGTGGTGTATGTGTGTATTTGCACACGTTTGTGCATATACACAAAAAATTTGACTACAAAAGAGGCACACACACAGGCACTGCAAAGATGTGAAATGGGTTTTAAATAAACACTCAGTTTGGCCACAGCCCTAGCAAAGTTTGGGTGCCAATATTTCACCCCATGTGATATTTGAAATGTTTTATGCTCCTACTTCTCTAACCTCTGATTAAACAGAGACTCATTAGCAATGTATTGATGCAGCTCATGATCCCTTAAAGAAACAAAGTAAGCACAATCTTAAAATTAAATATGTTTAATTAGTTACATCTGCAACAAAATCGTACTTCCAAGATTTTAAACTTTGCTCCGTTTCAATTCGACCAATATTCCCACGGGTGCCATGCTTCATGACAGGTGGTAATTAAGGCATATGCTGTTCAGCTTGTTATATGGGGACCATTGCAAAGAAACACCTGTACTTTACATCCATATGAATGTCAAACTCGAACTATACCTACCACCACGCTAAGTTTAAATTCCTTGCATTACTTATAAATAGTCTGGTGGAACCCAGAGAGCTTTAACCCGTTAATCAATAATGTATCAAGGTCAGAAACATTTCAGAGAGCACTCTAAACAAAGACTATGATTTGCATAGTACAGATAAAATGCACATGCTGTTCTTAGGATAAATTTAGCTCCAGCATCAAAGCTTCAATTTAGGCACGATAAAAAAAAAAAAAACAGCACAATTGCCCCTTGTGCTGATGATGGTTGTGCAAATGCGAACATCCTTAATCCTTTACTCCCCTCCATACCTTACAGCCATAATATTCTGGTGCATGTGGGGGTTAATACCAGTGCTGAACCTGTAACAGGCACCAGCGCTTTCACTGGGGCAGAGGAACCATCCTCACTGTCCAGGGTGGTCCCAGTCCACGGCAGCCAAATTAGATTCAGGATCGGACGAGACAGATGAAGCAGGGGAAGGCGTAGGATGCTTCTTGCTAGTCTGCCGCCCATGAGCTACCTCCACCCGGGACACAAAGGACTCCAGGGGCACCATCAATGCAGATGACTGGGACCCAGAGGGACCTGCAGCCTGTGACAGGGGGTCAGGTGGGGAAAAATTCTCCTAAGACTCCATAGGAGAGATAAAACTGACCCCCACTAGTTTTAGCGGTGCTTTACTAACATTTTAGCTGTGCTTTTCACCTGCTAACGGGGCACTTTAAAGACCCGCTAGCAGCTGAATAGAGGGTAAAAAGTGCATGCAAAGTGTGGTTCGTTGATTTCTGCAAGCAGTATCTTTAAGGCACTTTAGGAGTGGTGTTTTTTTTAATGTCCCAAAAGCACACCACTCCAGTGTGAAAGCACCTGGGCTTTCACACTGGAGTGACAGGAGAGCCGCTTTAAAGGCACCTGTAAAGAGCCTTAGTGTGAAAGTAGCCTAAATGTATGTAATGTCTTTTGTGCTGATTTTTTTTTTGTTAACCTACACTTAGGATTTAAAGAATATACAATTTGTAAGTGTTGTCATGGAGGAAAAGGCTTCTGTATTCATTATTTTTTATGCTTTATGCCTACTAATTACTTAGCAAATTAGCCCTCTGATCAGAGAGCCAGAAAACAAAAACATCTGCAATACAAACAAATTATAAAGACACAGAAATATATGATAAAAAAAATGGTAAACACAAACTGGCCCATAAAACCAAATTTAACTGTACAAGGACATAGTGCTGTCAAGTATAGCTATTACCGAGCATCACTCTGCCTTACATCAAATGTATTTAAGCCTAAGTGACATATTGAGTCACATACTCTGTCTGAGCTCTTATCTCCGTGAACCAATTTACTTTCTCGCACTTACTTTTGTACGCTTCCGCCATTTTCTTGCATTTTCTATCCACAGTCTCCAAGATACTCTGTACATGTATACATGATGCATTCTCACAAGCACTCCTTATGCATACAATAAGGTTTCATACTTTCTGTGCCAACATCTTTAGAAACCCGCAGTTAATTCTAAAAAGCACCTCTTCAACAAAATACAGA
Source organism: Rana kukunoris (assembly GCA_029574335.1). Taxonomy (NCBI): domain Eukaryota; kingdom Metazoa; phylum Chordata; class Amphibia; order Anura; family Ranidae; genus Rana; species Rana kukunoris. Next base: position 319,255,796 of record CM056049.1, on the reverse strand, counting down.
CAAAATATTCATATCACGTAAGCATATTTTAAACTGAACAATCCTGTTTGTAGGCCCTGTTTAAGGAACTCACTTTTTCAGACTCAAGGAGAGGCTAATTAACAATGCAGACCATCAGTGTTAACCCTTAAAGCGGATGGCCCCTTAAAAAAAAAAAATATTAAAAGCCAGCAGCTACAAATACTGCAGCTGCTGACTTTTAATATTAGGACACTTACCTGTCCTGGAGTCCAGCAGCGTCCGCAGCAGAGGACGAGCGTTCGCTCGTCTCTCTGCTGCTCCCCCCTCTATCCACGGTGAGGGAACCAGGAAGTGAGGTGCTCCGGCTTCACTGCCTGGTTCCCTACGGTGCTTGCGCGAGTCGCGCTGCACCCGCTGATTGGCTCCCGCTGTGTGCCGGGAGCCGAGAGTTCCCAGCACACAACGGGAAAAACCCATCTTTTGCCCTAGACTGCGGGCCGGAAGTGGGTGCAAATACCTGTCTTTAGACAGGTATCTGCACCCCCCTCCCCCCTGAAAGGTGTCCAATGTTTTAACACCTGTTATATGCCTTTTTCAATTAACATTCTTATAAGCTGTACTACATGTTTGGCATCTATTTTCTGTTTGTATTTTATTTGTTTTTATGTATATATTTTTGTTTTTTGAAAACATTTAATAAAAATATAATTTATAAAAAAAAAAAAAAGCATGTTATACAGCACAGTGCTTGTGCCGTTTTATTTGGCCCCCTGTATCACCTGAAATACCTGGCTGATCCTGCCTGGCTATACCCTCCCCCCTGTAAACTGATCATGGTATATCATGGCTGCTAAGCCCCGACACAGTGGTCAGTTTACGTGATATCATCATCCGCAGCCCTGCCCTTTGCTCTCCTGTGTGATCCTCCCTGCCCGTCGGCTCAGTCCACTCCACAATCCTCCCCTCCTGGTGCAATCAAATCTATAACATAGGCATGCCACCCCCTTTATTCTATATCGCTTTGGGTTGGATATACCAAGGCAAATAGACACTGCACCTGGAAGTGCGGTCGCTGTGGATCTGAGTCGAAGATCTGAAATGAGAAGCTCTGCTGATATCACCCAATCATGTGCAAAAAAAAATGTTTTTTATTTTCATTGCATGTCCCCCTTAGATCTACAGGGAATGCACTTTTACGTGCACAGTGTATTTGCCTTTAGTAAATAAATTCCCATGTGTCCTCTGTGTCTGTGCTGTATAAAAACTATGCTGATAACATATACATCAGAGCCTCTCCAGGCGCACACGTGACTTTCTCTACTCTCCTCCCTGGCTAACGTCAGTGGCAGTGCTTGGCCCCGCCGACTATAGCCATCAGCCGGACAGAGGAGAGAGCCGAGGAGTCACATGAGCTGCTCTGATATATAGTATAGCAGGCATTTTGTTTATGCAGAACAGGCACAGGGATACATAGCGTTATTTAACATGAGGAGGGCATGACCATCATATAGTGGGTTAACAACCACTTTAAATACAGCGCTTCCATCCAGTAGCTAAATGTAAAAAAAAAAAAAAAAAGAGTGGGGGTGCTGGTTGACATTGACCAAAAATAGCCATGGACATTTTGGTCAAATACATCAGCCAGCATCCTCACCCCTTTGTTTACAAACAAGCTGCCGATTGAAGAGCCGTCATTCATGATAAGTTGCTTTCGGCAGTTGATCGGGTAAGCATCACCAAGAGTGAAACTGAAAGAAAATCACAAATTTTGGGTTGTCACCAGGAGAGACAGGCTCGAAATCTTTTAATGAGGACAATGAGTTCTGGCGACAGGGATTCCCCTCACTTTGGAGACATTTCCCCACACAGTTTAGCAATGGGAGAGGAAGTAAACAGAAATCTACCCCAATTTGGACACATTTGGGGAGACGGGGGGTCATAACCCTCTCTTACTTTTGGTTTAATATAAAAGATTCAGCTTTAACTTATTTAAAAATATATATTTTTAATGATGATACAAAGCAATCAGGAAAACCATCACAAAAAAAAAACACACAACATCTGGCAATGTGTCTTTTCCAAGGGTTAAGTGTGGGCTGGAAAGTGTGGGCTGGAAAGTTAGACATAAGCAAAATAAAATATGCTTTCAAAAGGAAACTGTAGATCATCATATTCCAGGTTTAATAAACACAATTGCAATATGATAGCTGGACCCCTTACAGAATTCATATGACCTAACCACGCTGGCGTGTATTTAAAACCTTTTTTCTATCTACCAAAGTCCAAACCAGTTAAGAGGTGTCCCAGACAAATAATTATATTATCCAGTACGCACCCCCCAAACCAGAAATCCAATACCCCAGAACCTATTAAAACAGTTTGAGCCCAGGTTCACACTGGGTACGATTTAGTTCGATTTGAGATGCGATTTCACATGTGAAATCGCATCTCAAATCGGCAGCAATTGCCGGCAATGACACCATCCTAATCGGTGCAACGCCGCATCTGCAGCGCTGCACCGATTTCAAAAAGTAGTTCCTGTACAACTTTTTGCGATTTCAGGACGCGATTTACATTGACATCTGTGCAGAAACCTGCACAGATGTCTCTTAAATTTCAGCCGAAATCGGGACCGCCAGCGGGAGTGAAATCGTGCGAGTTCAGCTGAACTCGCACGATTTCACTCCCGCAGCCCAGTGTGAACCAGGGCTGAAACAGAACGAACATGAAATTAATTTCTACAAACCTTTCCATCCGTTACACCGTAACATTGCACAAGACATTAAAAGCAGTTTAGGAACACTAAACTTTGCACATACCTTTCAATTTCCCCCTGAGCACCCCTGGAAAAACCAAAATCATTTTTAGCAGTGACAGCTTTCTGAGCAGTTTTACAATGTCACAATGTCCTTGTGAAGTATGAACTGCGAAGCTCAGAGCACCCCCAGGTTCAGAGTGTGCTACACAGGTCGCTGTTACCAGGAAAAAGGCAATCTGCTTGGGCAGGGTAAACAGAGGTCTAACACACTCATGATGTCTCCTTAACCACTTGCTGACTGATGTATGTACTTAACCACTTCAGACCTGCGGTATAGCCGAATGACGGCTACAGCGCGGGTCTGAATATCCAACATGCCGTCAAAAGACGGCCGCCCCTTTGGGCGTTCCCAGCGCGCGCTCTAGAGCGCCCTGCGGGGAAGGCCTGTGTTGACCGTGTCCCTTGGACACAGCCAATCACAGATCACGGCGAACGGCCAATCAGAGTGGCCGTTTGCGATGCGATCTGTGCGGCGAATGAGAGATGATCTCACAGATCATCTCTCATTGCCATTTTTACACAGAGACAGCGTCCTGTCTCTGGAGAGGAGGAGACCGATCTGTGTTCCTTGTACATAGGGACACAGATCGATCACCCCCCCCCCCCGTCACCCCCCCCCCCTCCCCCACAGTTAGAACACACCTAGGATACATTTAACCCCTTTCCTCACCCCCTAGTGTTAACCCCTTCAATGCCAGTCACATGTATACAGTAATTAGTGCATATTTATAGCACTGATCGCAGTATAAATGTGAATGGCGACAAAAATGTGTAAAAAGTGTCCGATGTGTCCGCCATAACGTCGCAGTACTAATAAAAATCGCAGATCACCATTTCTAGTAAAAAAATAAATAAAAAATAATTCTGTCCCCTATTTTGTAAGCGCTATAACTTTTGCGCAAACAAGTCGCTTATTGCGTTTTTTTTTGTTTTTTTTTACCAAAAATATGTAGAAGAATACGTATCGCCCTAAACTGAGAAAAATTATTTTTTTTTTTTTAAATTGGGATATTTATTATAGCAACAAAGTAAAAAATATTGTATTTTTTTTCAAAATTTTCGCTCTTTTTTGTTTATAGCGCAAAAAATAAAAACCGCACAGGCGATCAAATACCACCAAAAGAAAGCTCTATATGTGGGGAAAAAAGGACGTCAATTTTGTTTGGGAGCCACGTCGCACGACCGCGCAATTGTCAGTTAAATCGACGCAGTGCCGGAAGCTGAAATTTCACCTGGGCAGGAGGAGGGTATATGTGCCCAGTAAGCAAGTGGTTAAACTACCTGTCAGCAGGTGCTTATGCAAGGACCATGGCTGCAACTGCCGTTTTGATCCAGAGATTGGCTGTCATGATGGGGGGGGGGCAGCACTAATAAGGATCCCTTCCCCCGCTGCAACCTGCAGTGGTTTCCAAGCTCTGTTTCCATTACTCTGGAGAGCTGGGGACTGCAGTAAATGGTTAGGATAGCTTCATGCAGAGGAGATGGAACATCCATTTGTCCGATCTCCTCTGTGGTGAATGAAGCTGTGGGGTTATAAATCATTTCGTAGCCAGAACTTGCTGATTTTTTACCCCCCACCCCTTTTCTTAACTTTGTTTTCAACTTTATGGCCTTTCATCAATGAACCATTTATATTGTGACATCTGTACACTGTAATAGTGATTTTTATTTGAATACATGTTTACTTGATATTTCTTTTTTTCAATATTGATGCATGGTAATTAATGGATACATTTTTTATATATAGTCATTTATATGATATTCATGTTGATAGCGCTGTACTTATAGGTAGCAAAGTTTTTAGCCTCTTCCAGTCTACTGAGGGCCTCTAAGGCCAAAGATGGCAAAAATACTTCAATATGTAGTGGGTTGTGAGTCATAGTGGGAGCAAAGATGATGAAAGTCATTGGGCGCCAGACACTTCCTGGATGTAAAAGATGTTTAATTTCTCTTAACAGTCCTTTTTGTATTTGGGGGGGGGGGGGTTAGGGCCAGGACACCCTTAAAGGGGTTGTAAAGGTACAATATTTTTTCCCCTAAATAGCTTCCTTTACCTTGTGCAGTCCTCCTCCACTTACCTCATCCTTCGATTTTGCTTTTAAAATGTCCTTATTTCTTCTGAGAAATCCTCACTTTTTGTTCTTCTGTCTAACTCCACACAGTAATGCAAGGCTTTCTTCCTGGTGTGGAGTGTCGTGCTCGCCCCCTCCCTTGGACTACAGGAGAGTCAGGACGCCCACCAACTCACAGTTCCTTTCTCGATCTGCACGTAGAGAGCATCCTGGCTCTCCTAGAGTCCAATGGAGGGGGCGAGCACGACACTCCACACCAGGGAGAAAGCCTTGCATTACTGTGTGGAGTTACAGACAGAAGAACATGAAGTGAAGAAGAAGAAATAAGGACATTTAAAAGCAAAATTGAAGGATGAGGTAAGTCAAAAAAGGACTGCACTAAGGTAAAGGAAGCTATTTAGGAAAAAAAAATTGTACCTTTAAAACACCTTTAAGTAGTTGTAGATTCAAATTGATAGATTTCGAAACTTCAATAGGACAGCCGTGCAGGGAACAACCCCCCAGCAAGGCGCCACATCTGCACACCAACTACTTCTTGTAGTTCTTCAACACTAAGCTTCCGATCTCTCACTAGACCCTCTGATTCACCAACTCTGAATCCCTTGAGCTCCTCTAATCTTTGCAGTGGTATCTCCCAAAAACTTCACCCACGCTTCCTGATTTTATACTGAAATTAAAAAAAGTTTTTGTGCCTGGAGCTCAGTTTTAAATTGCTATCCATATCACAAGGGGCACTCGTATAAATGAAAAATAAATCTCCCTAAATTGAGACAAATCCTGTCCAAAAGTTAAAACTATAGGTCTGGCTGTTTATACAAATAATTCACATCAGACAAAAAATGCTTACCAATATTTACCACAAACATGCTGGAACCTGTTGTGCCATGGCAGCCGAAAAGCTAATGGTGGTACACAGACACTACAGGAAATAAAAATGGAAATGCTCGATGATGATATCCCAGGAACTGACTGGTGGTGTGCAAAGCCCTGGAGATTAACTCTGACAGATGTTTGGCAGAAGTTCTAGTGGCAGCTGATGTTTGGAAAATATGAATAATATAAACGTCACTTGGGTAAACTGAATATCTTGTGTGGTGAGAAAAAATAGGTTTAATAACAAGTCTTGCTAACAACTTCAATATGAAAACACCATTCCAGGGTGATACTGAAACCCAGTTAATGCTGGAGAGTATAAAATTCCCCAATTAACATTGCAAATGTGAATTTCTCACATTACAGCCGGTTGCTGTAATGCAGCTAGCGCTGTCAGCATTTATGCAAACACTTGACAAATTGGCAATTTCAATGACTAATGAGCAGGACAGAGATGCTCATCACTATCATGTGTAGGAAACATCTTGTGCAGCTGAGCTGTTTTTTTGCACACGTCTAATAAGTTTATAAAACTTTTATTATCTGACATTTTTATGCAGTTCTGTTCAAATACTTTCTTTGTTTTATTGACTGAAGGTTCTGGGTGACAATTGTTGCTACCTCCACGGCCACAGTTTTATTAAAAAATAAAATAAAAAAATGACCTTTGACATTATTAAAATGACCGACTATTCCCATGTAAAAAAAAACTCATACAAACTAACATCACTGCATAGTCTACTCATTATATCTGTGATGGAAGGTACACATATAAAACACATTTAACACATACAGGTCTGCATTACACCATTTATAGTCCTAAAATACAACCCCATTTCCAAAAAAGTTGAGACACTGTAAACACAGAATGCAATGATTTACAAATCTTCTAAACCCATATTTTATTCATAATAGAAAACAGAAAATATATCAAATGTTTAAAACTAAGGAAATGAACCATTTTAAGAAAAAAAAATCTCTAGTCGCCTGTCCAGGACAGCACTAGGAGGAGGGCTGCAGGTACCTGTAGGCAGGGATGGCAGACATTCAAGTCTCCTGGTCAGGCTGCAGAAAGCCAATAGTGGTGGCCTTCTCTATGGATAGCCCGGCGAGGGCTGGTGTTCCCTGAACAAGGCTCACTGCAGTCTGCTGGCCGGATACTACGGTATCCCGCTGTGAGTCCAGTGGGGAGCTGGGTGTAGGCCTCGAGTTTCAGCCTGTGGAACGCAGGAGAAGGGCAGGACTTCTGCCACATTCTTTCCGGTTCTGGGTCACGCGGCAAGCATGGACGCCGGATACACGGTGGTTTATTTAAAAAACGCCAGCCACAGCAAGTGGACAGCATTGATTTAGGCGAACCAGATGACAGTGGTCCTGGCCCAGCTCATGTATGCGGACAATGGGGTGCCTTTTGTCTACAGGGCTGGGGGGGGGGGGGGGTGATGTAGTCAAAGCTAGCACCCGTCATCGCCGCCCCCCCCCCTTAGTGAGACAGGATCCAGGCTAAAGAGTCATGTAAATGGTGGGGGTGCACATAGGTGTTGGTGAAGGTACACCCACTGGTTGGCTAAGGCAGTGGTCATCAACCCTGTCCTCAGGACCCACTAACAGGCCAGGTTTTATGTATTACCTTGGGGAGATCCAGACTAGAATACTGCAATCACTGAGCAGCAAATGATATCACCTGTGATGTATTTCAGTTATCTTGCAAACCTGGACTGTTAGTGGGCCCCGAGGACAGGGTTGATGACCACTGCTCTAAACAGGTATCTGACAGCAGCTTGTCTTTTGTTTTTTTATTTCCTTTTGCCTCCCTGCTCTTCTCTCCTTCTCTTGTCTCAGGTTCAGCTCAAAGAACCAGAGAGGTCAGGGGGGAAGAAGAGGTGTCTGTCGTGTACAAATACATTCAAAAAAGGGTGGAACAAGCCCCTTGTATACCCTGTATTGATAAATTGGTTTACAAGGAGGCAATGGAAGCATGCAAAGAATTGATTTCTGGCGTTAAAGAAATTAAGGCTATAAAGTCAATGCTGTTGAACATTGAAACCCCAAAACAACCAGCAGTAGTCTCCCCCCTCCCCCCCCCACGCTTCAGCCCCAGAGGGCGACAAATCAGGGGGGGAGGAATCAGATCTTTTGGGTAAGCCAATTGAGACAGCAGCATCCAAAGATATTCTGAGCCAAGGGACAAGTTCATCCAGATACCGACTCTCGCTCAAGGAGGTGGATGCCTTATTGGGGGTGATCTACAAGACGCTAGATATTAAAGAAGGGCAGGCCTCCTTGTCCCTTCAAGACCAGATGTATCAGATCCTGAAAGAGGACCAAAACAGGACATCTCCATTACACAGCGCACTGACCAACTATCAAGAAGAAGTGGGTGGAACCAGAGAAAAAAATATATTTTTCCTAAAAGCCTGAAGAGGAGATTCCCCTTCAGTGAGAATTCCGCCTGTATATGGAAAAAAGAGCCCAAAGTTGACGCAGCTTTCTCCAAGTGCGCCAAATCAACGGACTTCGCCTTTGAGGACATGGGTGTCCTTAGGGAACCAATGGACAAGAGGATGGAGGTACTGCTGAAAAGCTCAATAAGTAGCCATGATAAATTTAAAACCTGCAATGGCTACAATAGTAGCTTGTAATTTGGAGGTCTGGCTGGACCAGCTCCAAGGCCGTTTGGAAAGTTGAACCTCCAGGAAGGAAATTCTAGATTCCTTACCCATGCTGCACAAGGCAGCAGGTTATATGGCAGATGCATCTGCAAAATCGGTCAAGCTATCGGCAAAGACCGGTGCCCTAGTAAACTCCTCTCGCAGGGCTTTATGGTTAAAATCCTGGTCGGGGGACCCAGCCACAAAAATTAGACTGTGTGGCATACAATTTGAAGAAGACCTCTTGTTCGGTCTAGAACTTTTTCTAGATCTTGTCCATATTGCCAACAAGAAAAAAGGCTTTTCATATAGAAAGCCCCAGGGAAATGTTTTTTTCACCCCCAAAGACAATGGCCGTCACAGGGGCAGTCCCCTAAAGTGTCAACCTCTAAGAAACGGTGGGGAAGGGGGAAGCAGAAAGGTGTCCCCGTTTTACTATCCTAAGAAAATCACCAAATCCCAGTGACATTTATCCTGTTGGAGAGAGATTGGGGCATTTCCTCCCACAGTGGGAAAAGACTACCCCAAATGCATTTATATTGAGGATAATCAGGGAAGGCTATTAAATCCAGTTCAAGGGAACTCTGCCCGCAAGGACATTGGTAACCACGCCTTCCAGGGGTCCTCAGAATATGACAGCCTTGTTACAAATTGGCGACTTGATAGACCAGCGGATTCTTATTCCAGTGCAACAGCGAGAAATAAACCACGGTTTCTATGCTAACGTTTTTGTGGTAAGGAAACTGTTGGGCAAATTCTTCCCAATACTGAACTTTAAGTCACTGAGCAAATGGGTGATCTACAAGAAATTTCAGATGGAAACAATCTTTGTGAAGTAAATTCTTCTCCCAGATTTCTTCATGGCCTCCATCTGAGAGACGCTTAAATCCTGATACACAAAGAATCTCGAAAGATTTTGAGGGTGGCAATTAAGTGGGGAAAGCAGGTCCAACATTTACACATCAGGGCCCTGCCATTCGGCATGTCCTCATCCCCCAGGATTTTTATGAAAATTCTGGCAGAGGCACTGGCCCCCCTGACACTGAAAGGAATATCAGTCATCCCATACTTAGACAACCTTTATTTTTTGCACCCACCTCGCTCCAATTACAAGGAGATCTGCAGGTGGCCATTTCCTTTCTGGAAAAGCTAGGGAAAGGGGGGTGATGAACAGTGAGAAGTCCGCCCTAACCCCAACACAGGCCTAACAGTACTTGGGGTTCTTGGTGAACCCAGTGACACAGAAGATCTATCTCACAGAGGAGAAAGAAGAAAAGGTTAAAGGCGACAGCCAGAACAATCTGGCAGTTTCTATCCGTTCAACCATGTCGGGTCTGGGCTTCCTGGAAGCAACAATCCTAGCAGTACCATGGCCAAAAGCCCATTTTAAGTGTCTCTAGGCCCATTTCCCAAACAGCTGGGACAGAGTGCAGGAATCACTGGACACGACCTTCCGCCCATCTCCAATGACCAAGAGGTCTCTGTGGCAGTGGAGGGACAAAGAGAACCTCATGCATGGTCTACTATGGACTCTTCCGGTGTCCGTCCATATCACCATGGATGCCAGGACCTACTGGGGGTCAAGAGTAGCCCAAGGGCGCTGGGAGAAAACATGGTTCCAAAGATCAGCCAACTGAAAGGAGGGGCAAGCAATCTGGTAAGTGCTAAGGGCATTCGCTAAAAAGTCACCATGTACAAGTCCCTCTTGGACAATGTGGTAGTAGTCTCCTATTTAAACAAGGGGGAACACAGTGTCTGGCCTTAATCAAACTGGCGAGAGCCATATTTTCTTGGGCCGAGAGGAACCTGAAGTCAATATCCACAATCCACCTAAAAGCAGTGGGCAATCATCTGGCAGCCTTTAAGGAAAGTCTTCCAGCTAAATGGTAGAGAAATGGGGACTTGTTCGACAACCAATCAAATGCCAAGGTTCCAGTGTACTTTTTTCGCTAGAAAGAGAAGTAGGGGCCAAGGGGATATAGATGCCCTGGCCCAGAAGTGGTTTTCCTATGCTATGCCCTCCCCCTTTCAAATTTATTACCCTGGTCCTGAGGAAGTTTGTTCAAGAACGCGCCACAATGATCCTAGTGGTCCCGTATTAGCTAAAGAGGCCTTGGTTTTCCACGCTGTTGCACCTGGCTGAACAACCTCCCCTCATGCTGCCCAGGAGAAAGGATCTGCTGTCTCTGGGCCCAGTCCCATTACCAAAAATACAGACCCTGAAATTATCAGCTTGGTGGTCTAGGGGCTCTAGGACAGGGTGGTAAATACAATTATTTCCAGTAGGAAGAAGGTAAACCAAGCAATTTATGTTACATTTTGGAAAGTTTTCTGTTCATAGTTAGACACCAAGAAGGTGTCTGCAGGTATTACAGCCATCTTGGAGATTTTATAAGATGGTGCGGACCAAGGGCTGGTCACTAGTACATTAAGAGTTCAGGTATCAGGCTTGTCTGTTTTTTTTTTTGGATCAACCCTTGGCATTGGAACCACTAGTTAGCAGGTTCTTTTAAAGGTGTTAGCCATGATTAGGCCCGTTCCGTTCAAAAATTCTGCCAAAAAAGGATCTGTCGACAGTATTGCAAAATTGGATAAAATGGTTGAAAAAGTAGGAGCCGTCTTTAACCACTTCCATACAGGGCACTTATACACCTTCCCGCCCAGACCTTCCCCGTCCTTCACTGTGGCGGCGTCATCGTTCGCGTGATCCCTTATACAGGGAATCGCAATCAATGACATCACTCCTACAGCCACAACCCCTACAGTTGTAAACACACATTAGGGAACACATAACCCCTACAGCACCCCCTTGTGGTTAACTCCCAAACTGCAAATGTAATTTTCACAATAAACAATACAATTTAAATGCATTTTTTGCTGTGAAAATGAAAATTGTCCCAAAAATTTGTCAAAATTGTCCGAAGTGTCCGCCATAATGTCGCAGTCATAAAAAAAAAAAAAAAATTATAAAAATGCAATAAAACTATCCCCTATTTTGTAAACGCTCTAAATTTTGCGCAAAGCAACCGATAAACGACAACCGATAAACGCTTATTGCAAAAAAATTTACCAAAAATAGGTAGAAGAATACGTATCGGCCTAAACTGAGGAAAAGTATAAAATATTGCATTTTTTTCAAAATTGTCGCTCTATTTTTGTTTATAGCGCAAAAAATTAAAACCGCAGAGGTGATCAAATACCACCAAAAGAAAGCTCTATTTGTGGGGAAAAAAGGACGCCAATTTTGTTTGGGAGCCACGTCACACGACCGCGCAATTGTCAGTTAAAGCAACGCAGTGCCGAATCGCAAAAAGGGGCCTGGTCCTTTAGCAGCATTTTGGTCTGGGTCTTAAGTGGTTAAACAAGCTATTGTGGAAGCGGACAAGATAAAAAAAAAAAAAAAAGAAGGAATGTCCCCCCCCCCCCCCATGGCTCACTCCACACGGGCGCCATCGGCTTCTTGGGCTCATGACAAGGCCATGTTTTGTTTTTCTATTCAGCAATGCACTACTATAACTGATAATTGTGCAGTCATGCAATACTGTAGAGATGTGCCGAAATGTCGGTGGCCGGAAAAATATCGGGTGAAAATTGTGTTTTTGGCATTTTGCCGATATAGAAAAAGGTGCAGATAATGGTGTGCACACACGCAATTTTACTACGATTTACTCTGCTTGCGGTGTATTTTTCAAAGGTCATGTGGCTCAAACCCCACCAAAAATGTAACATGGGTGAGTTATTGCTTCGTACTTGGTGTTTTTAATGGATTTCAAACGGGGAGGTGCGTTTTTTTAACTGACCAAAAAATGCAGCACTCAAGATTTTAAACACAACAGAAGCTCAGCTGACCAGTGTGAAGACATACATAGAATTTAAAGAGATGCATTGTTCCACCCAAATTTGGAACTTCCGCTTATTCCACTCCTCACCCCCTTACATGCCACATTTGGCATGTCATTTTTTTTCGGGGGGGGGGGGGGGAGTGGGGGCTTCAGGAGGAGTGGGACTTCCTGTCCCACTTCCTGCTTTCGCCGAGGGGCTGGTAAGGCAATTAGGCGTAATCGCCTTATTTCAGCCCCTCCCTGTAGGCGATGGCCTAGGACACTGACAGGTCCTAGGCCATCGCCTGTCCAATCAGCAGCAAGCCGCGCCACGCGCGCATGGGCAGTGGGTGCCCGGCCGTGAAGCCGAAGGCCCACAGTTGGGATGGAGACGCCGGCTAGGGAGGGGGGAGAGGAGCGGAGCCCCGGTCGGCGCGTCGCTGGAATGCAGGAGCAGGTAAGTGAGTGTTTATTAAAAGCCAGCAGCTACACTTTTTGTAGCTGCTGACTTTTAATAAACACAATTTTTGGCTGGAACACCCCTTTAAGTTTTTCTTGCGCTAAAAGGTGCCGATAATGGGCAACAATAAAGTATATTAATTATAATAAATATCAATTAAAACATCAATTAGAATACCAATTTATATAAAAAATCTACATTTTTAAAAACTGTCGTTTTTGGTTTTCGGCCAAGTGCATCCTGAATTTTCGGTTTCAGCACAAAAAGTTCCATTCGGTGCACCTCTACTATACGCAAATAAAAAGTTATTCACACAAAAAAAAATATGTTATAATGGTAATTGATCACTACTGTTTTTTTCACTGTATAAATGGAAAAAAAAAAATGAAAAATGTCTGCTTAAAAAAAAAAAAAATGGGATTTTTTGTACTCACCGTAAAATTATTTTCTCTGTTGTCCATGGACGCACACAGCTCCTTAAATCTTGACAAGTGGGTTATGTTCCTGTTCACAGGAGAGGACTAGGCAGAACATGTTACATAATTAAATACATGTTACTTTAACAGAGTTGAACAGCCCCACCCGGGGGCAGTCCCACCGAACAAACACTCCTCCCTGCAATATGCAGCCTCAGTTCGTAACAAGCAGTACAAGCCTAAAAAGGAGGGGTGGGTGCTGTGTCCGTCCATGGACGACAGAGAAAAGGATTTTACGGTGAGTACAAAAAAAACTATTTTCTCTTAGCGTCCATTAACAGACACAGCTCATTAAATCTTGACAAGTGGGACGCCCTCAAGCAGTTTTTAAAAACGAGGGGTGGGAACAGTATCAGTAAAACCAATGTAGCTTCACCCCAAACAAGCAAAGCTCCTCAACACCTCAACAGAGGAGTTGCAACTTTAACCAGCCACCTGCTAAACCTTGCGGCCAAAAAAAGCATCAAAAGCTGCACTCACATCCACTTTGTAAAACTTGAAAAAAAATGTGAACGGACGACCAAGTCGCCGCCTTGCACACCTGTGAGACAGACGCAAGATGTCGGAAAACCGAGGAACCACCATTTGCAATGGTTGAAACAGCTGTGACCGGAAAAGGGGGCGCCCTCCCCCTAAGAGCATGGGCCTGAATGACGGTCTGCCTGATCCACCGAGAAATGGTGGCTGATGAGACCACCCGTCCCTTTTGTGGACCAGACACCGACACATAAAGATCGTCAGATCTCCGAAACAAAGCCATAGCAGACAGGTACACCCGCAAAGCATGTACCACGTCCAAAGTATGTAGCGCAACCTCCTTAGGATGCGCCGTCCGAGGACATAAGGATGGAAGAACAATGTCCTCATCCAGGTGAAATGCCGAAACCACACACGGAAGAAAGGAAGGTTGTGGGCGCAACACCACCTTATCCTTATGGAGGATTCAGTATGGCGACTTACAAGACAAGGCCACCAACTCCGAAAACCTTCTGACAGAAGTAATAGCCACCAAATAAGTGCCACCTACTGAGATAGTGTCAAGAGAGAAATCTCTCTGATGTTTTCAAAAGGAAGGTTCCTGAAGAACCAAGAGCACTAGAGTCAAAACTCATGGTGGAAGAGGTGGGCCAAGAGGGGGAAGTTTATGACAAACCCCTTGCACAAAAAGTACCCACCCGAGAATGGGCCGCAAAAGGCCACTACAAAAAAGCACAGCCAAGGCTGAAAAATGCCCCCTAATGGCGCTTAAGACAGTTTACAGATCTACTCCAAGCTTGAAAAACAGCAGGACCCTGGACACAGAGTACGCCCATGAACGTCACCGCATCATTTCGCACAAAAAGATGTAGGCCTTCCAGGTACGATGGTAGATCTTTCTGGAAGAAGACAACCGTGCCCTCAGCATGGTTGAGATGACCGAGTCGGACAGACTCCGGTCCTCTGAAAACCTGGTTACCAGAAGCCATGCCGTGCAAGCTAGCGCAGAATGAAGTATGGGACCTTGAGACAAAAGAAGGACCTCCCGCCTTGGCATACCAAGGACGCCAAGGCCAATCTGGAGCGATTAGGATCATCGGGATGCCCTCGGCCTCCACTCTATGGAACAGCCAAAGAAGCAACTACAATGGAGGAAAGGCATAAAACGTAGACGATACTGACCCCACAGGGCCAGCAATGCGCCTGGCGCGTCTTAAGAAGAATACCAGACCTGGCCACGAACTTCGGCACCATGCGGTTGAGACGGGCAGCCAGAAAATGCATGCCCTTTGAGCCTCACCTCCTGCAAGGGAGTTGAAACACCTGAGTGCAAAGACCAGTCAAACAGGTCCAGCATCTGGCGACTCAGTAGTCCACCTGCCAGTTTACCTGATGGTAGACCTAAGCCACGGCCATGGCGCTGTCCGGCTGAATCGAGATCGGGCGACCTTGCAACCTCCTCGACCACGAGGAGAGGCATAGCCAGATCGCAGGGAATTCTAGGACATCGATCAGTAAGTAGACAGGATTCAGCAAGATTCCAGCGACCCTGGGCTGAATGGACCCCCCCCCAGACGCCCCCTCAACCCGTGAGGCTGGCGGCCATCGTAATTTCCGTCCACTGGAAAGGAAGAAACGACTTCCCGGACCAAAGAGTCAGGGATCTCAGCCACCAATTCAGAGGGACTCTGACTAGGTGGCTTACCTGAATCTGACGATCCAGAGAAAAAGGAGATTTGTTCCACTTGGACAGTATCTCCTTCTGCAAGACACGAGTGTGGAACTGGGCATACAGTATCGCCTTGAAGGAGGCTACCAACAGGCCCAGGACTAGCATGCAAAAAAAACGGATACTGAAGAGGCTGCAATTACTTCAGGGGAAGTTAGACCTTCACCACCGAGGAGTCCAGAATCAACCCTAGGTACTCTAAACGCCGAGTCGGAAACAGGACCGACTTTTAAATGTTTAACACCCACCCGAATTCTTGGAGGGTCTGACTGGCTATAGACACATCCTCTTCTAATTCTGAGCCAAAAGAAAGTCGTCTAAGTAGCCCACGATGGCAAAGCCTCACTGTCCCAGCAAAGCTAGGATCAGTGCAAGCACCTTGAAAACTCTTGGTGTTGCCGCTAGATCACAAGGAGGAGCCACAAAACCGATAGTGGTCCTCCCCTATCACGAAGCGCAGAAACCTCTGGTGACTTGCACAAATTGAGACATGAAAGTATGGATCCTTGATGCCAAGGATGCCAGAAAGTCCCCCGGATGGAGCGCAGCTACCACCGAACAAATGGATTCCATGTGGAACTACCCAACTCTCACAAAGGCATTTAGGGCTGTGAGACCCAAAATTGGACGGACCCCGTCCGTCTTTAGGACCGAGTACAGATTTAAATAGAATCCCTGAAACCTCTCGCCCTGCAGGACAGGTAAAATTACCCCGCAGCTTAGCAAGTCCCACACTTCCCCCAGCAGACCGACAAGCCGGAAGGAGAGGGAGACTCGAGAGAAAGAATCTGTTTAGTGGATAGGAGGAACCCTATCTAGTACACTGAAGAGACCACCTCGCAGACCCATGGTCGGAGAGCAGGAAGGTTCACCGAGCTGTGAACCTGTAAAGCCGCCCCCTCCCAATGGGCCCGGCAGGGGAAGGCTACTTACATTGGCGGGTTTGGGTGACGGCGTGTTCGGCCTATGCACCCAGGGACGATCCCATCCTCCAGCTGAGCTTTTGTCGGCCTGGGAGGGTTTACCCACGGGTCCTGACTGACGAAAAATACCGCTTCTGAGCGTGGAATGAAGGATCCGTCACACAGTGCGGTTCCTTCTCCCTAGCGGACTGAGGGAGGAGAGTGCTCTTACCCTCAGTGACATTTGTGTTAATGTCATCCAACGAGGTACCAAAACCTCCTACCTCTGATGCCGCGTACACATGGTCGTTTTTTGTGATGAAATAAAACGACGTTTTAAAAAACGTCATTTAAAATGATCGTGTGTGGGCAAAACGTCGTTTTAGGTCTTCTGAAAAACGGCAACAAAAATATTCGAACATGCTTCAATTTTTTATATCGTTTTTCAGAATGTTGTTTTTTGTGTCATAAAAAATAAACGTGTGTACGCTAAAACAACGTTTTTAAACCCGCGCATGCTCAGAAGCAAGTTATGACGCGAGCTTGAATGGAACAGAGTGCCGTCGTACGTGTTGTACGTAACCACGCTTTGCAAGAGCATTTTCAGGAAACGATGGTGTGTAGGCAACGTAGTTTTTTAAAGTTTGAAAAACGTAGTTGTCATGAGAAAAAAACGTTTTTTACAAGACAAAAAAAACCATGTGTACGCGGCATGAGGGGTAAATCAGCCAGGGCTTTTTTGGATGCTTGGCCAACGAGGTACCATTAAAATTACCCTGGTCTGCAGACCAGCATTTCCGCCAAATCAGGCGGCGCAAAACCACCGCCAAAACAGAGACTCTGGATATCAAGGATGCTGCATTCCCTGTAGCATCAGACATATACAAGGCCCTCGACCAACTGGTCGGCCAGTCTAACAAATCAGGGAGGGAGCTGGTGCTCCTACACATTCTGGTGCAAAACCTTGCCCATTCAGGGAGTGTCTAAGACACCAAAGTTGCGGTCACAACAGGCCACGATGCAGACCCCAGCATGGTAAACATGGAGCGGGTCAGCGCCTTGGACCTCCTATCAGAATGTTACTTGAAGACAGGGGTCCCTATTATAGGGAGAGTGGTCACCCCTGAGGCCACTACCAGAGGAGAAATATAATTTTAATATATATATATATATATATATATATATATATATATATATATATATATATATATATCCTCAAAAAGGGGTACCAAACCGCCAGGCGCTGAGGAGCTACAAGGACTTCTGCTGCCTTTCCCATTCCTTATCAATGAACTAGTCAAAAGAAAAGGATATATAATGAAAATCTTTACAGAGCAGTCTGGATTGTGTGCACAAAAAAGACAGAGCCCTCAGAGGATACCTCCGCTGCACAATACAGCATAAGCGAGTTCCTTGCAGCAGTGCACTGGCAAGTAAGTGCCCTGTCACTGACCCCAGTGAGGAGTTCTCTTCACAAGAAAGGTCCTGGTCCCTTACACAGACCCAGTGGCGGAATTATCATGGTTGCGGCAGTCGCACGTGCGACTGGGCCCCGCAGTTCCGCTACTTTAGGGGGGCCCGCAGACCCCCCTTCATCCGTCCCATGTGAAGACAAAGTATAGACTGCCGTGCACAATGATGCTTGTACTGTGACAGTGTGCAGCGTCTGAGCTCCTCTATTGGTGTCTCACACGGTGCCCCGAGTTCAGCTCCTCCCAGGAAGGTTGGTCTGGCCCAGTCTCCGTAGCCGGTGAGTTACGCGTCTGTACGGAATACATTCACATCTCACACAATACAGACATGTCTGCAGACTGGAAAGAAATACGGCGCCTGGCTGCTGACTTCCAGAGAGCTCAGCTCAGCGACACTTTGCAGAGGTAACCCGGGCTGTGCAGTGGCCATAGCAATACACTGTCATATCATACAGTGCGGAAAATAAGTATTTGAACACCCTGCTATTTTGCAAGTTCTCCCACTTGGAAATCATGGAGGGGTCTGAAATTGTCATCGTAGGTGCATGTCCACTGTGAGAGACATAATCAAAAAAACAAATTCCAGAAATCACAATTTATGAATTTTTAACTATTTATTTGTATGATACAGCTGCAAAGAAGTATTTGAACACCTGTCTATCAGCTAGAATTCTGACCCTCAAAGACCTGTTAGTCTGCCTTTAAAATGTCCACCTCCAACCCATTTATTATCCTAAATTAGATGCACCTGTTTGAGGTCATTAGCTGCATAAAGACACCTGTCCACCCCATACAATCAGTAAGAATCCAACTACTAACATGGCCAAGACCAAAGAGCTGTCCAAAGACACTAGAGACAAAATTGTACACCTCCACAATGCTGGAAAGGGCTACGGGGAAATTGCCAAGCAGCTTGGAGAAAAAAGGTCCACTGTTGGAGCAATCATTAGAAAATGGAAGAAGCTAAACATGACTGTCAATCTCCCTCGGACTGGGGCTCCATGCAAAATCTCACCTCGTGGGGTCTCAATGATCCTAAGAAAGGTGAGAAATCAGCCCAGGACTACACAGGAGGAGCTGGTCAATGACCTGAAAAGAGCTGGGACCACCGTTTCCAAGGTTACTGTTGGTAATACACTAAGACGTCATGGTTTGAAATCATGCATGGCACGGAAGGTTCCCCTGCTTAAACCAGCACATGTCAAGGCCCGTCTTAAGTTTGCCAATGACCATTTGGATGATCCAGAGGAGTCATGGGAGAAAGTCATGTGGTCAGATGAGACCAAAATAGAACTTTTTGGTCATAATTCCACTAACCGTGTTTGGAGGAAGAAGAATGATGAGTACCATCCCAAGAACACCATCCCTACTGTGAAGCATGGGGGTGGTAGCATCATGCTTTGGGGGTATTTTTCTGCACATGGGACAGGGCAACTGCACTGTATTAAGGAGAGGATGACCGGGGCCATGTATTGCGAGATTTTGGGCAACAACCTCCTTCCCTCAGTTAGAGCTTTGAAGATGGGTCGAGGCTGGGTCTTCCAACATGACAATGACCCGAAGCACACAGCCAGGATAACCAAGGAGTGGCTCTGTAAGAAGCATATCAAGGTTCTGGCGTGGCCTAGCCAGTCTCCAGACCTAAACCCAATAGAGAATCTTTGAAGGGAGCTCAAACTCCGTGTTTCTCAGTGACAGCCCAGAAACCTGACTGATCTAGAGAAGATCTGTGTGGAGGAGTGGGCCAAAATCCCTCCTCCAGTGTGTGCAAACCTGGTGAAAAACTACAAGAAACGTTTGACCTCTGTAATTGCGAACAAAGGCTACTGTACCAAATATTAACATTGATTTTCTCAGGTGTTCAAATACTTATTTGCAGCTGTATCATACAAATAAATAGTTAAAAAAATCATACATTGTGATTTCTGGAATTTTTTTTTGATTATGTCTCTCACAGTGGACATGCACCTACGATGACAATTTCAGACCCCTCCATGATTTCCAAGTGGGAGAACTTGCAAAATAGCAGGGTGTTCAAATACTTATTTCAAATACTTAAATAACTTATATCAAATACTTATTTTCCGCACTGTATGTACAGCCTGTGTATTCCCTGAACCACACAGCCAGCCTAGGCTTCTACAACTACATCTCCCAGCATGCCTTGCTACATCTCCCAGCATGCTCTGCTGCTCACTGTACCCACCTGACACTGCTCAGGAGTCAGGACTTCTACTCTTTCTAGTGTTATACCTATTGCAGTGTGACTGGCATTTCTCCTCATAGTACGTGATGACAATGTCTAATAAATGCAGCGTATGAGGGGTGAAAGGCACTTTTGCGTTTTATGCGTTACCACAACATACGTTGCATGAGTTGTGGCATTGCGGAGGCGTTCGCTTTGAATGGTGCCCCAATGCAGCGCACAGAAATGCATAACCGCCTCCTGTGTCAGAAAATGCTGCATGCTTTTTGTGCCCATTTTTGTGCTTGCAGCCAATTCCAAAAGGTAGGAAGTCCAAGTCCACTATTTGCAAGAAAAGCCTTGTTCCCACAGGTTACACAATACCGTGTTTTCCCACACGGGGTGTTCTGTAAATCCTTGTGCAGGAGCTGTATGGGTGCAGGACAGTGCATGTTGCCAGCTGCTCGCAGGGTATGTGGGCACCCACCCACACTGTTGTGATATTGGGATATGGCGGTTATGTTCCAATAGAAGGCAATAGGACTTACTGTGTTCATATGTGTGTGCTAATATGTGTGTGTGTTCAAATGTGTGTGTTCATGTGCATATGTATGTATGCGAGTGTGCATGCCATATGTGTATGAATGTGTGTGTGCATGTGAACATGTATGTATGTGTTAGTGGTGGTGCGTCCATAAGAGCGCAGGGCATTGCCCCCCTCTCTCCAGCCACCCCCTGGCTGCGTTTGATGGCACAGTGGCTGCGGTTGATGGGCACAGTGGCTGCGGTTGATGGGCACAGTGGCTGCGGTTGATGGGCACAGTGGCTGCGTTTGATGGGCACAGTGGCTGCGTTTGATGGGCACAGTGGCTGCGTTTGATGGGCACAGTGGCTGCGTTTGATGGGCACAGTGGCTGCGTTTGATGGGCACAGTGGCTGCGTTTGATGGGCACAGTGGCTGCATTTGATGGCACAGTGGCTGCATTTGATGGGCACAGTGGCTGCATTTGATGGGCACAGTAAGACTGCAATTTTTTTTTAAAGAATTTTTCAGTTCGCTTGCGCCCCCCCAAAAATGTTGAGCACCAGCCACCATTGGTTTATATGTGTGTGCATATGTGCATTTATATATATGTATATAAACAGTGTATGTATGTGTGTTTACATGACCCCCTATATGTGTACAATCAGAACCGATTTTTTATTTATTTTTTGCTTGTTCATAGTACTAGCAAAAATGCTCAATCCATGCTCAGATCGCTTTTTAGAGTCACTTGACAGCTGGTAAAGAGGCAATGTGTTGCCTCCTGACTGCCTGTTTTAACCCCTTAAATGCATCATCACTAAGCTGCAATGCACACAGTTGCAGAGTGGTTCCAGTGCAGCCCCATTCACCTAGAGCAGTGATGGCAAACCTTGGCACCCCAGATGTTTGGAACTACATTTCCCATGATGCTCATGCACTCTGCAGTGTAGTTGAGCATCATGATAAATGTAGTTTCAAAACATCTGGGTTGCCAAGGTTCACCATCACTGACCTAGGAGTATACTTCAAGGGTGCCCTGGCTCGAAAAATATTGAGAAACGCTGGCATAGAGGAACCAATCTCTCCATTTTCCTCCTGCAGCCGCTGAATGCCTGCGGGAGGGAGAGGAGTAGAAGCAGGCGGAATGGAGAAATCGGTTCCTTTATATGCAGCCAACCACTACCGACCGGGTCCTGTTCCGCCACCGAGCTTGGAGAAAAGAGCCCTGTCCGGGGGGTCAGGGGGGCTCTTCATGGTTTCTTGCATCGGGGCCCTGAAGGTTCTAGTTACGCCACTTCACAGACCACACACAACCAGGGACGTGACAGCCAGGTCCCGGTCTGAAGCAGAGCAGTTCCCAGAGGATGGTGGCGGGAGGGGGCACATTTCAACCCCCAGCCCCCCCCCCAAACACCCGCACGCGGTGCTAACAGTGTTCATTAACTGTAGGAACCTTAGCTGCCACCTTTGGCATGCCTTGGGGAGGAAGACCGGACACTGACTCCAATAAAAACAGCTCTCAGGGATACATTTCAGACATGAACAAATCCCACCGTCCTTGCTGCGCTGATACCCAGGGGACTCACCAATCACCAGAGGAGACCGTTCAGCACTGCTGCGTCCCCTCAGAACAGTGTGTGTGTGTGTGTGTGTGTGTGTGTGTGTGTGTGTAGCAATGCTGTGAGGTAAATCAAAAAACATGAGGAGATCCGTGCTGCGCACTGTAAAAGCCCAGCTATAGAGGCCAAAACCCCCTCCAAAATGGCCGCTGGATGCCTCAGATGGAGCAGGGAACGGCCACAGTAAAACGGCCAACCGTAATAGCAAACTGCGCCATAGTGCGACCACAACAAAATGGCAGCCAATGGACATTTACAATGGTAGCAGCAGGCTACAAAAACATGGCGCCGGCACCGCAAAGATGGCGGCAAAACGCTGCGACGAGGATGAGAAGGCCTAATGAGGCTTTTCTGAGACAAATACACCCCCACAGGAAAAACACAGGCCCAGACATCCCACAGTGAGCCCCCCCCCCCCCCCCACAGGTCCAACCCGGCAGCAATGAACAGCAGAGGGAAAAAATTACAGAGCAGGGAAGCAAGGGGAACCCCGAACCCCAGCCGTACCGACCCGCCGAAGCAGGAAGGACTGTACTTACCCCTGAGGAGACTACAAGGATCTATAATATCCAGCCTGTTTCTCAGCCAATAGAAGATTCTTTAGAAGAAAAGAAAAGAAAAAGAAAAATGTCCTCAGGGCGCTGGGCCCAAAGGGAGCCATACGTCCCTCTTCTTTGCTAGGCAGAAAGAAACAGACTGCATACTGCAGGGAGGAGGGTTATGTCTGAAGGGACTACCCCCTGGGTGGGGCTGTTCAACTCAGCTAAAGTAACATGTATTTAATTATCCAACATGTTTCTGCCTAGTCCTCTCCTGTGAACAGGAACATAACCCACTTGTCAAGATTTAAGGAGCCGTGTCCGCCCATGGACGATAAGAGAAATAAATGTACATGTCCGATTAAAAAATAAAGAACCCCAATAAGTGTATAGCAATTGGTTTGTGTGACAGTTAAAATGTCTACAAACTATGGTATATGTATTTAAGAAATTATCAATTCTGATGTACTGATCTAATTTCTGAGGCATTTAGTAAGAGGCATGGGGAGCTTTTTAAAAGTTGTAACTTGTGTTAAAATATTTTTGAAAACAAAAGATTATCTATTTTTTTTTACATACTGGTCACCAGTACAGTACAGTGTCACCATAGTAACTACTACTCTGGCAGGGGTGATCAGGATTTTTATTTTATTTTTCTAAATTTTGTTTGTGGTTACAATGAAGATTATTCTAAGTTTTCAATTGTCATGAATGGGGTAACCATGACATCTGTGATCACTAGTGATCTGTGATTGACTACAGATAATTACATGGTACAGGGTGCTGAGATTGGCCCAGTTACCATGTGATAGCTATGGGCCATTCACAGCATAGGCACCACAGCTGTTATGAAAGAACTCATTCAGAACAGCTTTGTTGACATTGTAAATGTCTGGGAACCAGTTGTTATTTCCTGAGCATATGCTACTCTAAAACCTGGAATTTGGGTTGTATATGTTGATTAGAACTTTTTCTTTTTTTTAATCAGTTGTAACCTACTTTGAGGTAGAATAAAAACACACCACAGCATTCTATGAGGCAGAAGATTAGACTAAAAAAGGTGCAGTGGTCCCTTCTGCCATCTATTTTACCAGCCTAATCTGCTAAGCTACATCTGTAAACAGATACTACCACTCTAAATGATGGAGCAGGCGAGATGATGAAGAATGTGGCCTTTTTTTCTCAATACCATCTTAAGAAGCACAATGAGGTGGAATGGACCCTTCTGATTCACTTTCGACTCTGCTTGTCAGCTATGCAGAGAACAAATTACTCTTGCAAGCGAGGCGGCCTTCTGACGGAAGTAAACCCAGCCACTCAATTCTGTTTAGCAATCGATCTCTGAAAACTAAAAAAAAAAGAAAATCTTTAAAGCTTTAAGCCAGTGGTCACCCAAACTTTATGGCACCGGGGACCGGCTCCGTGCAAGTAAATTGTGCCAAGGCCTGGGGGGTCGGCGTGGTGGTAAGCAATTTTTTTTTTTTGCTGGAAATTTGGCAGAGCAATGGCTGGTGTTAGTGCTTCAATCATCACGGAACCATGGTTATTATGGTGTCAGAATGATTGAAACGCATTATTTCATTGTAATATAAAATTAAATAGTTCAACTCACCATAATGTTGAATCAGTGGGAGCCTTGAGAGCGTCACTTGCAACCATCGCTTGTCACTTGCCAAATCACCTGCCACCAGATGAGGATGTCACTCGCCACTATGCCTGCCACCAGATGAGGATCACACTCGCCACTATGCCTATCACCATTTGAGGATCTCACTCGCCACTATGCCTATCACCAGATGAGGATGTCACTCGCCACTAGGCCTGCCACCAGATGAGGATGTCACTCGCCACTAGGCCTGCCACCAGATGAGGATGTCCCTCGCCACTATGCCTGCCACCAGATGAGGATGTCACTCGCCACTATGCCTATCACCAGATGAGGATCTCACTCGCCACTATGCCTATCACCAGATGAGGATGTCACTCGCCACTAGGCCTGCCACCAGATGAGGATGTCACTCGCCACTATGCCTGCCACTAGATGAGGATGTCCCTCGCCACTATGCCTGCCACCAGATGAAGATGTCACTTGCCACTATGCCCATCACCAGATGAGGATGTCACTTGCCACTATATCTGCCACCAGATAAGGATGTCACTTGCCACTATGCCCATCACCAGATGAGAATCTCACATGGCACTATGCCTGCCACCATGTGAGGATGTCACTTGCCAGTTTTGCCTGCCACCATGCGAGGATGTCACTTGCCAGTTTTGCCTGCCACTAGATGAGGATGTCACTTGCCACGCTGCCTGCTAGCATCATGGAGATTGCCACAGTTACTTGGCTGCCACCCAAAAAAAGGGATTTTTAAATACAGCTTACCTGTAAAATCCTTTTCTTGGAGTACATCACGGGACACAGAGCGGCATATTCATTACTATGTGGGTTATATGGAGTACCTTCAGGTGTGGACACTGGCAATCTTCAAACAGGAAGTCCCCTCCCTATATAACCCCCTCCCCTAGAGGGAGTCCCTCAGTTTTGTAGCAAGCAGTATGCCTCCCAAAATGGTCACCCAAAAGAGGGGTGGGAGCTCTGTGTCCCGTGATGTACTCCAAGAAAAGGATTTTACAGGTAAGCTGTATTTAAAAATCCCTTTTTCTTTCTCGTACATCACGGGACACAGAGCGGCATATTCATTACTATGTGGGATGTCCGAAAGCAATGCTTTAATGAGGGGAGGGAGACATCTTCCAAAGAAGGATTCAATTTTAGAGCTAAACTCAAATCATAATAATATTTCCAAATTAGTCAAGAAAGAAGAACCTTTTTCTTTTTTTTTTTTTTTTTTTTTTATATAACCAAGGGTGTTTCTGATCCCGAGGATTTCAAACTGCAGCCTGTAGTACTGCCTGACCAAAGGCAGTATCCGCATTTCTTCTCACGTCTAGTTGATAAAACCTTGTAAACGTGTGGACTGATGACCACGTTGCCGCCTTGCATATCTGAGCCATAGAGATCTGATGGTGTGCTGCCCAAGAGGCGCCCATGGCCCTGGTAGAATGGGCCTTTACCGACAACGGAAGGGGCAACCTCTTCAATCCGTAGGCTTGAATGATTAATTGTCTAATCCATCTCGAGATGGTGGATTTTGCAGCTGCCTGCCCCTTCTTGGGGCCATCTGGTAGAACGAATAACACCTCTGTTTTCCGGATCTTTTCCGTAGCTTTAAGATAGGCCTTCATGGCCCGGACAATATCCAAGGTATGCAGCAACCCCTCCTTTCTAGATGTAGGTTTTGGAAAGAAGGATGGAAGTACCAAATCCTGGTTTAAGTGAAATTTGGATATAACCTTTGGTAGAAAGGAAGGATGGGGCCGGAGAACTGCCCTGTCCTTATGCAGAACAAGATATGGTTCCTTACACGATAAGGCTGCTAATTCTGACACTCTCCTGGCCGAAACTATGGCGACCAAGAAAACCAATTTTCTTGTCAGTAAGAGTAAAGGAATCTCAGCCAAAGGCTCAAAAGGCTGTTTCTGTAGAGTGGACAGGACAAGATTTAGGTCCCAAGGACAAACTGGTGACTTGACAGGAGGATTAATACGCAAGACCCCCTGTAAGAAGGTCTTTACCAGCGAGTGGGTGGCCAGCGGCCTCTGAAACCACACTGACAGAGCTGAGATCTGTCCTTTGATTGTGCTTAGTGCCAGGCCTTTATCCACTCCTAGCTGGAGAAAACTTAACACCCTATCAATAGTATATTTGCGGCAATTCCATCTTTTGGATTCACACCAGCCTATATAGTTCCTCCACACCCTGTAATAAATTACCCTGGAGACCGGCTTTCTAGCCTTAATCAGGGTAGGGATTACCTGCCTAGACAGACCCCTACCCCTGAGAATCAGGGATTCAGCCTCCAGGCCGTCAAATTTAGACGCTGTAATGTAGGGTGGAGGATCGGGCCTTGTGAGAGTAGGTCTGGTTGTAGAGGAAGAGTCCAAGGGTCTCCCACTGCCATATTCAGGACTAGTGAGTACCAAGCCCTCCGGGGCCAAGCTGGAGCTATTAGAATGACTGGCTTGTGCTCCACTCTGATCTTGCGCAACAGGCGGGGGAGTAACTGTAGTGGAGGGAATGCATATAGAAGTTTGAATTGATGCCAAGGGCAAACCAACGCATCGGTTCCGCAGGCCATAGGATCCCTCGCTCGCGACACGAACCTGTCTAGTTTCTTGTTGAACCTGGATGCCATTATATCTACGTCTGGCGTTCCCCACCTCTGGCAGATTGTCTGAAAGACCTGGGGATGCAGAGACCACTCCCCTGGCAACAGACTCTGGCGACTTAAGAAGTCTGCCTGCAGGTTGTCCACTCCGGGAATGAATATCGCTGAAATGCAGGGTACATGAACCTCTGCCCATTGAAAAATCAAGTTCACTTCCCTTTGAGCGGCCTGGCTCCTGGTTCCCCCTTGGTGGTTTATGTATGCCACCGCCGTGGCATTGTCTGACTGGATTCTCACCGGGAACCCCTTTAATCTGGAGGTCCACGCCAACAGGGCTAGGCGAGCAGCTCTGATTTCCAAGATATTGATGGGGAGCTGCCTCTCTGCTTTCACCCAAGTTCCCTGGCGGGAGAACCCTTCGAAGACCGCCCCCCAGCCTGCCAGGCTGGCGTCTGTGGTAACTACCTTCCAGACAACAGGGCTGAAGGATCTTCCCTTTAGAAGATTCTGAGGGTTCAACCACCAGGCCAGGCTCTGTCGGACCCTTGATGATAGCGTCAAAGGGGACTCTAAGGCATGTGCCCTCTTGCCCCAGGCTGCTAGAATGGCTGCCTGTAGGACGCGAGTGTGGATCTGAGCGTATGGTACTGCCTCGAACGTGGCCACTAGCTTGCCTAGTAATCGCATACACAGGCGAATAGTTGGTCTTTTCTTGTTTATAACCAACTGAACCAACCCCTTGATCGCCTTGATCTTTACAAGGGGCAGGAACACCTTTTGATGTTCTGTGTCTAACCTCATGCCGAGGTATTCCAACTGCTTTGTAGGCTGGAATGCTGACTTTCCCTGGTTTAGGACCCAGCCGAATTCTTCGAGGTACCGAACCGTGAGGTTTACTGCCTTTTGCAGACCCGTCCGTGAGTGATCTATGATTAAAAGGTCGTCCAAGTATGCTAGGACTGTGACTCCTTGGATCCTTAAATTGGCCAGAACTGGGGCTAGGATCTTCGTGAATACCCGGGGGGCCGTGGCCAGCCCGAAAGGGAGCGCCCTGAATTGGAAGTGTCGCTGCCCCACCGCGAAGCGTAAAAACCTTTGATGCGACTGAAAGATTGGTACATGAAGGTAAGCATCTTTTATGTCTATGGAGGCCAGAAAATCGTCTTTCTGAAGCGCGGCGGCTGCTGACCGGATGGATTCCATCCGGAAGGACCGCACCCTTAGATAAGCGTTTAACCTCTTTAGGTCCAAGATTGGCCTGACATCGCCGTTGGGCTTTGGTATGACAAAGAGATTGGAATAGAAACCTAGGCCTTGCTCTTGGGCTGGCACTTCTATAATTACATCCTGGCAAAGCAGGTGATCCAAAGCTGCCAGCATTGAGGCCTTCCTTGCTGGATCCCTTGGTAGCCTTGATTCTTGAAAATGAGGCGGAGGATATCTTAGAAACTCCAATCTGTAACCTGTGGTTACAGATGCCCGGGCCCAATTGTCGGGGATCTTGGCTTCCCAAACTTCTGAGAAGAGACGAAGCCTTCCCCCCACCCGTGAGAGTGGGGGCGCCCCTTCATAAGGCAGACTTAGGGGCTGTCTTTGACGGCTTGCGATACCACGGCTTCTTACCCTGCGATCTACTGTTAACGTTGGATCGTGCAGGCGGCCGTCGATAGTGCCTGGAATTAGAGGGCCCCGAGACAGGAAAAAGCTGCCTTTTAAATGTAGGAGCCCGGAATGTCTTTTTGACCGGTAAAAGGGTACTCTTGCCATTTGAAATAGTCTGAATATATTTATCCAGATCTTCTCCGAAGAGTCGTCCTCCATGGAAGGGAAATCCTGCCAGAAGCTTTTTGCATGGGGGTTCTGCCGCCCAGTTCTTCAACCATAAGAGCCTTCTCATGTGTACCAAACATAGTGATAAACGAGAAGCCTGCTGGATGGAATCTTTTATAGCATCTACCGCGAAACACAGAGCTCTGGGAATGTCAGCAAACTCTTCTGCTTGTTGGGTAGGCATGTCCTTTAACATCTCTTTTGTCTGGTCCTTTAATGCCTGACAAACTCCAATTGCAGCTACCGCTGGCTGCACCACTGCTCCTGCCGTAGCAAAGGATGCTTTTAAAAGTGTCTCTAATCTTTTATCAACCGGATCTTTAAACATATGTATGTTTTCCACCGGGCAAGTTAGTGATTTATTCACACATGAGATGGCTGCATCCACTACTGGGAGCCTCCACTTCTTGGAGAATTTTTCCTCCAAGGGATAAATGACCGCAAATCTTTTCGGTGGCAGAAAAACCCTGTCCGGCCGTACCCAATCCCGAAAGATCAAATCCTCCAAGAGAGGATGGACCGGAAAAACTGCGTTGCTTAACGGGCTTTCAAAGAGCCCAGAGAGGATACCGGAGGAACCAGAAGTTCTGGCAATGGCAAACTAAATGCCGAGCGGACCATGTCCGTCAAAGACTGTACCCACAGTCTCTCTGTCTGGGAGTCTGAAAATGGTTCCTCAGAGGTAGACCCCTCCATCCCTGAACCCTCTTGGTTCAGGTCCAGTTGATCCTCCTGTGATTCTAATTCCTCCGGAGAGAGAATCTCAGCATCTGAGGATACACCCCCTGGTGATGGGGATCTAACCCGTTTCTTACCAGGAATAGCTCTGGCGATCAATGCCGCTATTCTCTCTTCTAGCCCCCCTAGGGATACGGCTAGCATCTCCTCTGTGATAAACACAGGGCTGGGCTGATCTGGGCCAGCCTCCGCACCAGATCCCCCTAATGGCTCATCCAAGGCGCTTCTTAAATTAATAAGCTGCGGGGAAAGTATCGGCATATCAGAATCAGAAAGGGACCCCTTTTGTTTTTTGGTCTTTTTTGTCCCCTTTGACCCCGAACCCTTGGAAGCCATAATACAAAATCGAGGGACTCCGCCCACACAACAGACTGTAGTGGCCAGGAGTACAAATTTCAGAGTTTAGGGGAGAACAGATCACTAGTGTCCCCAAAAACTGATGGGCCCGTATGTTGGTCTTTTCTTTTTTTTTTTTTTTTTTAATAATTATATATTATATATTATATATTTGACAACATACAATGACCCTAATTTAAGTTTGCCAGCCTCCAACCTGCTGCAAAATAAGGGGGATTTCTTGGCTTAACAATAAAGGCATTGGAACAAAGTCCACATGTACTACCCCTCTTCCGCCACCGGGAGTCACTGTTCTGCCGCTCTGCGTCCTCTCCTTGAAAAAATCAGCCTCAGACTGAGCCCTGACAAGGCCTGCTGTCTATAACAGCACAAAGGCGCGCCCCTGTATGACGCCGCAGGCCCGCCCCCCCCCGCCCTCCTGTCTGGACGGCGCGAAAAACGTCAATAAGACGTGCGCGCGCGCACGCGCGCGCGCGCGCGTATGCCGGATACAGGAGGAACATGGAGGAGCCGCGCTGCTGGAGATCCAGGCACGCAGAAACAGGCGGCAGATTCAAACCCCCGGCCAGGTAGGACTCTCTCAAGGCCCCTAGGGATCCTTACTAGCCCTAGGAAGAAACAGCAGGTAAGCTAGCAACACATATCTAGATAGGGGGGCCTAGTGATGGGGGAGAAAGGGTGTCATCCTGTCTCTTTTAGACATAGTGATCACGGTTACCCATGCAGAGCATACTTAGGCTATCCCCCCTTTTAGGTTACCCCGGGGAGCCTGCTGTCGAACCAAGTCCCGCAGGCTCCCCCTTACCTGCTCCATGCTGCAGGATGTTTGACCAGCAAACTGATCCAATCTTCTCCCATCTCCGTGGGTAGCGTAGTAGACCTTCAGGCCCTGGGGTCCTATGAAGGTACCCACTGTCCTGGACCTATATAGCACCCTGGCAAAACAGGAACTTTATGGTTTTTGCAAACTCCAAGTCCTGGGCCCAGGGTCCAGCCCTCCAAAGAGGAGCATTATAGGCAAAACCCCACGGTTTGGGGCCCGGGTACTGTCCACTTTGGCACTGAGGCTCCTTGGACAGATCCGGTAGCCCGCCCCTAATCCCAAGGATGTGGAGCAAAGCTATTCCGTGACCAACACCTAAGACACTGGCGAAAAAACTGAGGGACTCCCTCTAGGGGAGGGGGTTATATAGGGAGGGGACTTCCTGTTTGAAGATTGCCAGTGTCCACACCTGAAGGTACTCCATATAACCCACATAGTAATGAATATGCCGCTCTGTGTCCCGTGATGTACGAGAAAGAAAATAGCAGTTTGTCATTAATTCATGCAACATGGCTGCAGAGTACTTGCAGCCAGGCACAGCGCTGACAGCCTCTCCTTGGCGCGGTAAAAAATCTACATGCGAGGGAGAGGGGGCGGCCAGTGAGAGATGAGGTCATTCTCTCCTGGGTCGCGGCTGCACCCCCGTGTAGAGCAGCCTTTGCAGCCCTATAAATAAGGACTAAACAGCAGCGTGGGCAATGAGAGATGACGTCATCTCTCTCCCATCACCATACCGCTGACAATTTACTGGTCTCCTCCATGGCCCGGCAGCAGAGGTGCTACGGCCCGGCGTTGGGCCGCGGACCACAGGTTGGAGACCTCTGCTTTAAGCAACACTACTGTGACTCATCACTGATGTGAAGAATGGACACCATTTAGTCTTCACTGCTACCGAAGACAGAAAATTCCTATGTAGCGAGGGTCTTTCTGTCAGAATCTAATGACAGGCTATCCCCGCCGGAACTTTATTCACGTTTGTAAATACTAAAGTTATCGTTAAGAAGCTATGCATTGTGGGATTACAAGTAGCAGGAGATATGGACTCCATTGACTCTTACGAGAAACGGACTACAATTCCCACAATGCCCTGCGAGATTTGAACATGTTATATCTCAGCAAAGACTTGTGGGGGAGGTTACTTAAGGAGAGGGTGTGGTGCCAGTTCGCTCTCTCGGAACCAGCCTCTTCTCTGCGAAGCTGCTGACAGAGACAGCCGTGCTGCTAGGCCCGGAAGCCTGGGTCTAAATTCACCGAGAGACCAGCCATCCGGAAGGAAGCAAGGCTCCAGTTTCCAGCCCGCGTACCCGGAGATCGAGGAGGCAACCCAGCTGACAACTGAAACAGTGGAACGCCCTCGTCCGGGACCCTTGTGCTGTGGAGCAGCAATTTATAGACGCAGCCTCTGAGAGGAAACCAGGCGGATCGGCCTGTCGGGTGAGAGAGCACATCCTCAAATTCTAACTCTCTCTTTAGACAGACACTTTAGTGCCACCTCACAGGCCGCCCCCGCCTCTGTTTGGCCCCAGTTTAAACTTAGAGGCCTTTCACTGTTCATAGTGTTTATACAGACCTGACTAACACTGGCCAGCGATCAGCTCACCAACATTGATGTTCACGTTACCGGATTAATTTCCCATTATCATCTATTCCTTGTGGATTATAACTTTAATGTGCACCTCCTGGCCGCAACGTGGACTTTAGCTGCCCGCAGGATCGCTCGCTAGAGGGAGCTCGCAAGCACGGACTGTTCACCTAGTTTAGCTGAATGGTACCATTCTCTAGCATAGATCTTTTTTTTCATTTTTTTTTCTTTTTGTACTTTATATGTTTATTTGTTTTTTTCTTTTCTTTACATAAAACAGCGTACGGAAAGGCACAGGGCAAATACACTGCCAAAAACAAACATGAATACAATCCTCTTGACAAAAAAAATACATACATATTTCGCTCTGGACCCTCCCATATACTCCCTCACTAGATCTTCCCACTCTAACCCTTTTCTTAATCCTCACTTTCTCTCACAGAGAGACAAGTGATGCATCCGCCCTTTTCCTGCTCCCCCCCCGCCCCCCCCCCCAAAGAAGAGAGAAGAGAAGAAAAAAAAATGAATACAAGAAAAAAAAAAGGGGGAGAGAGAAGGGAGACCCCATCCTCTCCCTCCCTTAAACCACAAATCATAACAGGAAAGTCACTTTATCCTTCAAATTATATTTTACATTATAATTCCCTGCGCGTATCCGATTTTTCGTTAATCAGGTTCAGTCATTAATCTTTTACCCTCGTCTGAATTTTTAAATAAATTCCAGCTCTTCCACGTTTCTTTGTATTGTTTATTTTTACCCTTAGCTGAGAGAACTAGGTCTTCCATAGCTTCTATATCTCCAACTGTATTTATCCATTCTAAAACTGTTGGTGACGTAGTATCCCTCCACCGTAGGGGTATACCTGCTTTAGCTGCATTCACCAAATGGCAGAGTACTGAGTTCCGATAAGTCTGAACTGGGATCTCGGATAGGTGAAGTAGGAAAAAAGCGGGATCATTGGGTATTTTTAACTCAGAATTTTTTTGAAAAATTCTCATAATTGACAACCAATAAACTCTTATTTTTTTACAAAACCAAAATATATGAATCAATGTCCCGCTTTCTTCTCCACATCTCCAACATCTGTCAGAATTTTCATTGCAGAATGTTTTGAGTTGTACTGGAGTATGGTACCACTGCATTAAGATTTTATAGTTTAATTCTTGAGTTCGTGTACAGATTGAAGAGTTTAGAGTTAAAAAGATAATCTGTTTACGTTGTAATGCAGAGAAGGTCCTATCTAGGTCCTTTTCCCATTTGTTAAGGCCTGGTATCTCCTGATCCTCCCTAAGTTTATTTAATAGTCCATACATTTTAGAGATCCCTCGGGCTAGTGGTTCTAAATCATTACAGTACGACTCAAAGATTGTTAACCGACGATGAAAATTACTTCCTGGGCCTAATGATCTAAAAAAGTGACCTAATTGCAACGCCTGCCAGATATTGACTTCAAAAGGACCTCCTATTTGTATCAATGTTTTAATCGATGGCCAGTTTTCTGATATAATAAAATGTGAGGCCTGATATACTCCTTTCTCTATTAATAACTGGAAAGATCCTCTTTCATTACCCGGGCTAAAACTTGGGTTCCCCAATATGGGAAACAAGGGTGATCGCGCTGTAGAAAAGTTCCCGTTTTGACATATACGTGCTGTAATTTTTAGTGTTGTGCCAATTATCGGGTGATTTTTAAGAGGAGCCGGTAATACTGTATAGCACCAAGGTGCTCTACCTAAAGGAACTGTACTTAACTGCTGTTCTATATTAACCCACCTCTTAGATCTAGTATGTCTACACCAGTCCACTAATCTAGATAGATGTACTGCATAATAATACTTAAATATATCTGGGACCCCCATTCCACCAAGATTCTTAGGCATAGTCAACAGATCTCTTTTAATCCTAGGACGTTTCCCGGCCCAGATAAAATTCATAAATAAACTATGTATCTGACGCAAAAAAGTCACTGGAATCCTAATTTGTAGCGCCTGAAGTAAATACAACATTTTCGGAAGAACGGACATTTTAATTATACTAATGCGACCAAACCAAGAATGGGAACCAAGTCGCCATTTGTCAAGTAGGGCTCGTAATAGATTATACATTGGTAAAAAATTCATTTTAAAAATGTCCTTTTCTTTTGATGGGATATTTGTGCCCAAGTATCTAAGTGTTATTAAGTGTTCTTGTTTGATTTCTGCAAGGGCCCTTTGCGAAATCATATTGTGTTATTGCATACCAACTATTCATTTTATAACTTAAACTTGCGTTTGTTCTTTTTGAGTACTTATTAAGTAAACTCACTCCCTTTGATTTAAATATACTACTGTGTGGAGCGTATTTTTCTAGTCTGGAGGGAAAATCCATTATTCAGGTAATAACTATTATATTGTCATTAAGTATTGTGTGCCTGCCATTGTGCCCCCCCCCCCCAGCTCAGCAGGGGTCACAATACACCTACCAGACTTTAGGAGGGTTCGAGCTATTTAAGTAGGGGTGAGCCAAATCAAAGAGAGTAGATCCCAAAAACAACCAGCGGCTCCTGAGGGGGTAGCGCTCCACCTATCACCCCAATTCCGAAAAAGTTGGCACGCTGTGTAAAATCTACATAACAGAGGTATGACTGCGATCGTTAGCGCGAGAATTTATTAAATCCCGCCTATGGAGATTAAGGGTAAAATTTTGTCGCCCTTCCACGAGCGGGCGCAACTATAAAAAATATGGGCCAACGTTACTGTTTTATTTTTAAATTCAAATAGGTGAATTTTTTCCCAAAAATTGCGCTTGTAAAGCCTTGTAAACACGATCGGATTTTCTGACAGGAATTGGGTGATGGCAGGATGTTGTCGGATAATCCGACAGCTTGTACGCTCCATTGGACAACTGTTGTTGGATTTTCCGACAACAAAAGTGGAATAGCATGCTTTAAAATTTTCCAACAAATGTGTGATATCGGATTTTCTGATCGTGTGTACACAAGTCCGTTGGAAAACAACCCAAAGTACAAAACATGCGTGCTCAGAAGCAATGCGAACCATAACACAACATTAGCAGAAGTTGCCCAAAGGGTGGTGCTAAAGAGCTGAAAAAACATGTTTCGTGTTTGTTGGCCAACAATTATTTGCCGTTTGTATGCAATAAAAGTTCCTGGCCAACGCCCTTCGGACAAAATTCCAAGGCTTTGTCCACAGAAAATGCGATTGTGTGTACGAGGCGAAAGACAAGTGTTTGATCCCCTTCTGATTACAGGTACTCCTCGCTTAACGACCGACCTGTTTAGCGACCGTTCGCACTTACGACCATCTCACCGTTTAGTCGACCGCTCGCACTTACGACCATCTATCTCACCGTTTAGCGACCGCTCGTACTTACGACCATCTCACCGACGGTACGAGCTAAAACGTGCTTACGTGCTAAAACGTGGTAGCGGCGGCCCTGCGTCATAAAGTCATTCATGGCTGATATACAGTACTGTACACATGTACTACACTATTCTGAGGTCCGGTACAGCTGGTTTCATGGTCAGTATTCACATTTCAGCAGTAAATTATTTTTGCAAAAGAATGCAAGGATGCAAAGAAAAAAACGTTAAACGGCTATACTGTACTGTATACAGTCCAGGATCTCTCTCAGGCCCACACAATACAGCACAGTAGTGTAACAATATACAGTACTATACAGATATACTGTAGTACATTACAGTACTGTATGTACAGTACAGTAACTATAAAGCTTTTTCTTCAAGCATACAAGTTGTTTGTGATCTGGGTGCCTTATTCTGTATTGTACTTTACCCCAGATGTCTCCAAAAAGGAAAAGCAAGGCTTCACCAGAAAATGCCAAGAAACAAAGGAAGGCTATTGATCTTGAGAAGAAAATGAAGATCATAAAGGATTATGAAGGTGGCAAAAAAGTCCATGAGATAGCACATGACTTGCAGCTGGCACATTCAACAATTTCAACAATCCTTAAGGATAAAGATAGAGTAAAAGAGGCAGTGAAAGCATCAACAGGCTTTAAAGCCATAATAACTAGACAGCGGAAAGGCCTAATTCATGATATGGAGAAGTTACTGGCTATCTGGTTTGATGACCAGATTCAAAAAAGAATGCCATTGAGCCTTTCAATAATAATTCAAGCCAAGGCACTCAATATCTTTGAGATTTCGCAAGCACGCAGCGGTGAAGTATCAACCGAAACCTTTACAGCAAGTAACGGATGGTTTCAACGGTTTTCTCGAAGATTCAACCTGCATAATCGGAGTGTCAGTGGTGAGGCAGCAAGTGCAGATGTAGAAGCAGCAGAAGAATTTGTTGACCAATTTGATACAATCATAGAGCAAGGTGGCTACTGTCCAGAACAGATCTTCAATGTGGATGAAACTGGACTTTTTTGGAAGAAAATGCCTGAAAGATCCTATATACACAAAGAAGCTAAGACAATGCCTGGCTTTAAGGCATTTAAGGACAGGGTCACATTGTTGTTGGGAGGAAATGTTACCGGGTTTAAGTTGAAGCCTTTGCTTATCTATCGCTCTGAAAACCCACGTGCATTGAGCAGAGTTAGAAAGAACACACTACCTGTTTACTACCGAGCAAATAAGGCATGGATGACTCAAGCTTTATTTGAGGATTGGTTCACCCACTGCTTCATACCCTCAGTGAAGCATTATTGTCAAGAAAAGGGCATTCCTTTTAAAATTATCCTCCTGCTCGATAATGCTCCAGGCCATCCCCAGTATCTTGATGGCCTAAACCCAGATGTAAAGATAGTATATCTACCTAAAAACACAACTTCAATCCTTCAGCCAATGGACCAGGGGACCATAGCCACATTTAAAGCATACTATTTACGCACAACTTTTTCCAAAGTTGTAGCAGCAACAGAAAATGATGAAGTAACTCTCTGTGATTTCTGGAGATCTTACAACATTTTAGACTGCATAAACAACATTGAATCCGCTTGGAATGGAGTGACAGAAAGGGTGTATGCAAGGCATATGGAAAAAATGCCTAAAACGTTTTGTGAACAATGTTACAGTTTTTGAGAAAGACAAAGATGTTGATACCATAAATAAAACAACTATGGAACTTGCTAAAGTGCTCAATTTAGAAGTTGAGGTGGAAGATATTGAGGAATTAGTGCAATACAGGGAGGGAGAGGTAAATACCGAAGATTTAATAGAGTTGGAAGCACAGCAGAACTTGGCGGAAGAAGAATACAATGAAAACATGGAAGAAGTACCAAAGAAGTTTACTGTGAAGGGATTAGCTGGTGTGTTCTCAAAAGTGAATGCAGCTATGTTACAACTAGAGTGTATGGATCCGAATGTTGAACGATTCACAAAGGTGGAAAGACAAATAAGTCAAGTTTTACAGTGCTATTGTGAAATATATGAAGAAAAAAAGAAAATGACAAAGCAGACCACTCTAAGTGGATACTTTTGGAATGTTACACCGAACACTACCAATGCTTCAATTTCTACTCCATCGTGTCCCTTATTACCTGGGCCTTCAGCAGCTCCTGATAATAGCTCTGATGATGACACAGATGAAGATTTTGAAGGATTCGTTGACTAAAATGATAGCCTGAATTTTTTTTTTTTTGTTTACTGTTTTTTAAATATCCTTTTTCCATCTTGTACACTCTACAGTACTGTAGTTTTTGGTGCTTTAATGTACCTACTGTACTTTGCTAACTTTATGTTCTGTAATACTGTACTGTACATTGCAGTACTGTGTGTAAATTACACAACCTATGCAAATTAAAACAAGTGGCAGTTTTCAGTTTGATCTTTCTTGTTATTTTACTTATTCAGAATACTGTATTGTCAAATAATATGCATGTACTGTATACAGTACATGCAGTCACTCACTTAACGACCAATTCGCTTAACGACCAAGTCGTTGAAACGGAACTTGGTCGTTAAGCTAAGAGTACCTGTATGTACATTTTGCCCACTGACAGACATGATCAGTCTATAACTTTAATGGTAGGTTCATTTTAAAGGGGTTGTAAAGGATTTTTTTTCCCTAAATAGCTTCCTTTACCTTAGTGCAGTCCTCATTCACTTACCTCATCCTTCAATTTGGCTTTTAAAAGTCCTTATTTGTTCTGAGAAACCCTCACTTCCTGTTCTTAGGTCTGTAACTACACACAGTAATGCAAGGCTTTCTCCCTGGTGTGGAGAAAGCCTCTTGAGGGGGAGGGGGCCAGCAGGAGGGTCAGGAGCTGTGTGTTAGTGGGCGTCCTGACACTCCTGCTCGCCCCCTCAAGAGGCTTACAACAAGAGGGCTACAACAATTCATTAACGATTAACAGGACCCTTACCTGTGAACTCCTGTGTGCTGCTGCGCTATGAAGAGCCTGGTTTGGCGCCTTTTAGAGAGGGCTGGTGCGGAGGATGGAGAAACCTGGATGCAGCACTGCTTGTCATTGTCCCAGGAGCCGTCACACATCTCGTCAGGAGACCAAGCAGCAGCATCTACCTCCTCTTCTGCAGTCTGTGCCTGTGCCTCCGCCTCCACCTCAGCTTATCCCCCTGCCTTCTCCTCCGCCCCATCATCTTCCCCTTTAGGTTTTCCCCACACTCTGGAAGATGGCGCGCCTCTTCTATTGGGAGAGAGCGGTGTCTTTCTCTCTCCTCTGGACAGCAGTGCAGCTGTGGGGTAGGCAAAGGCGCCGTCAATAAGGGTCCTCGCACCTGTCTCTGAGGTGGAAAATACTCCTCAGTATCGTAGGTCCCAGAGGCGCAGACTTTCCTCGGTTGCCAGTCACCTCCCTCCTAGTGCCAATAGAAGCAACCGGGGGGGGGGGGGCTTTAAACAGCGGGCACCGTGCTATGCGGGCATTGCTCCCACAGTTCCCCCCACCTGTCTATCTCCTATCTTTCCCACAGGTATCAGCGTTGGCAGCATCTGCGGCACCTACCCACTCCAGAGAATCCATTCAGCTGGCTGGCGGAACAGAGGTACAGGATCCAGGGAAGGCGTTCAGAGCTCCAGAAGTCCTCCACCTCTAGAAGCACAGCAGATCCCTGTTGTGTGCCCTCAACTGTCAGCTGCTAACACTCCAGGTACTGACAATCTGGCACAATTACAAATGTTAACTTCACTAACCACTTAACTGTCTTCCTTAATAGAATGTATGAAAGCCAATACATCTATGCAGAGTCAGAATGTTAATTCAGCAGCCGCAGTTTGGGCTTGCCCAGAGGTCACTAGGGGCTCTTATTTTGGGGGTAACAGTGTTTCCCCTGCTGAGATTTTACCACCTTTGACAAGAAATTTCTTGGACCCCCTGACCAATGTCCCAGAAACTTAGCTAGGGAGACCCTCCCATGTACTTTATCCCCTTTGGGTTACCATTTGTCCTTGGCTATAAAAGATAAAAATTGTCAGGGTCGAGTTTGTGGACCTTTTGCCGTCATCTAGGGAATTTTTGTTCAAAGGTGATAAAAATTAGGATAAAGGCGAAGAAGACAGGCGCAGGCCGGTTTTCAAGAATTTCAATAATTGGTTGCAAGCTTTTCTAATATACTCCAGTATAATATGCGAAAAATTCCCTGAAAAAAGCGTAGGTCTGTTGCAACATTTGGACAGAAACTTTGGCTGGCTCTCATGGTTCACCTATTATGAATCATTCCGCCAGAAGATGTCTGTACATCCTAGTTTGACGTGGGGTACAAAAAAAGACATTGGATTGTGGCTTAACCTTTTTCTCCTGCAAAGAGCTTTCAGTCCAAGGCCTCAGCTACTCGCATCAACCTTGGGTGCTTGCTATAACAAAGGGATATGTTTTTCATTCAACGATACTCAGTGTAAATTCCCAGGCTCCTGCAGATATAGGCACGAGTGTGCATTTTGCGGGGGAGCCCATCCTGTCGCAAAATGTTTAAAAAAAATATGGCAGTTGCCAACCTGCCACAGCATAGGGAATCTTTTTCAAAAAGCCCTATGTCTGCTGAGAGTGGGAAAAATGCTTCTGTGGCTTCAATGCTACACATACAGATGGCCCTTCTGCCATTTGAGGGGTTTAATGAAGAGTTTCTACTTCCCCCATTTGTAGGTCAAGGTTGCGTGGTTAGGAGTAATTTGAAATCAGCATTGGAGTTCCCTGAGGTGGTTAGGATCTCTGGCCCCTTTTCTCAATTTCAGAGTTTCCCCTCTTGGGGTGGTTCCAAAAAAAAAATAAGAGGATCTTCACGGTTAATACATCACCTGTCTGCTCCGAAAGGGGATTCTCTTAACGATCAGATTAGTGACGACATGGCATCTGTACACTATTCCACATTTGAGGATGCGCTGGTTAAACTCCGCCTGTTGGGTCAAAGTACGTTCCTTGCAAAGGCGGATATTCAGTCGGCCTTCCGTTTATTACCCATTAATCTTTTATCATTTAACTCCTTAGGTTTCTTTTTTGATGGGTTCTTTTTCTTTGACCGATGCCTCCCAATGGTATGCTCGCTCTCATGCACCTATTTTGAGGCATTTGCCACGTTTGAGTGGGTGGTTAGAGAGCACTCTGGGTCATCTTTTTTATTACACTACTTGGATCATTTCCTTTTCTTGGGTAGTTCTGTTGCCGATTGTTCGAATGTCCTGAAATCTTTCCTTGAAATCTGTGCATCCTTTAATATTAATTTGGCACAAGAGAAAACAATAACCCCCACAAGGCGGTTGGTTTTCTTGGGGATCAATATAGACACTTGGAATTCGAATTACCGGCAGACAAAATTGCTCAATTATAAGAGAATCTTTATACAATAATTAGGAGAAAGAAAGCCACTTTGAAGGAAATACAAAAGTTACTAGGGCTGCTGGCTTTTGCATCCAGAGTCCTCCCCGTTGGTCAGATATTCTCCAGGCGTCTTTACCTGGCCATGTAAGGTTTTAAAACACCCACCTCTCATATCAGGATCACCTCGGTAATTAGGGAAGATCTTTTAGTACGGTCGCAGTTCCTTGAGAATTTTAACGTGAGAGCGATTTTTCAAGGTGATTTTTCAAGACGATTTTGTGGCCGACGGATTTTTCTCCGTTTCCCAAAGCAGCAGGCTCTGTGGGTTTTACAGCGGTATGGCGAACTCATTGGTGTGCTTCGGTGTGGCATTCGATTTGGATAAGTAAAGGTCATATGAGAAATATTGTACTCTTGGAACTATTGTGGTTGCTTTGGAGATATGGGGTGAGTATTTTAGGAATAGAAGGATCCTGTTCAGCACCGACAACAAGGGGGTCCTTTTTGCGATAAACTGCTTATCGTCTAGATCACCTCCTGTTATTTCACTAATCCGGTATCTTGTCTTTAAATGTTTAAGCCTGAATGTGTGATTCAAAGCCCGCTATTTGCCCCGTAAGTTAAATGACATTGCAGACTCTTTCATGTTTGTAGATGAAGAAATTCAAGCTGCTATTCCCAGCTGCAGATGAGAATGGGATCCAGTGTCCTGCGCACCTTTAGGATTTGGTTTAGAACTGGTCCAGGCCAATATTAGACAATCCATCGCCCCGTCTACTTTTACAGCCTACTCGTCAGCTTGGTTGCTGTGGTTGTCCCATTTAGATTCTCTAAATGAGCAGCATTCTGTTTTTTCTGAATGGTTAGTCCTGTCCTTTTTGAATGGTTTAATAGCCAAGTCCCTGTCATGGTCTCAGGTAAGTAAAATTGTCTCCTGGTTATACGGCTATTTCTCCTGGAGGAATATTATTAATCTCTGTGTCACCTGGTTTCCTGCCATTGATCTCAATAGGCTTCTATAGACCTTCTGGTAAAACAGGGGGTCATAACTTGAGGTGAGAGTACCTATCTTCACTGGTGGAGGGATCACGTTTTGAATTTTTGGTGCTCTGCAATACACGTGGTTTAGATTCCTTTAAATTTGGTCGCAGGATCATATATTTTTTACTTTGTGGACTTTTTTCCCTTTTTCCTTCTTTTTTATCATGTATGAGCAAGTTTAATATACTTCCCATCACCCTTATATTATATTATATTATTTTTGGCTTGCGCTGCACTGTTTTCTGTTATATATTACCACTGTTGGGATTTTGTGAATGTCCTTTTTTTGGTGTTCAGCTTGCATCCTTATGAATCACGCTCTGGAAGCTGTTTTTCGTTCCTATATTTATTCTAATAACTCATAATATTTGTTATTTACATTTGATTCTCATATTTTTGCGCTGTTTGCACCCCCCCCCCCCCACTATTGTTATATTCGGCACCAGTGAATCACCTGTCAATTTATCCTTAATCTGGGCACGTAGCAATTTGGCACGCACTACCAGCACGTTATTGCATGCAGTTTACAGTCAATCAGCACATTATAAAGCCTATGGACTATTATTATTGTTCAGCACTTTATATTACAGTTAAACACTTGGAGTTTAAGGAATTATCAGCACTTCATATTACATGGACTTTTGATTATATTGACATTTTGTGGGATTTTTATAGTATTTAGATTAGCACTATGTTTTACTTTTCATATTCTTATATACATTTTATTTATTTTTTGTATTTTCCATTCTACTATATTGCACTGTTGCCTGTGTAAATAGGCCTTTTCAACACTAGGAGGTGCCAACACCTATTCTTTCTTTCTATGTTTCAGTCTATGCCAATACCAGAGATATTGATTCTTCACCTCGGCGTAAACGATATAGGGCAGGTTAATACCCTTGATTACATTTTCCAGGTCAAGTATGATTTGCTTCAGTTTTCGTTATCCTTCCCCGGGGTGATTTTTGATTTTTTCAGAAACCACACCAATGTTGGTATGGTTGAATTCCCTGTTCAAGAAGGTAAGAAAGAGGATCAATAGAACAATAGCGAAGTTTATGCCCACCATTGGAGGCATCGCTTTTTTGCCACATAGACTTAGAGGGTGGGATATTGGGCCTTTTCAGAGCAGATGGTGTCCATTTCTCTGAGATTGGGCTGGATATATTTAATAATGACCTACAGACTATGGTGGAGCTGGCCGCGATGCAGGGTGGTTGGGCCGGTCTGTTCAAAAAAAAAAAAAAGACCGGCTAGTGGGGCGTTATTTAATAAGGCATTATTCCCAACCCGAGTCGTAGTGGCTGGGTTAATTAATGTATTGGTTTATTTGAAAAAATAACAGATGTATTTGTATTTATAGCTACCCATGGTTATATATATATATATATATAATAATAACATATGATTGTTCTATTAAATACCAGTAATAAAGGCCTAAGGCCAAGTTTACCCCATCTCAGTTGTTTGTTGGTCATTATTTATAGTAATATTTTGGCATACAGTCCCAATGGGCAATGCTGAGTACTGTAGAGGCAGTAGTCGGCAAAGGAAACAATGCAGCAGATGAAAGACACATCATGCTTACTTCTCTTTGACACTGGAAGATGTCCAGCAGTGCCATCAGCACTGAACTGATGGAAACCAGTGGGAGCCGGGTACACCCATCTACTGTTTGGAGAAGTCTGGCTAGAAGTAGTCTTCATAGAGGAATTGCAGCCAAAAAGCCATACCCTCGGACTATAAAACCAAGAAAATCGACTCAACTATGCACTAAAACATAGGAACTGGGGTGGAGAAAAATGGTAGGAGGTGTTCTGGACTGATGTGTCAAAATGTGAAATATTTGGCTGTAGCAGGAGACAGTTTGTTGGCAAAGGGCTGTAGAACGGTACAATGAATGTCTGCAGGCAACAGCAAAGCATGCAATTTGCTTGCAAGTTTGGGGCTGTATCTATGCAAATGGAGTTGGAGATTTGGTCAGGATCAATTATGTCCTTAATGCTGAGAAATACAGGCAGATACTTATTCATCATGCCATACCAAGAAGGAGGAGTGTGATTGTTCCCAATTTTTTTCTGCATCAGGACAATGCCCCCAAACAAACAGCCAATGTCATCAAGGACTATCTTCAGTGTAAATAAGAACAAGAAGTCCTGCAAGTGATGATATGGCCCCTGCAGAGCCCTGATCTCAAAACTGAGTCCATCTAGGATTAAATGGAGACAGAAGGATTTAAGGCAGTCAGCATCCATAGAAGATCTGTGGTTGGTTCATCTGCCGGTTACATTTAAAAACTGTGTGCTGGTGCACCTTTTTGCCGAGTTTGGCACGACAAACAGCTCTGGAATTTCGGCCCCCCACCACGGCTGGCACATAGAGAATGTGCAGCACGATTAGCACAAGCACTATAGGAAACCGGCTGTGAAGCCACAAGGCTTCACTGCTGGTAACCCTTACCCAAGACGGCAGTGCCAGCACCCAAAAGCCGATTCAAGAAAGGTTCTAGGCGAGGACACCACAGGATCCCTGGACAGGCTCCGCTTTAACCACTTCAGTCCCCGCTTATCGTCAATTGACGGCAGGTTAGTGGATCTGAATATCCAAGCCGCCGTCAATTGACGGCATCGTGTTCTCCGGCCACTGGGAG
This sequence comes from Rana kukunoris, assembly GCA_029574335.1. Taxonomy (NCBI): domain Eukaryota; kingdom Metazoa; phylum Chordata; class Amphibia; order Anura; family Ranidae; genus Rana; species Rana kukunoris. The sequence goes on along the minus strand of CM056049.1, from coordinate 319,211,222 downwards.
CGCGCACCCGGCGCGTCCCCGAGATGCCGATGCACGTGCCTGCCGGTCGCGATGTCCGCCAGGTACCCGATGATCGGCAGTTTTAGAGCAGGGACGTGAAGCTCTGTGTGTAAACACAGAGCTCCTCGTCCTGTCAGTGAGAGGAGACAGATGCCGTTTCTCTTGTACATAGGGAGACAGCATCAGTCACCTCCCCCAGTCACCCCCCCTCCCCCCACACAGTTAGAACACACCCAGGACTCACATTTAACCCCTTCCTCACCCCCTAGTGTTAACCCCTTCACTGCCAGTCACATTTATACAGTAATTAGTGCGTTTTTATAGCACTGATCGCTGTATAAATGTGAATGGTCCCAAAAATGTGTCAAAAGTGTCCAATGTGTCCGTCGCAATATCGCAGTCTTGACAAAATTCGCAGATCGCCGTATTACTAGTAAAAAAAAAAAAAAACAAGTCAGAATTCTATCCCTTATTTCCTAGCCACTATAACCTTTGCGCAAACCAATTACTATACGCTTATTGTGATTGTTTTTTTTACCAAAAATATGTAGAATACACATCGACCTAAACTGAGAAAAAAATATATATTTTTTTAAAAAAATTGGATTTTTATTATAGCAAAAAGTTAAAAATACTGTGCGTTTTTTCTTCAAAATTGTCGCTCTTTTTTGTTTAGAGCGAAAAAAAAAAAAACGCAGAGGTGATCAAATACCACCGAAAGAAAGCTCTATTTGTGGGGAAAAAAAGGACGTAAATTTTGTGTGTAAGGCACGTCGCACGACCGCGCAATTTTAATTTAAAGCGACGCAGTGCTGAAAGCTGAAATTTCGCCTGGGCAGGAAGGGGGTATATGTGCCCAGTAAGCAAGTGGTTAATATGCAGCATTTTTTTCACACCTGCTTAAACTTTTGCACAGAAGTGTAAGTATTTATGTATGTACTATAGGGAAATTAAACAAGTCTTTTATATTTTCCTAGAATACCTTTCCTTGAAATGCCATAAGAGGTAAAACTTAGAGCAAACCTCATTTTGTAAAACATACAAAACAAGCCTGATAAACAAAATCAGCCAACGGGTGAATTAATTACCATCCTTGTCCTATAAAGTAATGTGCTGCTTCATAGAAATTGTAGAAAATCCCAAAGGCACAGAGAGTACAAACAAGCTTCAAACATTCTGGTGTGGACATTCTCAGATAAGCATTTCCAGTCAGCTCCCCAGTGAATGTAATAAGGCCAGCATGTGTTAGTATAGGTTGAGTGACATCCCTGAGTGTCCACTATCGCTCTCGCTGACAACAGCATACATTAATGATTAATGGTAAACTAACTTGGAAACTTTTCTTTAATTTGTTTGACTTAACATTTATGTGTTCCTGTACCGTCCTATACTTTTATGCCTTGCAGGTAAAATACAGTCAGCATAAGCATTCACAATCAGGACATAACCCTTTCTCCTCCTTTTATATTTTATAAGAAAAACAGGAATTGACTAACGTTTTCACTGATATTTTACAACTTGAAAAATCCTGTCTTAGAAAAAAAGTAGTAAGAGCATTCATGCAACAAAAAAATGCATGATCAATAATTTTTGTTCATTGAAACACATGACATGCAATGGAAGCAAGCATACAAACCATTTTAGTTGCACAACAAACAATGAAGCACGGGACAACAGTACATGCTTCAAAACTGAAAAATCAGCAGTTTGGTTGTTCATTGACTTAAACTGTGAGACATGATAAATGGTAAGCGATGACTGCCTACCATGTGAGCCAGAACAGGGTTGTGTGTGTAAACATATTCAGGGTGTAACATGTACCGAACAGACCGCCCCCCCAAAAATGTGTCAAGTGACCCATGGACCGCCATAATGCTCCCGATAAAAATCACCATTACTAGTGTAGGGCAAACCAATCAATATACACGATTGCATTGGGATATTTTTTATAGCCACAAAACCGTTACTCATTCACAGTGTCCTGTAAATGGGAAAACTACAAGATCCAGCAGCCTTTGCGGCGGTTGCTTATAGCTCAGGTGCTTCAGCGGTGTATACATAGCTCCTAAAGCGCCCCAAAGATGCTGCTTGCAGGCCTTTTTTTAACATCCCGCAAGCCCACCACTCCAGTGTAAAAGCATTTGGGCTATTTTTAACGCTAAATCGTCTGTAAAGCACCTCAGTGTGAAAGTAGCCTTGAATCAGTGGTTCTCAACCCTGTCCTCAAGCCCCCCCCCCCCCCCCCCCCCCCCCCCAACAGACCATGTTTTGGAAATAAATCTTAGATAAAATAGCTGTTTAAAATACCAAGCCATTGATTTAAAGCACCTGTGCAAGATAAAAGGAAAACCTGCAAAGATGGCCTGTTGGGGGTACTTGAGGACAGTGTTGAGAAGCACTGCTTTAAAGCATACGTAAAAAATAAGCCTATTTGTTTTCTTTTGGTCTGTGAGAGAAAAAAAAAAAAAAAAACAATGACTATATATAATAATAATAATAAAAAACACACACACACACACACGTAGGTTTATACTTACCCGCTCTGTGCAATGAAATTACACAGAGTGATTTTAAACCTTAAAGCTACTTTCTATGGAGGCACTTGTGTGCATCCACAGATAGCATGGGTCAGTCCTGCCCCCTCATCGCTGGCTTCGATTGACAGCAGCCGGAACCAATGGCTCCCAGTGCTTTAGCAAAAGGTGGTGAGACCAGGAAGTAAGGGAAGAGAAGAGCTGCAGACGTGCACAGTGCTGGAGAGAATAAAGGCCAGGTAAGTAAGGGGGGGTGGGGGGGTTACTGATGCCTAAACATTTTTTACATTAATGCAAGGGAATCATTGTAACAGTAGCTATCTGCACAGGATAAGCTGGAGAAAGTGAGAGAGACGGTACACTCTATTGAGACATGCTTTTTAATTTTTTTTACAGTGTAAAGCCCCGTACACACGGTCGGACATCCAACAAAATTTCCCTTGGATTTTTGTCCTAATTGATTTGTCCGATCACACCCATAGCATACACACGCTCGGACTTTTCTGCAAACTTTTCTAAAACTTTCCCATCATCACGTGGTTGTTCTGCTCTTTACTGCCACCCTTTGGTTAACTTCTGCTATTGTTGGTTGATTTTAACATTGGTTCTGAGCATGCGCATTTGTAATTTGTCCAAAAGTCCGATGGTTTGCTGTACACACGATCGTATTTTGCACCATCGGACTTTTGTTGCCTGAAAGTTGGTCCGTTCGCAGACCCAACTTTTTGTCAGATGAAAGCCAAAAAAGTTGGTCCGATGGAACATACACACGGTCGGACAAATGCGAAAAGTGTCAGATTTTGATGTTGGTTGGGCAAAAGTCCGACCGTGTGTACGGGGCTTAAGCGCATATGTATATGGGGGAAAGGGTTTTCTACAATAAACAGTTTTACACCATCTTGAGCTTTTCCTTACTTTCTTTTATGTCCGCACTGCTGCACGCACTCTCCTACTGACCAGTACCACCGTGTATCCTGACAGAGGAAGTAATTCCCCTACAGAGAGATCGTATCAGGCAACATATATATATATAGAGGTCTTTCAAATACATTACATTGGGGAGCGCATGCAGTGGGAAAAGTGACGCAATACAGAGTTCTTTGGTTCTACAGTTTGCAGCCACTAGGATTGTTACACCATCCTGCTTGTCGGTTTCATGAGCTTTAACTGAGAATCTCATATCAGCCAGCACAGAGGAAGTAGCTGCATTCACCATTCATTGGTGTAGGGGGCTAATGTGCGCTTCCTGATTTTTGGACTTTATAGTATAGTAGTTTTGTAAGCCGTGATTTTCAAACATAGTTGGTAAAACTTAGGCTCAAGCTACCAATTGCAGGATATGGACACATACTGTTGTTGGAAGTATTTCTTCTTATTTTAGCGCTGTTAATATTTTGATACATGAATTTTATTAATAAAAGTATATTTTATTGGAAGTTTTGAACACATAATAGCTGCTGTACTGCAAGAATTATTTGATTTGTGCCATTGGGCGCTAGGATCAGAGTGATACCACTAGGGGTTTACCCGATTATTTTATATTTAATGCAAGGAATGCATGAAGTTAAAACATATTTAGTCTTTAAAACCAGTTTAAGCACAGACTTGGTTTGCTTAATTAATAGATTCTCACAACGCAAATCAGTTTTCCAATAAGCAAAACACAGTAAACCATAGCAACCAAACAGATGTCAAAGTGATGCAATAACAGTAAATGAACACCTAATTAGTTGCTATGGATTAACACACCTTTCTCTATGGTGCCTACCAACATAAGCATGTTTATGTATGAATACACTGGATGAAGATTTCATTTGGCCATGTAGAATACAATCATACACCTATCTACATATGCAACACAAGTTCAATAACTTTGTGCAGTATAATGGGTGCCATTAGTTGGATTTTAACTACTAGTCATCCGTCCGCTGTAAAAAGACAGCGGGAGGAAGACTCTGTTGTCCTGGGTGGACGTCATATGACGTTGCACCTTTAAAAACCACTAGGGGGCGGCGTGCGTGCTGGGCGACCGGTATGGTCGCCGGGCACCCGCGATTTCTCAGGAACTGAGCAGGAAAGTGGAGCCGTGTGTGTAAACACACAGCTCCACGTCCCGTCAGTGAGAGGGGACCGATGGCGTGTCCCTTATATATAGGGACAACCATTGGTCACCACCCCCAGTCACTCCCCTCTCCCCACAGTAAGAATCACTAATTAGGGAATACATTAACCCCTTCCTTGCCCACAGTGTTAACCCCTTCCCTGCCAGTCACATTTATACAGTAATCAATGCATTTTTATAGCAGGGATCCCTATATAAATGTTAATGGTCCCAAAAAAGTGTGTAAAGTGTCTAATGTGTCCGCCGCAATATCGCAGGCACAATAAAAATCGCTGATCGCCGCCATTACTAGTAAAAAAAAAATTTAAGAAAAAAATGCTATCAATCTATCCCCTATTTTGTAGACGTTATAACTTTTACGCAAACCAATCAATCAAATCAAAACTTATTGCCATTTTTTTTACCAAAAATATGTAGAAGAACAGGTATTGGCCTAAACTGAGGAAAAAAAAATATTTATTATAGCTAAAAATAAAAAAAAATGTGTGTTTTATTTCAAACTTGGCCATATTCTTTTGTTTATAGCACAAGAAATAAAAACCACAGAGGTGATCAAATACCTGCAAAAGAAAGCTCCATTTGTGGGGAAAAAATGATAAACATTTCATTTGGGTACAGTGTTGCATGACTGTGCAATTGTCATTCAAAATGCGACAGCGCTAAAAGCTGAAAATTGGTCTGGGCAGGAAGGAGGTGAAAGTGCCCTGTAGGCAAATGGTTAAGAAAACTATATACAATTCCCATTACAATAATGCCATTTCTGTGTTCTCTTAATTCCTGAGCATATGCATTCAGAGTATCCACTCGCAGTTTTGCCAACAGAAACAGGGAGAAGGAAATTAACTTTTTTATTATTTAAATTTACTGTATTGGATTGCCCTCTACTGGTGAATTTTGGAAGTTACAAGCTAGATAAAAGTAGGGCAACTTTATTACAAAAAATCATTACTCAAGGTATTCAAAAAGCTAAAACAACTAAACAGTTTTTTTGCTAAGCATTCTCCCTCTACTGCAGGACGGTAAATAAAAGATCAAAAAGGTATGTATGAAATATATTCTCTAATGATGTTCTGTCCTAAAATACTACAACACAATGAACAAATGCTTCAAATTGCTTTATATTTTATTCAGGGCCATATTGATATTTATTATATTTACAGTACATTTCAGTCCAAACTGATCAAGTAAAGAAGCAAAGACTTAAAGCATTTGTCATTTCAACACTAGCTATTCCTCATATGTCCCTGCTGTACCATGTACAGGTATAAGAAAGTATGCTGTCCTTTGTATTGCTTCTTCTGTGTGAAATTCCTGCCAAAGAGATTTTGGCATTACTGTTTTCCATGGGAAAATATGGAGGCTATCAATGCTTGTCACTCTAAGATAATAAAGTATCAGCCAGCACAGAAATGGATCAATTGCAAAAATGTGTAATGTGAAAATAAGTGCAGCGCTAATGAGAGGTCTCAGAGTGAACAGAGGCAGAAAAGTGTGTGAATTATAAGTACACAATTAAGGTGAACTAACATTTTTACACAAAAAATTGGTATTGGTGTCAAAAATAAAATGTCCAAAAGGGCATGAAATAGATGAATGTAACAGTCAATGAAGGTGTTCCATTAAACAAAGAATAAAATGAAAAGTGTCCAAAACGTGATTCAACTAATTAAACTAATTAAACGTAGACTGAACATCAGTGTGAATTGAAGACAAAGAAATTTGCCAGAAAACTTGCTGATAGATGATCCACCACCAGAAAATCCAAAGGCTTGCCAGAGAGATTAAATGCAAACAGGTATACACATAATGAGTCAATCAGGCATTATGGTGTAATACACCCAGGGAACATGGCTCTGCAGATAGAACCTCCGGGTAGATGGTAAATTCAAACGGTGGACCACAACGGGATTCGTTTTTAATTATAATAAAGAATAATCCAGAGTAATGTAGTTAAAGGAAGGAAGGCACATTGTAATTCCGTTTTGAAACAGGAAAATATTTACAGTAAAACCTTGGATTGCAAGCATAATTCTTGAAGCATGCTTGTAATCCAAAGCACTTGTATTTCAAAGCGCATTTTCCCATAGGAAATAATGGAAATAATGTCCATCCACAAATGTCAGCCTCCACAAGGGGATTAGAAGAAAAATCCAGCAGGGGCTACAGCGTATAAAGAACAAGAGGGCAAAACACTCTCAAACCAAGTTACTCTAAAAACAAGGTTTTACTGCATTATAAAAAGAGGAATTGCACTCACAATTTAGTAGATAAAAAAAGCGCTTGTGGTAAAAAGCAGTGGCTTCAGCAGAGCATCCCAACGTGTTTCATCTCAGAAGATTTCATCTGGAGTCACTCGCTGGAGTGACAGGCCGTGGAGGGGGTGGCAAGTGGTTCGCTTAGGCTCTCAGCAGCACACTGAGGTGCAGAGCCAGTTGCGGGTAAGACATCTGGATGGATTCTGATATAAAAGTCGGGATCCCTGCAGAGCGTAGACAAGTTCTGTGACATCAGCTGACAGTGGAATTTAGCCCACTGTCCACTGAATCTGTGTCACAGGAGTGCAGAAATAAGTGTATGGCCAAAACACTGGATAGCATGTACATGCAGTTTGGATCTCTATAGTTGACTGACCACATAACTGTGATAGAGCAGACAAATCGCTGCTCCTCTTGGGAGTCTGGGAACAACAGATAGCGTTAGGATGGCGAGTGAGATGAGATCAGGAAACATCTGTTCCCCAATGTGCTTTGTGTAGTGTGACCAACTGTCAGAATCCCAGCTAGAAAGCCATGTACACAGTCCATAGAGTACAGTAAATCCTTCTTTGCATCATTGGCTGGAGTGGAAGGGAGACATACTGGGATCTAATGCCTCATTTCCACTGAGCGAAACGGTTCGGGTCGGTACAGTTTGGAACACTTAGAATGGTCTGGTCCATTCTGGTGAGCATTTCCACTGCAAGTTGGACCGTCGGGGGCCATACAGAATTTAGAAAAAATGCCTAGCGTGTCCATCAAATCAGTGGAATGTATTGTAGCTCTGCTCTAACCAAACCATTCCATTTTCTGTGGCCCCACATCTGAAGCAGGACCCAGAATGGTGTGGTACAGTTCGGTTTTATGGCACACTTTCATAATGTAAACACCCAAAATAGCGTACCGAACCGATCCACTCAGTGGAAATTAGGCATAATAGACCCCTGATGTCTCCATAGAAAGTACCTGTCATCTGCATTACTTAGGGCAGGGCTCAAAATTTCAAGTCTTGAGCCACTAGCCAGGCCTCAAGGTTTACTCGCCACTAGTGGGGGGAACTACAGGTACCAGGGAGGAGAGACACAGCGGGGGGACTACAAGTACCAGAGAGGAGACAGCTATACACACAGGGGTGGGGGGGGGGGACTACAAGTACCAGGGAGGAGACGGCTATACACACAGGGGTGGGGGGACTACAAGTACCAGGGAGGAGACGGCTATACACACAGGGGGGGGGGGACTACAAGTACCAGAGAGGAGACAGCTATACACACAGGGGTAGGGGGGGACTACAAGTACCAGGGAGGAGACAGCTATACACACAGGGGTGGGGGGGACTACAAGTACCAGAGAGGAGACAGCTATACACACAGGGGTAGGGGGGACTACAAGTACCAGGGAGGAGACAGCTATACACACAGGGGTGGGGGGGACTACAAGTACCAGGGGGCTGCTGGTTGGTGGCTGCACTTTTTCTATTGCATTACTAATTTAATGCTTACTGTGAAGAGGAGAGCCGTTCTTTCAGTGATCTCCCAGGTGGCAGGGAGCATAGAGGAAGAGGAGATCCACGGATCGCAGATCGGTACAGCGCGCTGTTATAACTTACATTGAAATTTCCTCCACTCTGCCCACAGCCCCGCCTCTTCCTGACCCCGTCCCTGTAATAGACAGAAAGCATGTCCAATGCTGAGATTTGTTGTCTATAACAGGCGCGGGGTGAGGAGGAGGCGGGGCTGTGGGCAGAGTGGAGGAAATTTCAATGTAAGTTGTAACAGCGCGCTGTACCGGTCTGCGATCCCGCGGCTCTCTGCTTCCTCTATGCAATCGGGGAGATCACAGCGCGAACGCCTCGCGATTAACCCCCGATCGCCAGCGGTGCTCGCCCCCCCACTCCCAGGCAGCCCAGCTCCTCGCCAGACCCAATTTTTCACTCGCAAAAGGCGAGTAGGCGAGTAGAAAATTTGAGGTCTGACTTAGGGGGTTTGTTTGCCACCTTGTGCTAGCAATGAAGTAAAAGCGGAGTTCCGCCGAAAAAAAATATATAAAAAGTCAGCAGCTACAAATACAGGAGCTGCTGACTTAACATATGGACACTTACCTGTCCCGGGCGGCCGCAATGTCGGCATCTGAATACAATCTCTTTCTCAGCTCTCGCGTGCTGCAGCCACCATCTTCAGTAAGGAATCAGGAAGTGAAGCCTTGCGGCTTCAATTCCAGGTTCCCCACTGCGCATATGCAAGTCGCGCTGCGCGATTCCACTGGCCCCTGCTGTCTTCTGGGACCTGTGTGTCTCCCAGAAGACAGCACGGGGGCGGAGTTGGGGGCGGAGTTGGCACCGGACATGGCATAGGTCACCGCGTTGATCTATGCCCAGAAGTGGGAGAAAATACCTGTCTTATACAGGTATCTGCTCCTTCCTGAAAGGTGCAAATGTGACACCTGAGGGGGGAGGATTCCAAAAAGCATAAGTTCCATTTTTGGGTGGAACTCTGCTTTAAAAATTTAAAAAAATGGATTGCAAAGTTAAAATTTTATTAAATAAATGAAAAAAAAAAAAAAAAAAAGCACTCCTTACACAATGCGCACATACAAATGCAAACAGATTTGTAAATGATTGCACTACACACAATTTATATTGCAGGGCATACCAGAGTAAGCAGAACAATTTTAGGTCCACAGTTTAACCACTTGTTTACTGGGCACATATACCCCCTTCCTGCCCAGGCGAAATTTCAGCTTTAAGCACTGTGTCGCTTTAAATTAAAATTGCGCGGTCATGCGACGTGCCTTACAAACAAAATTGACGTCCTTTTTTTCCCCACAAATAGAGCTTTCTTTTGGTGGTATTTGATCACCTCTGCGTTTTTTTTTTTTTTTCGCTATAAACAAAAAAGAGCGACAATTTTGAAAAAAAACACAATATTTTTTACTTTTTGCTATAATAAAAATCCAATTTTTTTAAAAAAATATATATTTTTTTCTCAGTTTAGGCCGATATGTATTCTACATATTTTTGGTAAAAAAAACAATCGCAATAAGCGTAAAGTAATTGGTTTGCGCAAAGGTTATAGTGGCTAGGAAATTATGGATAGAATTTTTTTTTACTAGTAATATGGCGATCTGCGAATTTTGTCAGGACTGCGATATTGCGACGGACACATCGGACACTTTTGACACATTTTTGGGACCATTCACATTTATACAGCGATCAGTGCTATAAAAACGCACTAATTACTGTATAAATGTGACTGGCAGTGAAGGGTTAAAACTAGGGGGTGAGGAAGGGGTTAAATGTGAGTCCTGGGTGTGTTCTAACTGTGTGGGGGGAGGGGGTGACTGGGGGAGGTGACCGATGCTGTCTCCCCATGTACAAAAGAAACGGCATCTGTCTCCTTTCACTGACAGGACGTGGAGCTCTGTGTTTACATACAGAGCTCCACGTCCCTGCTCCAAAACTGCCGATCAGCGGGTACCTGGCGGACATCGCGACCGCCAGGCAGGCGCATCGGCATCTCGGGGACGCGCCGGGTGCGCGCGCGCCCCCCAGTGGCCGGAGAACACGATGCCGTCAATTGACGGCGGCTTGGATATTCAGATCCACTAAGCTGCCGTCAATTGACGATAAGCGGGGACTGAAGTGGTCAAGAGTCTAAACGGGTGAGCTGTAAGGCATTAAAATCTTCACCTATTGATTTTAGGTACCGTCATTTTTTACCATTTCATTGGCGCATGCAGTTTTGACCCTTGACATATTTGGTATCTAACTTACTACATACTACCTCCTCTTATTTTGTACCCCAACAAGTCGGGAATAAACTGTGTGCACTAAAATTAACTTGGAAAAAATATATATAGTTGCGTTAAGTCCTAAACGTCCTTAAAGAAATAACTTTAATACTGCCACTCAAGGAGCATCCAATGTGTGAATGCAATATACAAAAAACTTAAATACAGTTAAACATGAATGACAAATAAACTGAACAGAAGGCTATATGAAATAAACAAAAATAAGAATCATAAAAAGTTCATAAGGGTCAACACTGAAGCGACCATACAATAAAATAAAATTTCAAAGCAATAGGTGAAAAAAAGTCCATCCATGTGTGTGGAACAGGAAACACCCATGTGAAATCCAATTAGCTATGCTCTGTGACGAAGTCTGAAGCTAAAGTGATATCCACCACCATGAGTAGTTAAACTGCTTACCAGAACCAATGGTCCATAGGACCTAATCCAGCCTGTGTGTATAATCCAAAAACAGTAAAAAACTCAAATTTTCATCAACAAAGATCAGCCTTAAGCCTGTTGCGCTGGCCGGACGCAAACCGGCAAACCCGTCCGTATAAAGATCAAGCAGATGGGGGTGATGACGTCAGTACGCCGCTCGTTCTGCCCTACGCGTTTCGTGATAGGTCACGTCGTCTCGGGGCACGGGCGGCGCACCGCGTCATTCCCTCATATAGAAAAACAATTAGAACCAGGCCTCGTTCCGGGAAGTGCGCGCAAGCGCATCCCCTCCTGAGACTACCAAGCCTCGTTTGGGAGCACGGTCAGGGCCAGCCCCGTCTCATGAATGAATGAATGAATGAAAAACGTATATAGCGCGGCACATGCGAACTGAATCGCCTCTGGGCACTTGTTGTTTCTGTCTCTCTGGTCATCAAAAGAGCAGAGTTTTTATCTGTCTTCTGAAGGTCAGGTGGTTTTCCTCCAACCGAATGCTGGTTGGTAAAGCGTTCCATAGTCTGGGACCTTGGAAAGCAAACCTTCTTTCTCCTTTGGACTTGTATCTGGCTTTGGGTATCTTGACCAGATTTTGGTCGATGGATCGCAGAATGCGATTGGGGTTGTGGATTTCTATCTTTTCGCATAGACTACGCCAATATGCTGGGGCAGGGAAAAAATTCCTTCCTGATCACTGAAAGGCGATCGGCCAAGACCCTGGATCAAATAATGTTGTGGTTTGGGGGACTTGGGGTAGGAGATATCTCTGATGGCTGGGGGGGGTGTACTAAGATAGCCGCGGCCTGACAGAGAAATCCAGGCCGGGAGGCTATCTGTAGGGAGGATTGGCAGCAGAGGTGGCTGGGATTAGTTTATTTAGAGGTGGATGGGGTCCTCCAGGGGTGAGGGGGGTATACTGGGGGGATGTTGGGCCTGGGTATGGTGCGCCGCTAGGCCGGGGATGAAGCCGCGGTCTTTCCTAAGACGCGGCTGCCGCGGACCTAGCAAGGTTGGCGCGGAGCGTCGAAAAAGACGGGAATCGACGGCGGGGAGTGGGTGGCGGGGGACGAGGAAAGGATGCCTCGACAATGAAACGGGGGTGATGATACAGGGGAGATTCGATCGTCTATCTCCCGGGATCCGACGCCGCGGCTTGTCCTGAAAAGGACAGCCGCCCTCAGTCCCAGGGAGACAGGCAGACTCACCTTCAAAGGAGGGGAGGAGGAATGCTGGGGGGAGGCTGGAGAAAAAAAGGCCAGGTTCAGAGCGGTCCGTGCAGAGGCTGAAGCTGGAGCTGTAGCTGGGCTGAGCAGGGCCGGATTGGACCCTGCCTGTCTGCCTGACTGCCTCCTAAACCTGCCTGGAGCTATAGCACACACGTTCCTACTCCTAGGAGACGTGCGCCGTGTGGAGCTCCTGTTGCCAATCCGAGGCCTCACTGACTTACTGACAATGGTACGTAGGTGGCCACACTGAAGCCAAAAACAAGCAACGCCAGAAAAAGACACTGGCCAGACCGGACAGCACGCACCAAAAACCCGAAAGGGGTCATCTCAACTGCGTGTCACAAAAACACAAGTGACTAGTGCGTTCAGGGGACATGGAAAACAATACAATTTAAATGTATTTATAACATGAATACATCAAGAATACACATTTAAATGACTGTAGAGTTGGTTAACACATAATCATTGATGCAGAAAACCCTTAAATAAAAAGGGGTGGTGGCACCCCCGTTGCGTGTCATATCAAATCCACTAGGCCGCAATCAGAGGGCTCTCTCGGGTGTCAGGCATGAAAAGCCCAGCACACGAAAGTGGATGGACAGCCACTGATGGGGGGCTGTCCTAGATGTATAAAGGGGCACTCCAACCCTTCAGCAAAAAACAAATTAAATCAAATTTAAAAATTATTTTGGATTAAGATCTATGAACCTCTGAAACAAAGTAAACATATAAAATTAGTAAGTAAATATAAATAACACCAACAGCAAAGACACTGAGTTGTTAAAAACATGTCTATCGACGTTGAGTCCATAGGTGAGATATGTCCTCAAGCGGTATACCCATGACACCTCCTGCTTGAATATCTCCCTAACTAGGGAGCTGCCCCTCCAATGGGGTTTGTATTTATCAATGCCCAAAAACAATGTGCCAGCAGGGTTCCTCCTATGCACCAAGTCATAATGCCTGGACACTGAATGATTGGGGAAACCCTTCCTGATATTTGCTATGTGTTCATTCAACCTGATTCGTAGTTCCCTTTTAGTTATCCCTACGTACTGGAGTATTTTATTTTAGTTATTTTTCCAACCATTGTATCCTAGCGCAGTTGCTTTCACTTTCTTTCCACTAAAATTCATTTTAATGTATGTTTTCATAAACCGTTGCACAAATAAAATTGGAAAAATATATATTTTTAGCAACAGACAGCATGGATTCATGAAAGAGCTTTGAAACAAACATGATTTCTTTTTAGGAGGAGGCAAGTAAAACTTTGGACAGAGGGATGACTGTGGACATGGTATACTTGGATTTTGCAAAAGCATTTGACACAGTTCCCCACATGTGTAATGTGTAAGGTAAAATGCACAGGCTTTGAAAGATAAATTTTTTACATGTATAGAAATAATGTCTGAATTCAGAGAGTAGCGGTTCTCACTCTAAATGGTCTAGGGGTGTAGGTGGTGTACCCAAAGGTTCAGTGTTGGGACCAATGCTGTATCTTGGCCTAGGGCAGCACTTTGCAGGGGGGCAGCATGAAAAGAGTCCCTGCCAGCTTGCTCTACACTTAGTGTAGCACTCGTCTTACGAGGTGGACTGGGCCGCAAGACAAATTGGTCTACCGCACTGCTGCCGGTATGATAGGGATGGTGCAGACAAAAGGGACACGGACATGGTGACCTATACCTGGCAGGTAGGTATTGGGACTTTCCTGCAATCCTTTGCTTGTGTCGGTTGTACATATTAAGGAATCTTAATATTATTTCTGTTGATTGCTGATGAGAAAAAGAAACAGATGGATTTATTTGTTCCTGCCCCCAATCCTTCCTTTGCTCACTGCCTGGACCACATACCTCCAATACTGTCCTATGTGTTTCTGCTGCACCACTGGCATGTTTTTTTTTTTTTTCATTTTGGATTGAGTAAGGGATGTTATAGCCCCAGTTATTTTTTTGTTTGCCATCCATTAATTTCCCTTTATTTCCTGCCTCATAGCCAAACAGGAAGTGAGAGGAAATCTCTACAGATTAAGGGAATCTTTCTCCTCCCCAAGGCCCTCAAAACTAGTGTCCCCACTGGAAAATTCCAGGGCAGGTATTAAACAGGAAGAGGTGTGACCTTGACAGGAAGGGGTGGATCATATTTAAATTAGGGGGTGCATGAGTTTAGCCACTGGTTGGGACCCTAACTTTTTAATATCTTTCTAAATGCTATCGGGTCTGGGATTAAAAGTACCATTTCAGTGTTTGCAGATGACACCAAGCTATACAGTGGAAAAGTCCCTACAGGATGTCTCCAACTTAAAAGTGGACCTCAATGCTCTAATTGGGCAACTATGTGGAAAATTTGGTTTAATGTTGATAATTTTAAAGTGGAGAAAGATCTGGGGGTTTTGGTAGATCATAAGTTTAATAAATAGCATGCAATGCCAAGCTGCGGCTTCCAAAGCGAGCAAAGTCCTTTCTTGTATTGAGAGGTATGAGAGAGAGAGAGCGAGCGAGACAAACTGACAGGAGGAATGAAGGAACTCCGCTATGAGGAAAGATTAGAGCAACAAAATGTATTCACTCTTGAAAAGGAGATTAAGTGGAATATGATCAACATGTACAAAATACATAAGTGGTCCATATAGTAAACTCAGTGTTGAGTTATTCATTTTAAAGGTCATCAGAGAGGACAAGGTGGCACACATTACGTCCAAATATGGAAAGGTATTTTCACAGTAAGAGCTGTAAAAAAAGTAGGAATAGACTGTCACAAACTATGGTGAACGAGAGTGAACCACAACTGCGGTTACGGAAAGATTTCAATGCACTTCTATATGCCATGTGATTCATCAGTACTGGATCCCAGGCGCCACTAATCAGAGAAACAGAGTTTGGGGGTTCACTACATTATCTGTCTCACATATAGGAATGTGTTGAGCTACTAAAGGTGGAGGTATTACAACATACCTTCAACCCCTAGCCTTGAAAGGTTATGATGAACGTGAGTGAAAACTGCATTAAAGGAAAATATTTCAATGCACTTTTCTATGTAAAGTGATTATCAGTATTGGACCCCAGGCGTCACTCTAATCAGAGAAAGAGTTTGGGGGTTCACTACATCATATCACTCACATATAGGAATGCACTGGACTACTAATGGAGCAGGTAGAATATTCCTTCAACCTTTAGCTTTAAAAAGGTATCGTGAACATGTTCAATAATTTAGGCCAGAAGGGCCTAAACTATAAAGAACCAATGTCAAGCACGTAGCATATGAAAGTACTGTATGCAAACAGCATATACTTGAGAGAGGCAACAGTAGCTTAATTGGTTTAATAGTGTATGTCCCTTTAAGATATTCCACAGCTGTTACATGAAGGCACAATAAGTAATCCCAAGCAGCATGGTTGTATAAACTAGAGCCAGGTTCAAATACAGTACTTTGTAAGGCTATATGTGAACAGGGTAATTCTAGAGCAATACATGTAACGTGGCAATGGTACTTATCCGTTTGCAGAGGATGAGAGTTCTTCAGTAAGCAGAGTATTGTAGCTGGAATGGGATTCTGTCATGGAGGTTCTCCTAGTGGAAGATATCTTAAGGTGTCCCCAGCAACTGCAGTAAGGCTGGCAGCGTGGATCCAGGTACATGGATACTTAGAAGTAATCAGGTATTGGTCAGTGGTGGCATGGATCCGCGTTGCAATTATATCCTGTTAAGGGGATTTTGCCTGTAGTTTATTTGTAGCGTGGTCCGGCTGCAGCCGACAATAATAGAACACCTTGTAATACACAGGCTGTGCCGTTTAGAGGGCCCAGGCATGAGTGCCGAATGGAGCGTTAATTACGCTCGTCACTTCCACGTTCCACACTGGAACGCACGCGGCGCTGAGCGATGACTTCAGTGCGAAAGCGTCAGTGCGAGAGCGTCAGTGCGAGAGCGCCGATTACATAGACTCCCGCCAGAGGTGGTTCTGGCCAGCTCAGTGGATTGCTTTAACCACTTTCATACGGCTGAGCGTCATATGACGTCCTGGGCTTTCAGTGGAGATATCTGAATGGATGCCTGCAGCTACAGGTACCCGTCATGCCCTATTAAAGAGCTTCAATCATTAAACACGTATGCAGGTCACGTCCGCATATATAAACGACGTTCAAACCACATGTGGGGTAACGCTGCGCTGCAAATGTTAGAGCGAGAGCAATAATTCTAGCGCAAGACCTCCTCCAACTCTAAACTGGTAACCTGTAGAAATTTTTAAAGTACGTCCTATGGAGATTTTTAAGTAACAAAGTTTTGTGCCATTCCACGACTGTGCGCAGTTTCGAAGCGTGACATGCTGGGTATCTATTTACTCGGCATATCTTTTACTTTACAGTTGTTTTTATTAGTCATTTGCTTTTTCCCAAAAAAATGCGTTTGAAAAATTGCTGCCCAAATACCGTGACACATCAGCTGCAATGACCGACATTTTATTCCCTAGGGTTTTTGCTAAAAAATATATATATTGTTTGGGGGATTCGGAGTAATTTTGGAGCAAAAAAAAAAAGAAGAAGATTTTTACATGTAGGAGAGGAATGCCAGAATTGGGCCATTATGAAAGCGATTAAAAAAAGCCTGGATTCTTTACTAAATGTACAAAATATAGGGGGGCACCAACATTCATAGGTAAAAGTTGATAAAGGGAAAATCGTATTGCCTCTTGGGGGTTGAATAAATACATGCGTTTTCCCTGCTGTAGGAAATTGGATCATGCTTTGCTGGGGTTTATTCACCTTACTCAGGAAAAAAAAATGTGGGTATAAGATTGTGTATACGGGATTGAAGGATTTTTTTGTTTTGTGGACCTACATGGACTTTTTTTTTTACTAATATTCATAGGTAAAGTTGATCCAGGGAATAACAGATTGCCTCTTGGGAAGGATGTTTTTTTACCCCTGCTGAAGAAAACTCGATCATGCCTTATTTGTTTTGCCTTCCTCAACTGTGGGTATTGGACAGTGTATATGGAGGGGATGGGGTGTGTGTGTGTGTGTGTGTGTGTGTGTGTGTGTGTGTGTGTGTGTGTGTTCTCTGTTGGTTGAACTGGGTGGACTTAAGTCTTTTTTCAACTGAATTCACCATATAACTTAAATTATCCTCCCAACCTTATCCAGTCAGAAAACACCTTGAATTCATTGTAAAAGCCACAAGGCATTTTTGGAATATGCCAAATTCTACAGTGATTGCCAGCTTCCACAGCAGTCCATCAGGTATGAGATAAGCATACTTACACTGGTTCAAGCTGGACCAATTCAAGTATGCAATTAAGAGCATACCTGGAGTTCAGATTAAAATCTTATTCAAATGTTTAAAAATCTCTCTTTATATAATATCCATTTTTTTTTTGTGCAAAACTTATAAAAACATGGCTGTTCTACCATTTGTGACAGGGATCAACCACGATTAAAGGAACAGATCATGCAGCGCTCAAGTGATGAACCACACTTATCATTGTTATTGGTAATGAAAAAGCATTATCGCATCACAGAGGTTAGCGGCTAGTAATTGCATTTTAAACAAAGTAGAATGTTCTTATTGCTTTACGGTGTTAAATTTAATTACGCTAGGATCATCGGTGTCCCTGAATGTAAAAAAAAAAAAAAAAGGACTACACTAGGCTTTAAATCATTTAACTAAGATAAAACACACATGCAAACATATACTGTGAAAATTATAACATCAGGTCTTTTATTAATAACTTCATCAGCCTGGGTATGCCCAATAGGCTCTGCTTTGTAAATTTCTTTAAAAAATAAATAAAATGAACCAATAAAAAGAAGCTGCAAGAAAAAAAAAATTGTGTCATTATCTCAATCATCAGATGACTGAAAATATTTGTGGTACTCTAACCCAACATCTACATTGTGGCACACATGAATTTAAACTTATGGTCCTTGTACAATGGGGGGAAAAAAAAAAAAACATTTGGCAATTGGAGAAACGGACCTGTATTTAAAAAAAATCTTGGCACAATAATGAATTGAAAGTATCATGTAAAGATTTGCACTGCCTGGTTCTTGTGAAATGTGTCACATATGTTAAACACTACAGCCCTCGTCATTATGTTTGCAATAGTAACTTTTCTTTGCATCTTTCTATTAGTATACAATTTAAAAGCTCCAGAATAGAAATGTGTCTTAGAGCCCAATAACACCAGAAACTCTGCATTTACTGCATGTTTTTGCATGTGCAGTGATGTGTATTTGTCCTAAGCTTGCATTTCCTTTGAGGTTGTCTTCTTCTTTGGGCTTTTATGTGCACTGCAGTGTATTTACAGTGCAGAACAAATGCCCTGCAATAGTGTGAACTATGCCCAGAGGATAACCTGGACTTTGGACTGTCTATGCAGTTGGGAGTGCAGTAAATGGGCCCTTATCAGAGTGTGCACTTCTGGGCAAGTACACTGGGAGCTCAGTAAGAATTGAAAACCTATTCATATATCAGATTATATTTTACTATGCTTTTTAAAACCAATTAGAAAAACTCTACCTTAAAGTGCCAGTTCACTCAAAGCTACTTTTAGTACCACCACATTGATACCAAAACCAAGAAATTAAATCCCTTAGGGATTTTGGTTGTGTGCCTTCTAGACCCAAATTGATCCAGCCGCTTCTACAATGAGCATAATTCAGTCTACAAAGAAAGCAGTACTCATAAGCAGAAGGGGGACATTAGAACTCTGGCAGGGTTTTTGAATGTGAATGCCTGACCAGTTTCTACCAAATAAAATATCAAACTTGGATGGACTGAGACCCTCACCCAAAACAGATAAATCAGTTATACGTTAGGTGGGCTAAATCATGGTATAGCTTGACTCTATAAGCATCAACCTTGGAGATATAGGTCGGCCATAGACTGTTCAAATATTGGCAGGTTCAGCAGAAACAATTGAGAGTCAGACCAAATAAAGGCAGGCTGAAAGTCAATCAACTTGGGTACAAGCAATCTACCGGATTTTACATGCGATTATCACTAATCACTTTCTTCTCCCAGTGGGGACAGAATACAATTGTTCGGCAGGAGGAATTCCCTTGTCGATATGGTTTGTGTTAATGAAGGAATTGAGCCACGGTTGTCGGACAGAAATTTGACCCCGCCCTACCTGCTCCGCTTGGGAGCCCAACGGGACCCCGACGGGGCAGAGGGACTCCCCCTATGAGGAAGTGAGGTGAACGGCTTATCAGCGCAGTGCCAAACACGTTGAGCCACCACAGCTGCTACATGCACATTATTGATTGTTTTTTATTTCATGTATATACTTGCATGTCCTAACATTGTATCAGTTTTGTTTGTTTTTTTGTTTGTTTTTTTAGTTATTCATATATAATCTGTAAAAGATAACAATGTCAAAAGTTAAAGCGCAGTTCCACCCAAAAATGGAACTTCCGCTTGTTCCACTCCACACCCCCTTACATGCAACATTTGGCATGTAATTTTTTTTGGGGGGGGGGGGGGAGTGGGGGCTTCAGGAGGAGTGGGACTTCCTGCTTCCGCCGAGGGGCTGGAAAGGCGATTAGGCTTAATCGCCTTATTGCAGCCCCTCCCTGTAGGCGATGGCCGTGAAGCCGAAGGCTGTCGCAGCTGGGTGCCCACAGTCGGAATGAAGACACCGGCCGGGGAGGGGGGGGAGAGGAGCGGAGCCCCGGTCGGCGCGTCGCTGGAATGTGGAGAAGGTAAGTGAATGTTTATTAAAAGCCAGCAGCTACACTTTTTGTAGCTGCTGACTTTTAATAAACATTACATTTGGGTGGAACACCCCTTTAAATATGTTTAAGGACTGTAGGTTGGTCTGGCATACATCTCATTGACATGTGTTCTTTCAATGGCTTTGACCCATTATTACAGGCCCAGTGGTGTAAAATGACCAATCACAAAAACAAAAGCACAATTTTCACCGTGCAAGATTAAAAAACCAACTCAACCAACCAACCCTTTCACCAACTGAACCTTCTATATTCCAGGTGCATCACACAAAAAATGTGTTTGGGAGATAGCATGGCTCGAAAGCAGACATTCTATGAAACCGTTCCACTGTAAATCTGGCAAGTACAGAATTCTGCAGCCTAAAATTCAGTAATGCCTGAATGCCACACTGCATTCAAGATGGTGTGGGAGCTCATGAGGTTCAAGCTGTGTTTGTTACCGTAGACAGAAGAGCCAAGTGGAGTACATGGCTTCTTTTCCTTCCTCCACACCAAGCCCACATTCACCAAATGAGCAGAATATTGGCATGCATTAAAAAAGGGGTTAACTCAAGAGATAAAGCGGTAATTCCCCCACTCTACAAGACTCTCGTCTGGAGTATGCTGTCCAGTTCTGGGCACCAGTCCCAAGGAAGGATGTGCTGGAAATGGAGCGAGTACAGAGAAGGGCAACAAAACGAATAAAGGGACTGGAGGATATTAGTTATGAAGAACGGTTATGAGCACTGAACTTATTCTCTCTGGAGAAGAGACTCTTGAGAGGGGATATGATTTTAATTTACAAATACCGTACTGGTGACCCCAAAATAGGGAAAAAACTTTTTCATTAAAGGGAGTTTAATAAGACACATGGCCACTCAATAAGATTAGAAGAAAATAGGTTTAACTTTCAACTGCATAGAGGATTCTTTACTGTAAGAGCTGCAAGGATGTGGAATTCAGCGAGGAGCATGGATAGTTTCAAGAAACTATTGGCTAAGCACCCAAACGACCACAACATACAGGGATATACAATGTAATGAAACTTATCCCTCCACCAGTGTAGATGGCTACTCTCACCTTAGGTTAAGACCACTGGGTTAGCAGATGGTCATTAGAGCATTAGGAAAACTGGATGTGAAGTAGGTCTCCTATTGATGGTCTCAGCATGGATACCGGAGCAAGGGGACATGGAAGAAAAAACAACCATCTAAGAGCTTCCGCTTGATCACTGCTTTAATCAAATAGGCATTTGACAGGCTACTCACATTTCTTCAGATGTAAACAGGCATGTACATATATGTAACACCGCTCACGGAGTTCACCAGGAATGACACCGAGCGACGTGTAGGCTCCAAAACCCCTGGACGCGTTGCGTGAAAACACTTCCTCAGCAGGATGGAGTGGAGCCGAGCACGTCTCCCGTTCTGAATTAAATAAGCTATGGTAGCAGTAGCAACCCCCATCAGAGTCAAAAGGGGCGTGGCCAGTCTCACATGACGTTCAAGATGGGTAGCTTTATTGTTCAATTCAAAGACGTCTTGTTCAATTCAAAGACTCCCGCGGGAGTAGGCGTTCCTATGCAGAGGCGCAGTGTCATGTGGGACTTCGCCCAGATGATTGACGTCTTGAGAAAAACTCCCCCCCCCCCCCCGGCGGATAAAGCGTGTCACGAGTTTCCGAAAGTAGCCAAACTGCGAGTCGACTCTATACGGCGCCTGCGCACCGACTAGGAGCCGTGTAGAGCTGACTGCACAGGCGCTGTATAGAGCCGACTCGCAGTTCGGCTATTTTCGGAAACTCATTACACGCCTTATACACCGTGGGGAAGTTTTTCTCAAGACGTCAATCATCTGGGCGAAGTCCCACATGACACTGCGCCTCTGCATAAGAACGCCGGAAGCCGGGTGGAAAATAGCAATAATACGGTATGTACAGCAAAAAAAAACAAAAAACAAACAGCATACTATAAATGTTGGAAGTATGCAGAATGTAATGTTATATACATGTTTTTAGGGTGAACCTCCACTTTAAGCATTACATAGACCTCAATTTAATTCCTGTTATTCAGACTCTTGGGCTGAAATGACATACATGATATAAACTCCCATTGTCAGTAACAGGCAGAATTTATATAAATTAAAATGATCTGGATGCCCCAAATGCTATATGTTACATAATTCCTGGTTTGATTTCTTATTTTTTTTTATTTTTTTTTAAATAGAAGCAACTTGATTTGGAAGAAACATCATTCTAGAGGGCCGTACAAAATGCAGTGGCGTCACTCGGTGCAAAAAAAAAAAAAAATGGTGTCACCCCCCACCCACTATGGTCAGTACAGACACCCCCCAATAGTGTAGACCTCAGACGGTAACCCCCCCAGTAGTGCAGACCTCAGACAGTAACCCCCACCATAGTGTAGACCTCAGACAGTAACCCCCACCATAGTGTAGACCTCAGACAGTAACCCCCCCTCCAGTAGTGCAGACCTCAGACAGTAATCCCCAGTAGTGCAGACCTCAGACAGTAACCCCCAGTAGTGCAGACCTCAGACAGTAATCCCCAGTAGTGCAGACCTCAGACAGTAACCCCCCCCCCTCCCCCCCAGTAGTGCAGACCTCAGACAGTAACCCCCCCCCCACCCCCAGTAGTGCAGACCTCAGACAGTAACCCCCCCACCCCCAGTAGTGCAGACCCCAGACAGTAACCCCCCAGTAGTGCAGACCCCAGACAGTAACCCCCCCAGTAGTGCAGACCTCCAGACAGTAACCCCCCCAGTAGTGCAGACCTCAGACAGTAACCCCCAGTAGTGCAGACCTCAGACAGTAACTCCCCCTCCCCCCAGTAGTGCAGACCTCAGACAGTAACCCCCACAATAGTGCAGACCCCAGACAGTAACCCCCACAATAGTGCAGACCCCAGACAGTAACCCCCACAATAGTGCAGACCTCAGACAGTAACCCCCAGTAGTGCAGACCTCAGACAGTAACCCCCAGTAGTGCAGACCTCAGACAGTAACCCCCAGTAGTGCAGACCTCAGACAGTAACCCCCAGTAGTGCAGACCTCAGACAGTAACCCCCAGTAGTGCAGACCTCAGACAGTAACCCCCAGTAGTGCAGACCTCAGACAGTAACTCCCCCTCCCCCCAGTAGTGCAGACCTCAGACAGTAACCCCCAGTAGTGCAGACCTCAGACAGTAACCCCCAGTAGTGCAGACCTCAGACAGTAACCCCCAGTAGTGCAGACCTCAGACAGTAATCCCCAGTAGTGCAGACCTCAGACAGTAACCCCCAGTAGTGCAGACCTCAGACAGTAACCCCCAGTAGTGCAGACCTCAGACAGTAACTCCCCAGTAGTGCAGACCTCAGACAGTAACCCCCAGTAGACCTCAGACAGTAACCCCCAGTAGTGCAGACCCCAGACAGTAACCCCCAGTAGTGCAGACCCCAGACAGTAACCCCCAGTAGTGCAGACCCCAGACAGTAACCCCCAGTAGTGCAGACCCCAGACAGTAACCCCCAGTAGTGCAGACCCCAGACAGTAACCCCCAGTAGTGCAGACCCCAGACAGTAACCCCCAGTAGTGCAGACCCCAGACAGTAACCCCCAGTAGTGCAGACCTCAGACAGTAACCCCCAGTAGTGCAGACCTCAGACAGTAACCCCCCCCCCCAGTAGTGCAGACACCAGTCAGTAACCCCCAGTAGTGCAGACCCCAGACAGGAAGCCCCCAGTAGTGCAGACCCCAGACAGTAACCCCCCCAGTAGTGCAGACCTCAGACAGTAACCCCCAGTAGTGCAGACCTCAGACAGTAACTCCCCCTCCCCCCAGTAGTGCAGACCTCAGACAGTAACCCCCACAATAGTGCAGACCCCAGACAGTAACCCCCACAATAGTGCAGACCCCAGACAGTAACAGACAGTAACTCCCCCAGACCTCAGACAGTAACTCCCCCTCCCCCCAGTAGTGCAGACCTCAGACGGTAACCCCCAGTAGTGCAGACCTCAGACAGTAATCCCCAGTAGTGCAGACCTCAGACAGTAACCCCCCCCCAGTAGTGCAGACCTCAGACAGTAACCCCCACAATAGTGCAGACCTCAGACAGTAACCCCACAGTAGTGCAGACCTCAGACAGCGCCGTGTGTTTCCCCCGAGCACGGACTCCTCCTCCTCTGTGGGTGTGAACAGAGAGGAGGGCCGCCGCCAGGTGTACCAAGATGGCCGCCGCTCCGGAGCTAGGCCGAATCCGGGGACTTTCCTAGGCCGAGGCTCCAGAGCGCTCTGCGGAGCTGGGGGGGGGGGCGGATAGAATGATTTTGCAGGCCGCAAGCGGCCCATGGGCCGCAGGTTCCCCACCCCTGAAGTAAACGGTCACTCCCCAAATTCAATATTTAACCACTTGCCAAGCACGCTCTCTAGCCGGACGGCAACATTGTGGCCAGACAGTTCTGGGAAGCCATTATATGATGTCCTCCCGTGATCATGCCCGCTGCAGCCTGCTCTGTGATTGTAGTGACCTCCGGGTGGACACTGCTGATCACAGACTGAGGTAAAGAGCCAATCAGCGGCTCTTTACCATGTGATAAGCTGTCTGAATTGCGATGTAAACAGAAGCAGGTTATCGGCATTTCTTTTTTCAAATTCTTTATTTAAGATACAAAAAAGGTAGCCAATAAATCAAATCTGAACAGTGAGAAATTAGTCAAGTTGAAAAAAGAGCATCAATTATACAATATCAAATCCCAGAATGTACAGGTAATAATAGCACTACTATTGTACCCAGAGTAAGACTACTAAATGAACACCAGGATGGGTACCCAGGTTTTTTGTTAAAGCGGAGCTCCACCCAGCAAAAAATAGATTTTTTAATACAGCTTACCTGTAAAATCTTTTTCTTGGAGTACATTACGGGACACAGAGCAGCATATTCATTACTATATGGGTTATATGGAGTACCTTCAGGTGTGGACACTGGCAATCTCAAACAGGAAGTCCCCTCCCTATATAACCCCCTCCCATAGAGGAAGTACCTCAGTTTTGTAGCAAGCAGTATGCCTCCCAAAAATGTTCCCCAAAAGAGGGGTGGGAGCTCTGTGTCCCGTGATGTACTCCAAGAAAAAGATTTTACAGGTAAGCTGTATTAAAAAATCTCTTTTTCTTTCTCGTACATCACGGGACACAGAGCAGCATATTCATTACTATATGGGATGTCCGAAAGCAGTGCTTTAATGAGGGGAGGGAGACATCTTCCAAAAAAGGATTTAATTTAGAGGTATACTCAAATACTAATAAATCCAACTTAGACAAGAAATGTAAATCTCAAATCTAAATCAAGGGAGCCCCCTCAGATCCTGAGGAGCTTGAATCGCGGCCTGTAGTACTGCCTGCCCAAAGGCTGTATCCGCATTCCTTCTTACGTCCAATTGATAAACATTTTGTAAACATGTGGACTGACGACCAGGTTGCTGCCTTGCATATTCGAGCCATAGAGATCTGATGATGTGCTGCCCAGGAGGTGCCCATGGCCCTGGTAGAATGGGCCTTTACCGACAAAGGAGGAGGCAACCTCTTCAAACCGCAGGCCTGAACGATTAATTGTTTAATCCATCTTGCGATGGTGGATCAAGCAGCTGCCTGACCCATCTTGGGCCCTTCCGGTAAAACGAACACCACATCTGTTTTCCGAACCTTCTCTGTAGCTTTAAGATAGGCCTTTATGGCCCTGACAATATCCAACGTATGCAGCAACCCCTCCTTTCTAGAGGTGGGTTTGGGAAAGAAGGATGGAAGTACCACATCCTGGTTCAAGTGGAAACTGGATATAACCTTTGGTAGAAAGGAAGGATGAGGACGGAAACCCGCCCTATCCTTATGTAAAATGAGATATGGTTCCTTACAAGATAAGGCTGCCAATTCCGATACTCTCCTGGCCGAAACTATGGCGATCAGAAATACCTACTTTCTAGTCAGTAAAACCAAAGGTACCTCAGCCAACGGCTCAAAGGGTTGTTTCTGTAGAGTTGACAGAACAAGATTTAAGTCCCATGGACAAAGTGGTGATTTGACCGGAGGATTAACACGTAAGACTCCCTGTACGAAGATCTTAACCAGCGAGTGGGCGGCCAGCGGCCTCTGAAACCACACTGATAAGGCTGAAATCTGTCCCTAGATCGTGCTTAATGCCAGGCCTTTATCCACTCCTAGCTGGAGAAAACTTAATACTCTATCAATGGTATACTTGCGGGAAAACCATCTCTTAGACTCACACCAGCCTACGTAGGCCCTCCAAACCCTGTAACAAATTACCCTGGAGGCCGGCTTTCTAGCCTTAATGAGGGTAGGGATTACCTGCCTAGACAGACCTCTACCCCTGAGAATCAGGGATTCAGCCGCCAGGCCGTCAATTTTAGACGCCGTAATGCAGGGTGGAGGATCGGGCCTTGTGAGAGTAGGTCTGGCCATAGAGGAAGAGTCCAAGGGCCTCCCGCTGCCAATTTCAGGACTAGTGAGTACCATGCCCTCCGGTACCAAGCTGGGGCTACCAGGATAACCGGCCTGTGCTATGATCCTGCGCAACAGGCGGGGTAGTAACTGCAGCGGGGGAAATGCATATAGAAGTTATGATTGATGCCAAGGGCAAACCAACGCATCGGTTCCGCAGGCCATAGGGTCCCTCGTTCGAGACATGAACCTGTCTAGCTTCTTGTTGAATCCTGATGCCATGACGTCCACGTCTGGCACTCCCCACTTCTGGGAGATTGTCTGAAAGACCTGTGGATGCAGAGACCACTCTCCCGGCGACAGGGTTTGGCGACTTTAGGAAGTCCGCCTGCAGGTTGTCCACCCCGGGAATGAATATCGCCGATATGCAGGGTACATAAACCTCTGCCCACCGAAAAACCAAGCTCATCTCTCTCTGAGTGGCTTGACTCTTGGTTCCCCCTTGGTGGTTCACATATATGCCACAGCTGTGGCATTGTCTGAATGAATTTTCACCGAGGACCCCTGTAATCTGGATGTCTATGCCAGGAGGGCTAGCCGAGCCGCTCTGACCTCCCAGACATTGATGGGCAGCTGCCTCTCCGCCTCTGCCCAAGTTCCTTGGCGAGTGAACCCGTTCAAGACCGCTCTCCAGCCTTCCAGACCACTGGGCAGAAAGACTCCCCTTCAGAAAGTTCTGAGGGTTTAACCATCAGCATAGACTTCTGCCGGACCTTTAATGACGGCGTCAAAGGAAACTCCAAGGCCTTTGCTCCCTTGCTCCAAGCTGCTAGAATTGCTGTCTGTAGGACGCGAGTGTGGAAGCGTGCGGTACCGCCTCGAACATGGCCATTAGTTTGCCTAGTAATCGCATACATAGGCGAATAGTTGGTTCTCTTTTGCTTAGAACCAACTGAATCAATTTTTTGATAGCCTCGACCTTTACCAGGGGCAGGAACACCTTTTGTGGTGTCAGAAGTGGGATCTGAACCCATGCCTCCAGCCGAGACTGCGACCTGAACGCAGCGCCTTAGCCCGCTCGGCCACCCTGACCGTGTTCTGTGTCTAATCTCATGCCGAGATATTCCAACTGCTTTGTAGGTTGAAATGCTGATTTTTTCCCCGGTTTAGGACCCAGCCGAACCTCTCGAGGTACTGAACCATGAGGGCTACTGCGCATTCCAGCCAAGGAAGCGAGTGATCTATGATTAAGAGGTCGTCCAGGTATGCTAGGACCGAGACCCCTTGGATCCTTAGATTGACTAGAATTGGAGCTAGGACCTTCGTGAATACCCGGGGGCCGTAGCCAGCCCGAAGGGGATCGCCACGAATTGGAAGTGACGCTGTATCACTGTGAAGCGTAAAAAATCTTTGATGTGGCTGAAAGATTGGTACATGAAGGTAACCATCCTTTATGTCTATAGAAGCCAGAAAGTCGTCCTTCTGGAGTGTGGCGGCTGCTGACCGAACGGATTCCATCCGGAAAGAGCGAACCCTTAGGTCAGCATTTAAACCTTTAGGTCCAAAATTGGTCTGACATCGCCGATGGGCTTTGGTATGACAAACAGATTGGAATAGAAACCTAGCCCCTGTTCTTGGGCTGGTACCTCTACCATTATGCCCTGGTAAGCAGATGTCCAATGCCGCCCGCATTGAGGCCTTCCTTGTGGATGAACCTTAGAAATTCTACTCTGTAGCCTGTGGCCACAGATGATCGGACCCCCTCTGTCGGGGATCGATACCATGGCCTCTTGCCCCCAGAGGCCTGTCCTTGCGATCCATTGTTAAAAGTTTGATCGCGCAGGAGGCCCGATACTGCCTGGAATTTGAGGGCCCCGGAACAGGGAGGAGCTGCCTTTTAAACGCAGGACCCCGGAACTTCTTTTGACTGGTAAAAGGGGTACTTTTGCCACTGAATGTATTTATCCAGATCTTTCCATGGAAGGGAAAACCTGCCAGTAGTCTTTTGCATGGGGCTCGGCCGCCCAGTTCTTCAACCATAAGAGCCTTCTCATATGCACTAAAAATAGTGACAAACGAGACGCCTGCTGGATGGAGTCTTTTATAGCCTCTACCGCAAAGCACAGAGCTCTGGGAATATCCAATAACTCCTCTGCCTATTGGGCAGGGATGTCTTTAAGCATCTGTTTTGTCTGGTCCTTTAACGCCTGACAAACTCCAATTGCAGCCACTGCTGGCTGTACCACTGCTAGGTTCTGGTCCAACTGATCCTCCTGAAATTCGAATTCCTCCGGAGAGAGGATCTCAGCATCCGAGGATACACCTTTTGGCGATGGGGATCTAGTCCGCTTCTTGATAGAAAAAGAGCCAGCGATCATAGCTGTTAACTTTTTTCTCTAGCCCCCCTAGGGTGACGGCTAGCATCGCCTCTGTGATAACACAGGGTTGGGCCGATCTGGGCCAGCCTCAGCACCAGACCCCCTTAATGGCTTATCCAAGGTGACCCCTATAGGAATAACCTGTGGGGAAAGTATTGGCATATCATCAGAACCAGAGGAGGAACCTCTTTGTCTTTGCCCTTTTTTTTTTTTGTGTTTTGATCCTGAACCTTTGGAAGCCAAAATACAAAACCGAGGGACTCCGCCTACAACAACAGACTGTTATAGCCAGGAGTACAAAAAAATAAGGTTTAGGGGACAATAGGATCACTAATGCCCAAAAACGGTGGGGCTCAGTATGTTTTCCTTTATAATATTATTGTTTTTCACAACATACAGCCCCACCCCCAACATGTTTGCCAGCATTCAACCTGTTGCCAAGGGGATTTTTGACTTAACAAAAAGTATTGGAGCCGACTCCAGCATGTAGTACCCCTTCTCGCCACCGGGAGTCACTGTGCTGCCAGCTCTGCGTCCTCTCTCTTCCAGCTCAGCTTTGAACTGAGCCAAGATCGCGCCTGCTGTGTATAACAGCAATTGAAGGCATGCCCACTCTACACTGCAGTCACGCTCCCCTCCCGAACGGCGCGAAAATTTTTCTATATGCATGCGCGCGACTGTCGGGGGAGGAGAGCCCAGGAGGAGACGCACTCTGGAGTCCAGGAATGCAGGCTGGAGGACGCATCAGGCGGCAGATTTGAATCCCGGCTAGGTAAGGCTTAAAACAGGCCTCTAAGGAGTCCCTTTAGCCTAGAGACCGATCTCTCTTTTTTTTTTTTTAAAGACCTTCAACCAGCGAGCAGCAGGTAGCTAGCAAACATACATAGATAGGTAGGGGGATCAAGTGATGGGGGGGGAACATTTCAGAACATCCTGTCCATCAGACATAGTGACCATGGTGCCAATGCAGAGCATACTCAGGCTACCCCCCTTAAGATCTCCCCTGGAGAGCCTGCTGTCGAACCAAGTCCCGCAGGCTCCCCTCTTACCTGCTCCATGCCGCAGGACGTTTGCATAGCAAAAACGGTCCAATCTTCTCCCATCTCCGTGGGTAGCGTAGTAGACCTTCAGGCACTGGGGTCCTGGAAGGAACCGACTGTCCTGGACCTATACAGCACCCTGGCAAACAGGATCTTTTGGTTTAGAAAAAACTCCAAGTCCTGGGCCCAGGGTCCAGCCCTCTAGAGAGGAGCATTATAGGCAAAACCCCACGGTTTGGGGCCCGGGTACTGTCCACTTTGGCACTGAGGCTCCTTGGACAGATCCGGTTAGCCCGCCTTAATCCCAAGGATGTGGAGGCAAAGCCATTCCGTGACCAACACCTAAGACACTGGCGAAAAAACTGAGGTACTTCCTCTATGGGAGGGGGTTATATAGGGAGGGGACTTCCTGTTTGAGATTGCCAGTGTCCACACCTGAAGGTACTCCATATAACCCATATAGTAATGAATATGCTGCTCTGTGTCCCGTGATGTACGAGAAAGAAACAACATTTTGCCATGTTGTTTAAAAAAATAAAAAAAAAAAACCTGAAAAAAAAAAAAAGAAAATACTCACCCGAAATAGCTGTTGCTATGCGGAAGTCCGTAATCTGCCTCTTCCACACCGCGGTTTAATGTCTTCTTGTCCTTCTCCTTGTGAATGGGGCGCGCTGCTTTCTGGGAACTGTGTGTGTTCTCAGAGAGCAGCGCGCCCATTCACAAGCCAGCGTGAGACTCACGCAGGCGCAGTAGGAAACGGGCAGTGAAGCCGTACGGCTTCACTGCCTGTTTCCCATAGTGTGAATGGCGGCGCGGGACCCGGAGCGATCGTGGGACCGGCATCGGGGGGGGGCCGTCAGCGCGGGCGCCTAGGACAGGTAAGTGTCCTTATTTAAAGTCAGCAGCTACACTGTTAGTAGCTGCTGACTTAAAAAAAAAATGTTTCGCGGCTGGAGCTCCGCTTTAAGTATAACAGAGGAAGTAAAGAGGGGAGGAAGAATACAGATATAGACAGGAAGGGAGTGGGTGGGGGAGGGCAGTAAAGGAGCAAACTTGCTAGCCAGGGTGGGATTTTTTAAAGGCAGTTGTGGGAGTTCATCCAAGAGAGACCTGCCTTTATCTGAATATATGAACATATTCCAGGGGAGTTTACTTGTAACATTCATGTTTGTTTTGTGCAGTCAGCACCAAGTCCTCAATTTTGTTGATATCTTCAACCTTTGACGTCCTTGTATCCTGGGTCTCTTAATAGCCCATATAAATTTAGTAAAAAGGACGTTCCACTTGTCTGAAGTAGGCAGATGGAATGTGAATAGGTAGGGCCTAAAAGATGTACAGGAACACTCATCTTTATGATGTTGCAACGGCCAAACCACGAGTGCAGCCTTTGATGCCATTTATCTAGAAGTTTACACACAATACCTAGGAGAGGCGGGAAGTTCAGACTAAAGACATTGGTCAGAGAGATGATGGGATTAGATAGCGAGAAGAGTAGGTCGTCCACGTATGCAGACATTTTATTAATGGGAGTTACCCATCTGCAGGCCTTTGATGTAATCGTTCAATCTGACGCTGCACATGAATGGTTCCAGGGTAAGTGTGAAGAGTAACAGTGATAGAGGACATCCCTGCCAGGTTCCGTTCGAGATTGTGATCTAATCTGAGAACACATTGTTAACCTTGACTGAGACCATCAGAGTAATATACTCCCCACTAATCCACTGGAACACATCATGTCCCCAATGCCATTTTCGAAGGGCTGAAACTCCAGTTCGATTATTGGCATTTCTTTCTTCATGCTGACTAGCTTCTGTAAAAGGGGCATGTACAGTGATAATCAGGGCACTGATTATCAGTGCAGTCCCAACAGGACCCATCCGTGCAGCCTAATCGGGGGGCCACCAGTGCGACCTCATCATCATTGCACATCAGTGAAGGAAAAAAATTGCCATTTGCAAAATTTTATATTCAGTAATTACCAAAATTCATAATATTTTGAGTACCAAGATATAGAATTCCCTCCTCACGTAATTTGGGTCACTTCTAAAAAAAAAAAAAAAAAAAAAAAGTCCATCAGAAAGTCCACAAACGTCCAATTTCAATGATCTCCCAAAAAATTTGCTCCTACAAAAATCTTCTATTAAATCATACAATCTTCACACCACACAATGTGCCCCTGTTCGCAATCAGGTGTACGAACACCAAATTGATTTACCTCATACTCTGTACAGCAAATGTGCTTTTAACCTTGAGGTTAATTGCTCCATTCTCAGCATACTCCAGATCAGGCATTTTAAAACCCATTTTTATACAAAGGAAGAGAAATGAGAGCCCCAATAGTGTAATAGGTTTAAAACCACTTTATTTAAAAGCAAACATCTCACTTTAACCACTTAAGGACTGAGCCTCTTTGTAAATTTGGCGTTTACAAGTTCAAAACTTTTTTTTTTACTAGAAAATTACTTGGAACCCCCAAACATTATATATATATTTTTATAACACCCTTGAGAATAAAATGGCGGTCATTGCAATACTTTTTGTCGCACTTTATTTGCGCAGCAGTCTTACAAACGCACTTTTTTTAATAACAAAAATAAGATAACAGTAAAGTTTGTCCAATTTTTTTATATTGTTAAAAATAATGTTACGCCCAGTAAATTGATACCCAACATTGATAGCCAACACTCAACATAAGGCCCTCTCCCTCCACGATAAAAGTGATCTTGCAGCATATCCGCCCGCAGAGACCACTTTTATCTGAAAGTGGACCGACCTCTGGAGAGGAAACCCGGGGTTATGGTAGCAAGCTGCAACCATAACAACGGTATTCCTCTTCAAAGTACTGACATATTCCTGCGGTGGACGGTCCGTAAGTTGTCCCATTAAATTTGAGGGGGTAGATAACCTGCAAATAGATTCTTTGCCAGAGATTACTGCAGTTCGTGATCTAGAGTTTGCCACCCTAACTAAATATTGTATTTGATGCTTCTAACCGAAAACCTTTTACCAATAAATGGTAATCGTATTTATTGGCGTATAACACGCACAGGCGTATAACACGCACCCTAACGTTAAGAGGGAAGTTTCAGGAAAAAACATTCCACCGCCCCCTGCGTATAACACGCAGGCACAGTTGACCCTCCATTTTCAGGGTAAAAAAGTGAGGGTTATACACCAATAAATACAGTACTTGACCCCATCTAACAAATGGTTCCACTCACCAAATCCAAACAGGATGCGATAGTCCATAATACACTTTAAGGCTAGAAGAGCGATCAGAACCTATTTCAATATTAATTAGTTCACAACCACTTGACCTAAAATTGTTATAGTTGTTACAATGATCATGTTCCTGATTTTTTTGCTTACTTTGCAGTTGGCTTTGATGTTTCCAAACTTCCTCTCCTGCTATCTTTAACCACTCAGGGAGATGACACGACTTCCAACATCACTTATTGAATACAAATCCACTTCAAGCATTGATGACCACAAAAACTAGGCCACTACCCTGGGGATCATCTGCAGCATTGACGTACCAAGCGCCAATTAAAAGTGCGCATTGGAGAACATATCGCCAACATCCTTTTAGGTTATAAAGACCACAACTTATCCCTACACTTTAAATTACATCATAATGAGGACCCTAATGGTCTATTATTTTGGGGCATTGATCATTTAAAGCCTACCTGGCGAGGATCTAATTTAGTGAGAGACCTATCCAAAAGAGAGACCCAATGGATCTTCTCAGCTGATACACTTGCGCCTAGGGGCCTGAACATTGAATTAGATAAAAATTGCTTTATTAGCGATTATTGATTGTGCCATTGGGTTTACACCTACTGCGTTACGTTTCATATGTTTATCCTTTATAAATTGGGTCTCTTAAGCCTTTGTTGGTGCTACAATCTATTTAATCACCACTAGATGGAGTCTGTGGGGCACTTTGATTTTTTTTTATTTATTTTTTTCGATTTAGGAGTATTGGTATATAATCGATCATGAATTACTAATGGTTCTTTTTAGCTGTGTGTTTTTGACCCATCTGTATCATATGGTTTATTATATTCTCCTGTGCGTTTTGCTTATTATAATATCTTAATTGATTTTTAGAAATGAGTTTGACGGTTTAAATAAATTGTCTATCTATATTTCTGCTTATGAGGTATGCAGCTCTATGAAATTACCACTAGATGGAGTCTGTGGGTCAATTTGTTGTGATTATCCATTTTGACATGTGGTCTATATTTAATACATCACGGAGACTGCTCCTCGCTTTTTCTAGTATATATATATTAATTTTATTTTTTTATACCTTTTACGTTCAGCTTATTAGCTGCTTTAGAACACAAGTTATTACTGATTAGTATATGCGAATATAATAATCCATGACGTTTTTTGAAAAAAAGTCTGTTGATTTGTATTTTAGCTATTTGTATAATATTAAAATATAATATGACTGAAAATGCGTTAATATGCATATTATATGTCATGATTTTCCCTGTGATATGCCTGCATTACTGAGGTGCTAGTTTTGAGTAGTGTATGCGGCATAGAATGTTCGAAGTTCCGTCACAGTCTGCAAAGTAATACCGCTGGCTTTCAGGGTCGAGGCGGAGCAAGCACTACGGTCCGCCCTCGCTCTGTGGTGATTGGTTCGGCTCTGATGGGACTTGCTTCTTAAACCTCCATCTGCCGTCGTGAAGCCACTCCCTCTGTCGAAGTCTTATGATGAAACGCGTCAGGGAGGGGCTTCTACGACGCTAGGAAGTGACATGTGCGCTCCACCAGAGTCACGTCTGAAACCAGGAAGTGCTGGCAGTCAGCTCATCCATCGGGACAGCACGGCTCGTCTCCCTTGCTGGAGAGGGTGATTATAGGCGCTTATTTTCATTTATTTAATGTACGTGCATTGATTAAAGGGTTTTTGTATCTGTGGGTTCTCTTGTGTGTCACATTAAAACGGAATTACGCTATATGCCCTTTTCCTGTGTTTTTTGTACGATCCGGAGACCCGTAGACAGGTGACCTGATCCCTTCTGATGTGAAGAGCTGTATCATTGTGGATATTCATACACTGCCTTACCCTTTGGGTTTTTCGGTGAGTGCGTACCCCAGAGGGGGATCTATAGTCCCACGAGGTGATTGAAGATATGGGTGGAAGGTGCTTGCTGTCCTACTTTTCAAACTCTGCTATCAACGGACTCCCTCTTTTCCATTGATACACTCTATCATTGAAACTGCACTTAAGTGTAGAGGTGATATCTCTTTCTGGGATCTACACTGGACTATCACCATTAGCGCTGTTTATGGTTTTAACTATTGTGACATTTTTAATGTTATTTTATAGTATATTTGCCATTTTTTATATCGTCTGCACTCTGCAGCATTGATGCTCTGTGATCACACAGGTATCGTGGCTAACCAGAACACATTCGAAATCATTTCTCTCAACGTCAATAGCTTTAACTCCAATGCTAAACAAAAACTAGTTCAAAAGCTCAGATATTAAATCTGTTTTACCAAATGCAACATACATGCCCCAACACAAACCAAACCTGGTTCTAAAAAAAAAAACAAAAAAAAACAAAAAAAACCTACCAACTTATCCAAATGGGAACACACCGATAACTGTCTTATTAACCACTTAAGGACCGCCTACTGCACATTTACGTCGGCAGAATGGCACGACCCGGTCCGAAGCTCCGGGACCGCGGGATGCGCGGACCCGATCGCCGCTGCAGTGCGGCGATCCATCCCTGGAGCGGAAGAACGGGGAGAGCCGTGTGTACACACGGCATCCCCGTGCTTCTCTGTAGCCGTAGCATCGATCACGTCATCCCTGTAATAGGGGGACGCGATTGATGACGTCACACCTACAGCCACACCCCCCTACAGTTGTAAACACAACACATAGGTCACACATCCCCTACAGCGCCACCTGTGGTTAACTCCCAAACTGCAACTGTCATTTCCACAGTAAACAATGCAATTTAAATGCATTTTTTGCTGTGAAAATGACAATTGTCCCAAAAATGTGTCAAAATTGTCCGAAGTGTCCGCCATATTGTCGCAGTCACGAAAAAAATCGCTGATCGCCGCTATTAGTAGTAAAAAAAATGATTAATAAAAATGCAATAAAACGATCCCTTATTTTGTAAACGCTATAAATTTTGCGAAAACCAACCGATAAACGCTTATTGCGATTTTTTTTACCAAAAATACGTAGAAGAATACGTATTGGCCTAAACTGAGGAAAAAAAAAGTTTTTTTATATATTTTTGGGGGATATTTATTATAGCAAAAAGTAAAAAATATTGCATTTTTTTTTAAATTGTCGCTCTATTTATGTTTATAGCGCAAAAAATAAAAACCGCAGAGGTGATCAAATACCACCAAAAGAAAGCTCTATTTGTGGGGAAAAAAGGACGCCAATTTTGTTTGGGAGCCACGTCGCACGACCGCGCAATTGTCAGTTAAAACGATGCAGTGCCGAATGGCAAAAAGGGGCAAGGTCCTTCACCTGCATTTTGGTCCGGGTCTTAAGTGGTTAATGAAGGAGACACATTTCCCTCTTGCATCAACACTAGATAATTTACCACTGGTTGACAAACCACAGTCAAAACTTACTCTACAACCCTCTAAACATTTATCCATCAAACCTCAGATATTCAACACAAAAAAAAAGTACTATACTTGATGCAAAAGAGAGAGAGATATTTTTTTTCTTTTACATACACAACACCTAATTTTTAATCAACACCCTATAAGTAGTACAAGTAGTAAGGAGTACAGCGTACTCCGATATTGGAGCGATTACATTGTCAAAACATGCCCCCATAGAGTGGATTCTACGAACTTGAACCTACTAAAATTAGACAATGCCATTGAAGGCTAAATGAATAGCTCAATAATGACCACAATAAACAGCGTATGAATGATGCTCTAACTCAATTCTTTCAACTCAATGATGGTTTCATAGAATATTAATCTAAATTAGAAGCTCATAAATCTGATCAGAGGACTGTGTATTTTTCTAGCTGATCAACTCAAAATGGACACAAATAGGCAGGAAAAATAAAAGAAAATACTTTTCCTAACCATAAACTAACCAAAAATCTGCACTTGCGACGATTTGTCAAAATGTGCAAACAAGTGACCAGCCAAAATCCATGTGTATGCATAAAGTCAGGAAAGCTATGCTAAAAAAAATTAAAAATTAAAGTGACAAAAAAAATTGTGAAAGTAATAATGTACACTCTATTAGCATGCATCTAACTAGATATCCACCATAAAAAAATAAATACAAAAAACACAAGAGAAACAGAACACCAACTGTCTAAAATATGAAATATTTTGAGATTATTACATTAGAATACATTTTTACAGATCCCTTGTACAACACACACAACCTTACCCTCTGCATTATAAAATATTAAACCATTGTAACATTCACAAACAAAACCATACATAATTTCACAAATGAGAAATTATTCAGCCTGGATAGCCTTATGCATCTCTTTAACCCCTTGGAGCCAGTGCCTCCCAGCCCTTTAAAGGGTTTAGGATGTCGGGAGGCAGAGTTTATGATCATGTGACATGATTAGAAAGCTCCCGATCATGGCTTGCTTACGGGTAGTTGCCGGTAACTGCTCAGGGAGTGCGCAAGGCACTACTGCATTTGCACCAATGCACACAAATACGCCATCCTCCCCCCCGACACCAAGAGGTTAGTAATACCTTCCCATATATTCTTATGCCACAACTTTTACTTCACCAGTCCATTAGCAGACAGGTTTGCTAATTTAGGAGCTATAGGTCTGAAACAGCACAGGGGGTATGCCAGAGTGACCAAGTGAGTAGGGCCTCATGCACACTGGTTCGTTGTAAATGCTGTCTCTCCTTACAGGAGAAAATCAGCATTAAAAAATCACCTAAACTGCATTTCTTCAATCCAATTTAGGCGAGTTTAGCCGCATTTGGTGTTTGAGTTTATTTCATTAGCTAGAATTTTAATTTATACTGGCAATTGAAATGAATAAACTCTGAAGTGCTAAACAAAAGTCCCCCTCCAGAATCCTATTCTTCTGTGTTCAGGAGAGGCAATGGCTGCTTTTAAACGCTAGAAAAAGACAAAGAAGATGCCAAAATCTCCCTAACATGGGTTTAGGAGCAGCAGTGTACATGATGCCTTAGGCTTCATGTACATGGGGCATTATTACAACCTCCCAACTATTTAACTTGACAGATAGTAACCCACCGTTAAAATTTCAGTTTTGCCGTATTTACCTGCTGCGTTTAGAGGCGTTTGCGTTTAGAAGCATTTCAAAAATATATATACCGTATTTACTCGAATATAAGCAGAGTTTTTCAGCCCTTTTTTTTTAGGGTGAAAAAGGCCCCCTCGGCTTATACTCGAGTCAGTGTACCTAAACAGTGTGGCGCTCCTCCCCACGGTGGCAGCCACTACAATAGGCCGCGGCGTCGGCCTAGTCTTTGGATCCGGTGGCCATCTTGCTCCTCACGGCCTCTCGACAAGCGCTTTATCCCGGCCCCCCTGGTGTCTGGTGTCTGCCTCACCGCTTCGCTTGCAGATCCTGCTCCACATGCTTCTGACCGGGTAGTGGTCTGAACAGAACAGTGCCCTCCCACACGGCGGCAGCCCGAAATCCAGACCACAGCTCCAGCCTAGTCCTGGGCTCTGGTGGCTATCTTGGTACTCCCAGCCTCTCCACCAGCACTGCATCTCTCTTTTACATAGGCAGACTGCAGTTCTGTCTCTGGCTGGATATATACCTTGGTTTATTCCAATTGTACCAACTCGAACAAAAATGTTAATCTTTCTTTCTTTGTGCATTAATTTAATTTTAAATGACTTTTTATTAAAGCGGAGTCGTCCCCCCCCCCCCCCCGATGCCACAAGACAGACATGTAATCCTTTCCTACTTCCGGAGCCTCAGCCGCAGGTATTGATGTCACGGCTGGGGCTCCCTCCACAGTCACCGGGCCAGTAGGAGAGAGGAGTGGGCCTCGCGCATGCAGAGAAGAGTTTCCGGCATGAAGCCAAAAGGCTACACTGTCTGGTACCCTTACCTGCAATGGAGGCGGCAGCACTTGACAGATGATGGGAACATCAGCTGCACTCCAGGACAGGTAAGTGTCCTATTATTAAAAGCCAGCAGCTGCAGTATGTGTAGCTGCTGGTTTTTAAAAAAAAAATTGAGGGGCGGACCTCCGCTTTAATACCATGTTTTTATAG
This sequence comes from Rana kukunoris, assembly GCA_029574335.1. NCBI lineage: Eukaryota > Metazoa > Chordata > Amphibia > Anura > Ranidae > Rana > Rana kukunoris. The sequence continues at coordinate 319,172,035 of CM056049.1, read as the reverse complement.
GGATTTGTTTTGAGTGTATTTGCAGTAAGTGAAATGACCAATGTTACGATATAATATTTAAATAGGCAGAATTATAGGCAGAAAAAAAAACACATGGAAAAAGTGAAAGCTAAAAAAACTACAAAAAAAACTGTGCTAAGATTTTTGTAGTTGCTCATATAAGACAAACAGATCTTGGTAAAAATAAAAAATAAAATTTGAAGGAGTCATAAATAGGAGTCTAACTTTTGAAAACGTTCTGCTTTTTCTGCTCTGGCCAAGGTAGCAAACAAAGATGGACAAACTACTTTTTCTGACTACTTTTACATTTAGACAAGTTTTCCTAGAGAAACTGCATTTAAATGGTCCTGGAAGCTTTACCTTGATATTTTGCAAATCTTTCCTAGCAAAAAACAGAGTGGTTGCTATTCTTTAATATCTCCCCAGTGCAGCACACAAGTCAGATATGTCTAATGCTCTGAAAATGTTAATTGCTCATTGCAGTTGGCCATGATGTGTAGACAACTAAAGTTAATCTAGCACATAATCTAAATGTACAAGACTTTTGATGGCAGTTTTCTACGGTTTACCAAGTCAGTCCCTTTTCTCTTTGACATATGGTGCTATGTGGTATCTTTGCTTGCAGCAGCCAGGATGCTACAATATGTATTGGTAGAGATAAGCAGCTGCCGTTTACATTGCTTCTCTCATCAATCAAGCCAGGAGGAACCACTGAATACAGAAAATGTGCCTCCCTCTCCTCTGCTGTCTCAACTCCTGCCTTTGTTGGAATGTGCCAACAAATGTGACTGATCAGAAGAAATATATAGAGTCATTTATCTGCCCTGGCTGTTCTGATGTAAGTATATCTACTAACTATAACAGCTGCTTCTTCAAAAGCCCTGCCATGCAGAATTGTAAGTTGCTACCTCTTTACTTTTATAGTGGGGCTGTATCTATCATGAATAAAGGTTGTAGTAACACAATTAGTATGCTGAACTCAATGCACATGTTTTGTTGACTAAACTATACTGCCTTTATTAGACTGGGAAAAATAACAACACCTGTGATTTGGCTCTGCTAGCCGTAAAACTATCAAACAATGCCAATGCAATGAGTAGTGAGTTTTGTATTTTATTTTTATTTTATTTTTTTAGGTGTAAATAAAAATATTCCACCAAGTAACTAAATAAATGGAAGCAGGGAGATTTCATTTCTGGCTTGCCAATATGTATAAAAAGACATGGGCACACCCTAATCCGGGGATCTGCAGCCCATCGATTGCGGGCAGATGACAGGCCGCAATCCTTCCTTGCCCACCCCCGAAACTTAGGCGGGTGGGGTGGCAGCATTTACTGGCATCAATCTGGATTTTCCTCCTGCAGCAGCTGAAAGTAGGATTCTCCTCTTTTCCCTCCCACATTCAGCTGCCTGTGTGGGCCTTCCGGGTGCCCGCTTGATCCCTCCACCCTCAGTGCCACTGGCTTCCCCTCCTCTCTCACTGACTGCTGTGGGGGGATTTTTCAAAATGGAAATCGGAGGAAAAGGCCAACAGGTCACTGCAGCACATTCCTATTCTGAAGTACCTATCACTCACTGTGTTCATTCAAAACCTGAATGTACGAACAGGAAGCTGCTCAGCACAGAGCACTTCCAATTCATTCACTGTCCAGTGCAGCCGAGGCTGAGTTCAGCAGAGAAAGGGACTGGAGAATCTGCCCACTCCTCTGACAGGACACCAACCTCTGCTCTACCAAGTAGCACTAGCCACTGATCTACTGACACTGTACACACACTGACTGCTATTGTCCACTTTTAAGATGGGGCAAGATTATTTATACATTTGTTTTATTATATTTTTCAAAGTTTTCCTTAATATTTACAGTATTTAGGCCTTAATCGGTAATTAGATAAATAAGAGAACTGAATTTAGATCTCAGATCTCTCATGTTGTTCAGGCAGGCCTCTCCAAAGGTTGCCTACCCCTATCCTAATCACCCAGTGCACATTAGCATTATCGTTCTGTGTGTTGGCAATGGTAAGGTCTCCCACTGACCAGCTCTGCTAAAAGAAAAGTGCTTTTGCATTGCTCTTTCACTGTGGTGACAGGGAGATTGGAAAGCTCTCCCACTGAGCAGGTCTGCTTATAAGTGAGGTGTGGAAGCACTTCTCTTTCCTTCTGAAACTGCAGACAGAGAGATAATGTGCTTGCAGGGAGATCAAAGATCTGCAAAGGAGATCGGTACCAACTTTATAACCAATCAGTATGCCTAGCAGGAGCTCACGTAAACCATAAGCCAAGCTCCCTGATTGGTTGGAAAGCCAGTATCACTGGCTATCACAGCAAATGTGTGAGGATCTTCACAGTGCAAGTTTAAAAACATGGGGCCAGATTCAGGTAGATGGGAGCATCTTTGCTCTGGAGTAACGCTTCTCATTTACGTTACTCTGACGACCCTTTCAGCGCAAGTACTGTTATTCACATAGCAGTTGCGTGTAAACTTGCGCCAGAGTAACGATAATGCGCTGGCGTAACCTGACGCAAGTGGAAGTGGGTGTGATCACATGTAAATGATGGGCGGAGCCCAGCGCAGAGGCTTACGTTCAGCGCATCATCCACGGAGCATGCGCAGTGAGTGCGGCTCCACTCGCCCCCTTGTGCGCATGCTCACAACTTCCGTCGGCACCACTTCACGGGAAACGTCAGCGCAATGCCTTCCGTTGGGCGCTTAAAAGCGCAGGCGGAAACGCCATTCCGGCGCAAAAGTATTTCCGTTTCCCCCCACCCCAGGGAAGATACTTTTGTGCTGTGATGGCTGCTCCCGCTACCCCCAGAGAGAGGAGGAACCTGAACTTTAACGCCCAGGAGGTCTCAGTGATCATCTCCGCTATGGAGACATTTAATCATTTCCTCCATGGCAAAAAAAGCCGTAAGACCAGCCGGGAGAGGAAGCAGGGCATCCTGGACACCATTGCTGGCCGGGTCAATATTTTGGGGTACTCCACCCGGACTGCTGCTGACATCCAAAAAAAAATCAATGATCTGCGGCGCAAGGTCCGTGGCAAGGTGGCCACCATCAGGAGGCATGAGAGGGGCACAGGTGTTGGTCCCCCATGTCCGGTCACCCTGACCGCGGAGGAGGAGGTGGTCTCTCGCTGCCTGGAAAGGGAGCAGGTGGAGGGGGTCCCTGGCTATGACTCCGTGGAGGAAGGCTCCAGGACAGGTAAGTGTTTTTTATCCCCTATTTGATGTGTTGCATTTGGGGGGGGGGTACATGTGCCAAGTGTGTGGGACCACCAACATGTGTCTGCTTTGTGTCATCCACAGATGACGGAGCTGGGCCATCATCTGTCGGCGGCCAGTCCACCCCTTCCCCCCCCACGCCATCCTGTGCACGAGCCCCTGCGTGGTGAAGAGGTGGAGGAGGAGAGTGGCCACACCACACCTGCCGAGGTGGTTGTGGAGGATCCTGCTGTGGCAGAGCAGGACTTTTCCTTAGTGTTGGAGGTCTCCTCCCCTTCTCCTGGGCCGTCTGTCATCCCCTCCCCCATCCTTGGAAGCCCCTCAAGGGCGACTCCATCCCCCCGGGGACAACCATCTTCTGGCCCCAGGAAGGCGACCCAGAAGACCAGGGGGGTGTCGGATCTTGTCCAGGGCCAGTTGGCGAGGGATCACGCCAGACAGACCCAACAAATGGGGGACATAGTTGGGCACTTGGAGAAAGTGGCTGACAGCCTGTGCTCCGTTGGCCAGATAAGCAACGCAGTGCAGGATGTGAGTTGCAACTGCGCTGCAGTGGTGACCAGTTTGGGGGAGGTGCAGGGGGATATTAGGCACCTCACTGCAGCCGTCCAGGCCAACACTGCTGCCATCCATGGAAACAGTGCTGCCATCCGCTACCAGGCGAGGCTGAGTCGGCGGGCCCAACACTACCAAGTGACCCGGCAGCTCAGGATGCAGGCCCAGCAGCTGAGGATGCAGGGTCAGACAAACAATTACCTCGGCCGGATAGCCATGGCCTTGGAGGGCATGCAGGCCACACCTGCCAGGAGTGGCCCACCCGGGGATCAGCCACCTCCAGATGCCCCCCCCACCCCCACCCACTCCATCCAGGCAGCTGAGGAGCCAGAGAGGTTCGGCAAGAAGGAGCCCCCGGCATCCCTGATGATTTTGTTATATTTTTTTTTGTCTGATTTTTACTCAGGATATGAGATTTATATCTTATTGATACTGCACACGTTGCAGTGTGAATGGTGTGTGAATGTGAGGGGGTGGCACTCCTGCCAGTAAGGGGTGTCACCCTCGGCCGTGGTGGTGAAATTAACCCCACGGCTGTATGAATGACGCTGGCGTTGCTGCTCCCAAGTCCTACATGCTGGACTTGGGCTAATCCAATGCGATGTGCATGTGGTGTGTGAGATCTAGGGACATCAGTGGTGTACACGCGTGCATTGTCTGTGTGATTAATGTTTTGGTTTAGTGTCCAAAGATGCCTACGGCAAGGACCCTCCTGACTGCTCTTCCATCAGCAGACTGGGTCTCCTCTGGCAGGTGGGGACTGTGTGGGTCGGGGGTCAGGTCATCACGTATGTCAATCTGCAGGCCTTTTCTCATAGCAAAGTTGTGCAGAATGCAACATGCACCGATGATCTGACACACAAAGGTAGGGGAATACAATAGAATCCCCCCGGACTTATCCAGGCAGCGTAAACGGGACTTCAGGAGCCCAAATGTTTGCTCCACCACTGCACGGGTTTTGATGTGTGCTTCATTGTATTTTCTCTCTCCTCTGGTTTGGGGGTTCCGGAAAGGAGTCATGAGATGGGGTCCCAGTGCATATGCAGAGTCACCTGTAAGGTAAAAGACAGGAGGATGTTAGTCATGCATGTACCACTTTTGATGTGCATCACGGGAGGGGATAGTCATGCCTGACTCCCATGTCACTCACCAACCAGCCAGCTGTCCCCATACATGTTCTGTTCGAATTCTGCTGGGATGGGGCTCTGATTGTATATGAAGCTGTCATGGCTGGACCCGGGGTGTTTGGCACGGACATGCCATATGAGGCGTTGGGCATCTGCTATCACCTGTACGTTGATGGAGTGCCAATGCTTCCGATTGCGGTATATGTGCTCTGTGGCACTGGGGGGCTGGAGTGCCACATGTGTGCAATCAATGGCCCCCACAGTGCGTGGGAATCTGGCAATGTTGTAGAAATCTGTCATTGCCTTCAGCCGCAGCTCCTCAGTGGTGGGTCTGATGAACTGGTTGGACATGCGTCTGAGGATTGCAGGGACAACCTGGTGCACACATCTGCTCATGGAGGACTGTGACATCCCAGCTACCACTCCACTTGTACGCTGGAATGATCCACTTGCTAGGAAATGGAGTGTTGCCAGGACCTTCACCAGTGGCTGCACTGCTTGTGAGCGGTGTGTCTTGCTGGTGATGTCATCCTGCAGGGTTGTGGTTAGTTCAAGTATTGCATCTGGGCTGAATCTGAAGAGGCGATACACCTCCTCATCCCCCATGCCAAAGAGGTTCATGCGCGTGCGATATATCCTCACGTGCCCGCCTACTCCGTTCCGGGGGACCCATCAGTAGTGCTAGGACCACGATTGACCCTGGCATGTTGGCACACAGAGGTGTTGTCCTTGCAAGTGTGGTTGTTCAGCTAGCTCTTATCGTCGGTAACGCTGCTGTAGCTGCTCTCCTGCTGACCTGTGACCATCTGGAGTAAAGATAAAGCAGCCTTTTGTAGAAATAACTTTGCGCCGGACGGACGAGATACGCGCGGCGCATGTAGCCAGCGTATGGTGCTAATCCGTTCGCGAATCGGGAAATCTCCCTCATTTGCATATTTGCAGGGGAAATCAATAGGCGCGACTGATGCGCCAAACGAAATTATGCGCTGACGGGACTCTGGCGCCGGAAAGTTAAGCCGATCGGAAATGGCCCGTTTTCAGGCGCATCTAGTTTGGTGGGTACGGCCACATAGAAACGACAGCGCATATTCACAGTTACGCGGCGCATATCGAATTACTCCAGCGCAAGTCTTGCTGAATCTGGCCCTTAAAGATCATTCTGAATAATAGAAGTAGGCTAGAAATAATTCAGAGTGGAAATACATATATGATTTTAAATTTTTACCATAGATACCATTTGAATCCATTGAGAACAGGGCCATTATAATTTGCCTAAACTTACGTGCGAATAAGGGCACCTAGTGCATAAAGAAAAAAGTCCTGCCAAATACATGGTAAGAGCTATAAACACAAACATATGCACATGGTGAGGACACATGAAGCCTGAAGTCAAGTTTAAACTGTACACAGGATCCAGCTGAAGTATTCTAAAAACTATTTTTAAGTTAGTACTAAAAGAAAAATGCTTACTAAACAAGGTGTGCACAACTTGAATATAATAATAAAGAAATCCTGTTAGGAACGTTTCCAAAGAGTAAGGCAGAAAATCCACGCTAAAGTTTCATTTAACAGGCCGTCAGGTTTTTGATGTGAAGCTAATGAATGCAGCAGCAAACAAATTCATCAAACCCAACATCAAAACAACTGCATTTCATTCCACCCAGGGAAAGGGAAAAGAAAAATGAAATAAAACCTGCAGGCCACCACTTTGATGTAGTACACCCACACAGAGCATGCTTCACAGCAGCCCCTGTTGCAAAATATGCATGAACTAACCAAAATGTCAGCAAAGGAATCGGCATCTGTATTCCAATCATTGGACAGTGTTAGTTTTTCCTTCGTTAACCACTTCAGACCTGCGCTATTGACAGAATACGTCAACAATGCGGATCTGAGGAGCCAACTAGACGTCTTTGGACGTGATTTTAAATGCATTACCCGCGCGCCACTGGGTGGCGCGCGGCGGGTAAACACTGTCCCGCCGCATCGCTGGGGATCCGATGCATGTACCCGGCGGCCGCGATGTCCGTCGGGTACATGCGATCGGCGGGAAAACTAACAGATGACTGCAGGGACGTGGAGCTCTGTGTGTAAACACAGAGCTCCACGTGCTGTCAGAGGAGAGGAGACCGATCTGTGACCCTTGTACATAGGGACACAGCATCGGTGGTCACCTCCCCCATTCACCCCCCTCCCCCCTACACAGTTAGAACACACCCAGGATACACATTTAACCCCTTCCTCACCCCCTAGTGTTAACCCCTTCCCTGGCAGTCACATTTATACAGTAATTCGTGCATTTTTATAGCACTGATCGCTGTATAAATGTGAATGGTCCCAAATTTGTGTCAAAAGTGTCCGATATGTCCGCCGCAATATCGCAGTCGCAATAAAAAAATCGCAGATCGCCGCCATTACTAGTAAAAAAAATAATAATAAAAAAAATCATAACTGTTCCCCATTTTGTAGGCGCTATAACTCTTGCGCAAACCAGTCGCTTGTTGCGATTTTTTTTTTTTTTTTTTACAAAAATACGTCGAACAATACGTATCGACCTTAACTGTGAAAAAAAAATAGTTTTAAAAAAAAAAAAATGGGATATTTATTATAGCAACAAGTAAAACATATATTTTTTTTAAATTGTCGCTCTTTTTTTGTTTATAGCGCAAAAAATAAAAACCGCAGACGTGATCAAATACCACCAAAAGAAAGCTCTATTTGTGGGGAAAAAAAGGACGTCAATTTTGTTTGGGAGCCACGTCGCACGACCGCGCAAATGTCAGTTAAAGCGACGCAGTGCCGGAAGCTGAAAGTTCGCCTGGGAACTAAGGGGGTTTATGTGCCCAGAAAGCAAGTGGTTAAAGAGTAACTATTGTTGAGAAAATCCTCTCAGTGATATATGTACACTGCAAGGATTGTAACATACTTAGTTGCAGAGTCCTACCTTTTATCATTCTGAATAAATAGCCGTTTGTCTGTGTCCATGTGTTAAGCGAGTCTGTATGGGAGTAGTTTTGTAATTATTCATCAGCTGCTGTCACTGCAAGGCTCCAAGGAGCAAAATTGTAAGGTCTGCATCCCTTTAGATGCGCCGTTCTTTGGGAATATCTCACAAAAAAAATAAGTTTTTGTTGCAAAGGGATGCACAAAATTGATCTTAGTGCAGACTTCTGGGAAAATCAATAAGCCAATCACACAAGTAGGAAATTACATACCTGGGGGGGGGGGGGGTTATTCTGTACATCCGTTTACAGAACGTCTGTAGGTAGCCATTGTATTTTCCAGACCATGCTAGAGTGGGTACTTTACTTGTAGAAGGAGCGCAGCACAGGCAAGATCAACCAAGTAAATTAGAAATTTGGCAGGCATAATTAAAATATTAATATGATCGATCACTTGCTCCTTCTATAGCGATGCTTGAACCCGTCCATTGGTCATGTGTGCACTGCTGGGGCATGTACGTCATTATAGGAAATGACGTTGCCACCAAGCGTCTGCATGTCCATGGCAATAAAAAGCAATCAGTCCAGGCGGCGCAACGTCACTTGCTCCTAAAGGGAAACCCCCTGTCAATCAAGGCAGAAGGGGAGCATGGCTATGTACTGACTACGGAAGAGACAGGCGAGCTGTGCTCTTACACAGCAAGTCTGTATCTTTAGTGGGATGATGGCAAGATGACATCTTTCCATCATCCCACTGAAGATACAGACTTGTTGTGTAAGAGCACAGCTCGTCTGTCTCTTCCGACTAGAATACTGCAATCACTGAGAAGCAAATTATATCACCTGTGATGTATTTCAGTCATCCTGCAAATCTGGCCTGTAAGTGGGTCCTGAGGGCAGGAGTTGAGAACCACTGCTGTAGATGATTTCAAGAACCACTGCTGTAGATGATTTCAAGAATTTAGGAGTGGTCATTTCCCATCAGTCTTCTGAATTTATGTCTCTGAATCTAACTTCAATTTTGGGAGATACGGAGCCTAAATTGAAAGTATGGAAGTCTTTATCATTGTCCCTACTGGAACGCATTAATCTTTTGAAAATTAATATTATACCTAAAATTTATGTATTTAGACATTCTCCCCAATGGCTTCCTGTATCCTTTTTTTCACAAAATTAAATCAACTGTTTTCAGCTTTTTTATGGGAGACGAAAAGTCCTGGGTATAAATTGAGCACCTTGATGCGTCCTTGTGAACAGGGAGGACTAAGCTTTTCTGGATTTATACAAGTATTTTTTGGCCACTCAGTTGGTCACGGCCGCATGGTGGTTAAGCCCAGATTTATATAACCCCTCCACTTGGCTGTAAGCAGCAGTAGTAGGTTCTATAGAAGCTCTTAAAGCACTTTTATTTAGGGGCCGTAGAGCACCTCATCAGGTGACTATTCTTATGCTTAATACTATTCGAGTCTAGGAGGCCAGTCTTAGATGTGAGTGTTATACAAAGGGTGCGATTTGTCCAAATGCCACCTTTATGGCTAAACCCTACTCTCTCTCAATTTTTTTAAATCATCAGAGCCTATTGCTTGGACCAAATACAACATTAAATTACTTACTCAAGTGGTTACTGATCAGAGACCATCTACTTTCTCTACACTTACTTCAACTTTTAATCTACCTAGCTCTTATCTATTTAGATATTACCAGCTTTTACGCAATTTCCATGCTCTGTTTCCACAGGATAGATTAACGATGATGCAATCTACTCTGGAGTTAGTACTTAGGACTGAGTGTCTGGATAAGTTTACCTCCAGACTCTATTCCCATCTTCCTTTAATTTCTATTTTGCCATTAGAGGGTCTTTAAGCTAGGTGGATGCGAGATATACCAGATCTGGGTATGGAGGACTGGAGTAGTGTGTGGGATTTCCCTTTCAGATCTGTGGTTTCCTCAAAGGATTGTATTATCCAATTTAAACTGGTACACAAAGCATATATTACACCCTATAGAGGTGTGGAGCATCTTGAAGGGAATTTTAACATGCATCTTTTGGTCCTGTCCATATATAGCCAATTTTTGGGTGAAGGTGGTGGATTAAATTCTATCACCTCTGCTCCTTTACCGGTTTCAATGTCCGTTTGTTTGCTGGGCTTGGTAGAGGCCATTTCCCCCTTTAGTGACTGAGTGAATATTTATTAACACAACATTATTTTATGCAAGAAAAGTGATTGCATTGTATTGGAAGAAACCTTATCCTCCTATGCTTATATATTGGAAACAGTTGATAAATAGTAATCTTCAATTGTATAGAGACACCTATAGGAATAGGGGTCGTCCTAGCAAGTATGATAAAGTTTGGGCAAAGTGGTTGGACAAGTCATACATGGCATCTAATATAGATGGAGGTGATGATTCATAGGGGAGATGTTCCCAAAATAGGATACCTGGGGCTAAGTAATAATAGTAAAAATTATTTTAATATATATATTTTTTTTTATGGGTGCGGTATACCACACCTGCGGCTTTCCTCTAGGTTAGCTGCACTGAGCCATAGACTTATGTCCTGTAGGTTAATACTGAATACAGGAGTTTTCATGAACTTTCAAAAAGTGCATCATGCACGCAAGATGTAATAGAAGTCTATGGCAAAGAAAAGCTAACTCGCAGGTGCACTGTGCTGCACCCACGGTTCCGGTAAACTGCAGCACATCAGTGTGAAAGCAGTTTTATTTGGGGCTCAGGTTAGTATGGGCTTGTTTACATTTGCAGTTTGGGGGGTGGTAAAACCCCATAGTTCATTGTGGCCTATGACCGATTACCAAATCACTCAATTGGTCCTCTTTCTTTAAAAGGTTGAGCCCCCGTCTTAAACCATAATATGCATGAAATAAAAAAAAAATATGTAAAAGAGCAGTGTCAGGGACAAAACACAAACATATCTATTTATTCCACAAGAGATAGAAATTGCAAAAAAACGTAATCCTCTTCCAAATGGAAAATCTGAGAAATTGCAACAGCCAGCCTAGGTTTTCCAATGTAATACGGCATTTCTGCTATCATTAGGTATGCTGGAAATAACTTTGTACTTAACATATGAAGGCACAGATTACAAAGCAAGAAAACAAGCTTGATTACAGCTTTCACCTCAGCCAGCTAAATACGGCATTAGTAGTCAATGATTTCACCTTAAGGTCATATTGACAGCTTAAACTCATGACTGGAGATTTTGCCATCACTTTTCCTGTATGCTCTCAGCACTACAATTTTGAATACATTATTGAGTGGTATTATGTTTATGTCTACAATTAATCCACTGAAGTCACTTCCAAAGTCACCTAAGAAGGGCAAACAAAGTCCTGTAATAAGCAATACTGAACTGGGGAAGAACGGGGCCATGAGTACGATTAACTCCTTATCACCACTGAATCACATTTTCTCCTTCAACAACAAAAATTATTAAGAAAAAAAATCAGACAGATACAGTCAGTATCAAAGGCTGTCCCTGTTGATCTAAATATTAATCTAAATATTTTATCAAATAAATACATTATGGCAGTATTCTGGATATTTGTGCGTTGGCCAGCTTATCTGGGACTGTTCTTTGCTGACGAACGTTCACCAACATGTTTATCTGTCCCATATTTATATAGCCTAAACTTTTCACTCATGTTACATGTTTTATTTTTTGGATAGAGTAGGGAAGAATTAGAAGCCAAAGAGAATAGCATTTGTAGAATTTTTTTTTTATTTTATTTTTATTACCACCACCAGGGATGCTATTTATCAAGGAAGTGTGTCCCATTTTCTGGTGGCTGCTGTTTACTATAGAAATGCTCAATCCCCTGCCATTAGATACTCCCAGAGCGGCCATCTTCTGGTGCTAAGGGGGTTAACATCAGTGGCTGCACCGTTGAGGTGCTTGTAAAGAGTGCAAACCATGAATGGTTCTACGGCAGGCCTCGAGAATATCCGGGCGCCAGGTCGCAATTGCGACAAGACATTGCGACAAGACATTGTGACAAGACATTGCGACAAGAAATTGCGACAAGAAATTGCGACAAGAAATTGCGACAAGAAATTGCGACCTGGCTCCCGCCGTCAATTGCCGGCGATCGCGTGGCGGGGGAGGTGGGGGCGCACAAAAGCACAGGATCATCTCTCTGGTCTTGTATAAAACAGAATGTAGTTGGGCAGGGGAGAAGAAAAAGGGGGAGGAGATGGTAAGGTGGGCTAGGGGCTGGTTTGATTGTATGTTAGAGCACGTCTTACAGTTGCAGTGTAATATGTTTGACCTAATCCCCCTTCTCTATTAGCATGTATTTGACCAGAAGTTAAAATTTGTTATACCACACTTGAATTAGCAGAAAAAATTCAATTCGGACTTATAAGCCCTACTAAGAGAGGCTAACCAAAAAACTATGGTCAATGGGCTAAACATTTTTCTGCAGGAAAGCCAAGCAGTAAAAAAACTGTTTTTTTTTTTTTTTTTAACTGGAAACAAGAGAAATGTTTTGAGTTTTTAAACATACTTTGAAACAAATAGGTTTGAATGGGGAGGACGCAAGTTATATTTTGTACTATGCATGGTTAACTTGCATGTTGTACTCATATTACCATTGTTTAACAGTTTAGAGAGCAAGTCCCCTCTCACGTTTTTGTGGAAAACTTTTTTCCCTACAGCTTACCTGTAAAAAAGGGATTTTTAAATACAGCTTACCTGTAAAATCCTTTTCTTGGAGTACATCACGGGACACAGAGCGGCATATTCATTACTATATGGGTTATATGGAGTACCTTCAGGTGTGGACACTGGCAATCTCAAACAGGAAGTCCCCTCCCTATATAACCCCCTCCCCTAGAGGGAGTCCCTCAGTTTTGTAGCAAGCAGTATGCCTCCCAAAATGTTCCCAAAAAGAGGGGTGGGAGCTCTGTGTCCCGTGATGTACTCCAAGAAAAGGATTTTATAGGTAAGCTGTATTTAAAAATCCCTTTTTCTTTCTCGTACATCACGGGACACAGAGCGGCATATTCATTACTATATGGGATGTCCGAAAGCAATGCTTTAATGAGGGGAGGGAGACATCTTCCAAAGAAGGATTTAATTTAGAGGTATACTCAAATACTAGTAAATCCAACTTAAACGAGAAATGTAAATCTCAAATCAAATCCAGGGAGCACCCTCAGATCCTGAGGAGCTTGAATCGCGGCCTGTAGTACTGACTGCCCAAAGGCTGTATCCGCATTCCTTCTTACGTCCAATTGATAAAATTTTGTAAACGTGTGGACTGATGACCACGTTGCTGCCTTGCATATTCGAGCCATAGAGATCTGATGATGTGCTGCCCAGGAGGTGCCCATGGCCCTGGTAGAATGGGCCTTTGCCGACAAAGGAGGAGGCAACCTCTTCAAACCGCAGGCCCGAACAATTAATTGTTTAATCCATCTTGCGATGGTGGATCAAGCAGCTGCCTGACCCATCTTGGGCCCTTCCGGTAAAACGAACACCACATCTGTTTTCCGAACCTTCTCTGTAGCTTTAAGATAGGCCTTTATGGCCCTGACAATATCCAACGTATGCAGCAACCCCTCCTTTCTAGAGGTGGGTTTTGGAAGAAGGATGGAAGTACCACATCCTGGTTCAGGTGGAAACTGGATATAACCTTTGGTAGAAAGGAAGGATGAGGACGGAACCCTGCCCTATCCTTATGCAAAATGAGATATGGTTCCTTACAAGATAAGGCTGCCAATTCCGATACTCTCCTGGCCGAAACTATGGTGATCAGAAATACCGACTTTCTAGTCAGTAAAACCAAAGGTACCTCAGCCAACGGCTCAAGGGGTTGTTTCTGTAGAGATGACAGAACAAGATTTAAGTCCCATGGACAAAGTGGTGACTTGACAGGAGGATTAATACGCAAGACCCCCTGTAAGAAGGTCTTTACCAGCGAGTGGGTGGCCAGCGGCCTCTGAAACCACACTGACAGAGCTGAGATCTGTCCCTTGATTGTGCTTAGTGCCAGGCCTTTATCCACTCCTAGCTGGAGAAAACTTAACACCCTATCAATAGTATATTTGCGGGAATTCCATCTTTTGGATTCACACCAGCCTACGTAGTTCCTCCACACCCTGTAATAAATCACCCTGGAGACCGGCTTTCTAGCCCTAATCAGGGTAGGAATTACCTGCCTAGACAGACCTCTACCCCTGAGAATCAGGGATTCAGCCTCCAGGCCGTCAAATTTAGACGCTGTAATGTAGGGTGGAGGATCGGGCCTTGTGAGAGTAGGTCTGGTTGTAGAGGAAGAGTCCAAGGGTCTCCCACTGCCATCTTCAGGACTAGTGAGTACCAAGTCCTCCGGGGCCAAGCCGGAGCTACTAGAATGACTGGCTTGTGCTCCACTCTGATCCTGCGCAACAGGCGAGGGAGTAACTGTAGCGGAGGGAATGCATATAGAAGTTTGAATTGATGCCAAGGGCAAACTAACGCATCGGTTCCGCAGGCCATAGGATCCCTCGCTCGAGACACGAACCTGTCTAGTTTCTTGTTGAACCTGGATGCCATTATATCTACGTCCGGCATTCCCCACCTCTGGCAGATTGTCTGAAAGACCTGGGGATGCAGAGACCACTCCCCTGGCAACAGACTCTGGCGACTTAAGAAGTCTGCCTGTAGGTTGTCCACTCCGGGAATGAATATCGCCGAAATGCAGGGTACATGAACCTCTGCCCACTGAAAAATCAAGCTCACCTCCCTCTGAGCGGCCTGACTCCTGGTTCCCCCTTGGTGGTTTATGTATGCCAACGCCGTGGCATTGTCTGACTGGATTCTCACCGGGAACCCCTGTAATCTGGAGGTCCATGCCAGAAGGGCTAGGCGAGCAGCTCTGATCTCCAAGATATTGATGGGGAGCTGCCTCTCTGCTTTCACCCAAGTTCCCTGGCGAGAGAACCCCTCGAAGACCGCCCCCCCAGCCTGCCAGGCTGGCGTCTGTGGTAACTACCTTCCAGACAAAAGAAAAGAAATCACCGCTCCAGGTGAGACCTGTAGACGATCAAGGATAATTAGATTACCAAGGTGCTGGCGATGCAAATAGCAATGATGATGAAGAAAAAGAGGGAAAGACAGCCGCACTCCAAGGATTTTCAAACGAAAAAAGTTGTCTTTATTGTAAATCCAAAAACATGTACAGTCACAGCAATCACAGAAAACAGGACAGCCGACGCGTTTCGCACTCGATCAGTGCTTAGTCATGGCTGAAGGATTTTCCCTTTAGAAGATTCTGAGGGTTCAACCACCAGGCCAGGCTTTGTCGGACCCTTGATGATAGCGTCAAAGGGGACTCTAAGGCATGTGTCCTCTTGCCCCAGGCTGCTAGAATGGCTGCCTGTAGGACGCGAGTGTGGATCTGAGCGTATGGTACTGCCTCGAACGTGGCCACTAGCTTGCCTAGTACTCGCATACACAGGCGAATAGTTGGTTTTTTCTTGTTTAGAACCAACTGAACCAACCCCTTGATAGCCTCGATCTTTACAAGGGGCAGGAACACCCTTTGCTGTTCTGTGTCTAACCTCATGCCGAGGTATTCCAACTGCTTTGTAGGCTGGAACGCTGACTTTCCCCGGTTTAGGACCCAGCCGAATCCTTCGAGGTACCGAACCGTGAGGTTTACTGCCTGTTGCAGACCCGGCCGTGAGTGATCTATGATTAAAAGGTCGTCCAAGTAGGCTAGGACTGTGACCCCTTGGATCCTTAAATTGGCCAGAACTGGGGCTAGGATCTTCGTGAATACCCGGGGGGCCGTGGCCAGCCCGAAGGGGAGCGCCCTGAATTGGAAGTGTCGCTGCCCCACCGCGAAGCGTAAAAATCTTTGATGCGACTGAAAGATTGGTACATGAAGGTAAGCATCCTTTATGTCTATGGAGGCCAGAAAATCGTCCCTCTGAAGCGCGGCGGCTGCTGACCGGATGGATTCCATCCGGAAGGAACGAACCCTTAGGTAACCGTTTAACCTTTTTAGGTCCAAGATTGGCCTGACATCGCCGTTGGGCTTTGGTATGACAAAGAGATTGGAATAGAAACCTAGCCCTTGCTCTTGGGCTGGCACCTCTATTATTACGTCCTGGCAAAGCAGGTGATCCAAAGCTGCCAGCAATGAGGCCTTCCTTGCTGGATCCTTTGGTAGCCTTGATTCTTGAAAATGAGGCGGAGGACACCTTAGAAACTCCAGTCTGTAGCCTGTGGTTACCGATGCCCGGACCCATTTGTCGGGGATCTTGGCTTCCCAAACTTCTGAGAAGAAACGAAGCCTTCCCCCCACCCGCGAGAGTGGGGGCGCCCCTTCATAAGGCAGACTTAGGGGCTGTCTTTGTCGGCTTGCGATACCATGGCCTCTTACCCCCAGGGGCCTGTCCCTGCGATCTACTGTTAACGTTGGATCGTGCAGGCGGCCGTCGATACTGCCTGGAATTTGAGGGCCCAGAGACAGGAAAAAGCTGCCTTTTAAATGTAGGACCCCGGAATGTCTTTTTGACCGGTAAAAGGGTACTCTTGCCACTTGAAATAGTCTGAATATATTTATCCAGATCCTCTCCGAAGAGTCATCCTCCATGGAAGGGAAACCCTGCCAGAAGCTTTTTGCATGGGGGCTCCGCCGCCCAGTTCTTCAACCATAAGAGCCTTCTCATGTGCACCAAAAATAGTGATAAACGAGAGGCCTGCTGGATGGAATCTTTTATAGCATCTACAGCAAAACACAGAGCTCTGGGAATGTCAGAAAACTCTTCTGCTTGTTGGGTAGGCATGTCCTTTAACATTTCTTTTGTCTGGTCTTTTAACGCCTGACAAATTCCAATTGCAGCCACAGCTGGCTGTACCACTGCTCCTGCCGTAGCAAAGGATGCTTTTAAAAGTGTCTCTAACCGTTTATCAACCGGATCTTTAAACATATGTATGTTTTCCACCGGGCAAGTTAGTGATTTATTCACACATGAGATGGCTGCATCCACTACTGGGAGCCTCCACCTCTTGGAGATCTTTCCTCCATGGGGTAAATGACCGCAAATCTTTTCGGTGGCAGAAAAATCCTGTCCGGCCGTACCCAATCCCGAAAAATCCATTCCTCCAAGAGAGGATGGACCGGAAAAACTGCGTTGCTTAACGGAGCTTTCAAAGAGCCCAGAGAGGATACCGGAGGAACCTGAGGCTCTGGCAATGGTAAACTAAATGCCGAGCGGACCATGTCCGTCAAAGACTGTACCCACAGTCTCTGTCTGGGAGTCTGAAAATGGTTCCTCAGAGGCAGATCCCTCAATCCCTGGACCCTCTTGGTTCAGGTCTAGTTGATCCTCCTGTGATTCCAATTCCTCCGGAGAGAGAATCTCAGCATCTGAGGATACACCTCTTGGTGATGGGGATCTAACCCGTTTCTTACCAGGAATAGCTCTAGCGATCAATGCTGCTATTCTCTCTTCTAGCCCCCCTAGGGATACGGCTAGCATCTCCTCTGTGATAAACACAGGGCTGGGCTGATCTGGGCCAGCCTCCGCACCAGATCCCCCTAATGGCTCATCCAAGGCGCCCTTTATGTTAATAAGTTGCGGGGAAAGTATCGGCATATCATCAGAATCAGAGGGGGAACCCCTTTGTTTTTTGGTCTTTTTTGTACCCTTTGACCCCGAACCTTTGGAAGCCATAATACAAAATCGAGGGACTCCGCCAACAACAACAGACTGTAGTGGCCAGGAGTACAAAACCAGAGCTTAGGGGACAATAGATCACTAATGCCCAAAAACTGATGGGGCCCCGTATGTTCCTTTTTTTTTTTTTTTTTTTAAATATATATTATATATATATATTTTTTTTTTTTTAAAACATACAGTGACCCCAAACTTAGTTTGCCAGCCTCCAACCTGCTGCAAAAAGGGGAATTTCTTGGCTTAACAAAAAAGGCATTGGAACAAAGTCCAGCATGTACTACCCCTCTTCCGCCACCGGGAGTCACTGTTCTGCCGCTCTGCGTCCTCTCCTTCTGAAATCAGCCTCAGACTGAGCACTGACAATGCCCGAACAGGAGGAACATGGAGGAGCCGCGCTGCTGGAGACCCAGGACTGCAGTATCAGGCGGCAGATTCAAACCCCCGGCCAGGTAGGACTCTCCAAAAGGCCCCATAGGGATCCTTACCAGTCCTAGGAAGAAAGCAGCAGGTTAGCTAGCAACACATTCTTAGACAGGGTAACCTAGTGATGGGGGAAAAAAGGGGTCATCCTGTCTTTCTCAGACATAGTGAGCAAGGTTGCCAATGCAGAGCATACTTAGGCTATCCCCCCTTTTAGGTTACCCCGGAGAGCCTGCTGTCGAACCAAGTCCCGCAGGCTCCCCCTTACCTGCTCCATGCTGCAGGATGTTTGTCCAGCAAAACGATCCAATCTTCTCCCATCTCCGTGGGTAGCGTAGTAGACCTTCAGGCCCTGGGGTCCTATGAAGGTACCCACTGTCCTGGACCTATATAGCACCCTGGCAAACAGGCACTTATGGTTTTTACAAACTCCAAGTCCTGGGCCCAGGGTCCAGCCCTCCAAAGAGGAGCATTATAGGCAAAACCCCACGGTTTGGGGCCCGGGTACTGTCCACTTTGGCACTGAGGCTCCTTGGACAGATCCGGTTAGCCCGCCCTTAATCCCAAGGATGTGGAGCAAAGCTATTCCGTGACCAACACCTAAGACACTGGCGAAAAAAACTGAGGGACTCCCTCTAGGGGAGGGGGTTATATAGGGAGGGGACTTCCTGTTTGAGATTGCCAGTGTCCACACCTGAAGGTACTCCATATAACCCATATAGTAATGAATATGCCGCTCTGTGTCCCGTGATGTACGAGAAAGAAATCCTTTTCTTGGATTACATTACAGGACACAGAGCAGGCCATAATGACTATATGGGTTATATACCACCTATAGGTAAATGGACACTGGCAAACCAATAGACAGAAAGTTCCCCCTATATAATCCCTCCCATACAGAAAGTACCTCAGTTTTGTAGAAAGCAATGAAGATCCCAGAAAAAGAGGCGAGGGGCCTCAGTGTCCCGTGATGTAGGATTTTACGGGTAAGCTTTAGGAAAAAAAAATTTACCGTACATCACGGGACACAGAGCAGGCCATAATAATGACTATCAGGGATGTCCTAAAGCAATGCCCATATGAGGAAGGGGCGGGGGGGGGGGGGACACACAGCTATCCCAAGCCCACCAATAAAGGACCTATATTGCTGTGGCCAAACACAACCCCTTCTCAGGCTCCAACATCCACCTGGTAGAACCTAGTAAATGCATGCACTGAAGACCAAATAGCAGCCTTGCAAATCTGAGCCATAGGTACCTGATGATGCACTGCCCAAGAAGCACTCACCCTTCTTGTGGAATCTAAAAAGTGGGACCTTACCCATATGCCTGAACAATGACCTGGCAAAGCGCCCAAACTATAGCAAGTGAATTTAGCAACTTCTTTGTAGTACTAGGATTCTGGGGGGGGGGGGGGGGGAGAGGAGGGCAGGGTGATATCCTGGTTCAAATAAAAACTAGAAACCACTTTAGGTAAAAAATCCAGATGGGGACGCAAGACCACTCTCGTCCTTGTGTAGGACCATAAATGTCAATAATTGGCAATTCTGACACCCTCCTTGCCAAAGTTATAGCAAAAAGAAAAAAAAAACACGTTCCTGTCAACAGGATCAATGGGTTGCTTCTACAGAACAGAAAACACAAGATTTAGATCCCAGGGGTATAAGGGCAGTTTGACAGGTGGAACCATGCAAATTACTCCTTGTAAAAAAAGGCTTGCACCAACAAATGTGACGCAATCAATGTCTGAAGGAAAATAGATAAGGCCGAAATCTGTCCTATGACTGCTCCCAATGCGAGCTTCAATTCTACTCCTAATTAGACGTCGACCGTCAGCAGAGTGTGGAGAAGGTAGGAGGTTCCTCCCCTCTTCTCCACACTCTGTCTGCAGAGCAGAGCCGCGTGTGGGAAAACATTATGGAGAGAGAGGGGAGCTGTCATTAGTGAGGTTGGATGTCGGGGTGGGCGGGACCCAG
The DNA here is from genome assembly GCA_029574335.1 of Rana kukunoris. Classification (NCBI taxonomy): domain Eukaryota; kingdom Metazoa; phylum Chordata; class Amphibia; order Anura; family Ranidae; genus Rana; species Rana kukunoris. The sequence goes on along the minus strand of CM056049.1, from coordinate 319,152,100 downwards.
CTATCCAACACCAACCAATGGGATGAGATCTGGGCAGACTGCTACATGTGGCCCTGCTCATTTAACAGCCCCGATCATTGGCTGGATAGCTGCTGGGGCCCGCGCACCCCATGTCCCGCCCACCCCCGACATCATGCTGAATCTGAGCTCCTCTCTTTCTCTCCCCCCCCCCCCCCCATACAGTATCACGGCGCTGCAGAGAGCAATTTCATTATCGGCTGTGAAACCTGCCATTGCCTGCCAGTGCCATCTGCTAATGCCAACCAGTGTCAACCTGCCAGTGCCAACTATTGCAATCCAGTACCACCTGCTAGTGCCAACCAGTGCCACCCAGTGCCACATGACAGTGCCAACCAGTGCCAACTAGTGCAATCCATTGCCACCTGCCAATGCCAATAAGTGCCACCTGCCAGTGCCAATTTCCAGTGTCACCTGTTAGTGCCACCTGCCAGTGCCACGTGTCAGTGACATCTGCCAGTGCCAACCAGTGCCACCAGCCAGTGCCAACAAGTGCCACCAGCCAGTGCCAATAAGTGCCACCAGCCAGTGCCAATAAGTGCCACCAGCCAGTGCCAATAAGTGCCACCAGCCAGTGCCAATAAGTGCCAACCAGTACCACATGCCAGTGCCACCTGTTAGTGCCTGCCAGTGCCACCTGCCAATCAATGCCATCTGCTAGTGCCATCTTCCAATGCCAACCAGTGCCAATTAGTGCCACCTGCCAGTGTCAATTAGTGCCACCTGCCAATCGGTGCCAACCAGTACCACTTGCCAGTGCCACCTGTTAGTGCCTGCCAGTGCCACCTGCCAATCAGTGCCATCTGCTAGTGCCATCTTCCAGTGCCAATTAGTGCCATCCAGTGCAACCTGCCAATGGCAATTAGTGCCACCTGCCAATCAGTGCCACCTGTCAGTGTCACCTGTAAGTGCCACGAGCCAATGCCAGCTGCCAAAGGAAAAAATAAAAAAATAATCGGCCTAAAATATTGGTCGCAAAAATCTGCATTATATATCGGCCATAGGCCACACCGATTTCTAAATATTGGAATATTAGTCGACCTCTACTCCTAATTGCAGAAAAGCAAGAATTACTTCAATAGCATACTTGCAAGGATGCCATCTCTGACTCACACCCAGAAATGTAAGATTTCCCAGACTCTATAGTAGATGTTCCCAAAGACCAGCTTTCTGGTGTTTATCATAGTCAATAGCATCGTACCCAAAATACCTTGATCTTTCAAGATTCTGGCCTCAATAGCCAGAGAATAAAAATTCAGCGATCGTAAAGCAGGATGAGCCCTTGGAACAGCAGGTCTCCTGCACAGCAGCTGTAGCAGAATTTTAATTGGAGGAAAAGCATAGATCAGTTAAAACTGATCACAAGGGAATACCAGCAGATCTGTCCCGATATTGTTGGCAAATCCAATGAAAAATCTTGGGATGTAGGGAACATTCCCCTGGAAACAACTGCTGGCGACTCAAAGTCCGCCTGGCAAGAATATTGGCAGAAAAGATTTTCCTTTCCCAAAATTGTTGGGCCTCAACCACCATGTAAGATCCTGTCTCACCCTCGGGAACGGAGTCATGGGATAATCCAGAGTTTGGATCTTTTTGTTCCAAGCAAACAGAATGTTGCTCTGGAATGGAACTATGCATAAGGGACTATGTGCACTGTGCACTACTTTGAACAAAGATAACATTTTGCCCAGCAATCTCATGCAATCTTATGCATCGTTTAGAGGAATCCTTCTTTATGATCTGGACCAGCTCCCTTATGGCCTTGGCAGAAGGCAAAAAAACTCTTGCTGGGCTGTGTCCAGAATCAGGACCAGATACTCCAGAACTTAAACCGGCCACAAGGACAACTTTTCCATGTTTAGAACCCAACCCAGGAGTTCCAAGAACTGGACTGTGCAGGCCAGGTTCCGCGTTAGCACTGGGCACGATCTATCCTTGAGTAATAGATTGTCTAGATATCCCACAACTGAGATCCCTTGAGACCTTAGGAATGCCAACACGAGGCCAGGAACTTTATGAACACCTGGGGGGCTGTGGCTAGGCCCAAAGGCAAGGCCATAAACTGAAAATTATGTTTCTCCAATGCGAAGCACAGAAACCTTTGATGAGGCCTGCAAATTTGTATATGCAGGTATGCATCCTTGACATCTATGGATACCAAAACTTCTCTTTCTCAGAGAAGCTACAACCAAACAAATTGACTCCATTTGGAAGGATCGAACATTCAAGAATTAATTGAGAGCATGGAGATGCAGAATGGGCCCCACTTCTACGGGTTTTTTTTTCTTTTTACTGTATTTGTGGGAACATTGGAACCTAAATACAGAGAATTTGGAACCTAAAGAGGAGAATTTGGAACCTAAAGAGGAGAATTTGGAACCTAAAGAGGAGAATTTGGAACCTAAATAAGAGAAGGAGGAGGTTCCCAAAACTCTATTCTGCAGCCCTGCGCCACTGTGGAAATTACCCACCTATTCTGTACTACATTTTCTCAAGCCTCCGAGAACTGCCGCAGCCTTCCCCCCACCTGTGCGAGTAAGGTAGGCTTGGTAGGTTTTTAGGTCCAGAGTTTTTGGCCCATACCCTGAGGCCTCCTAAACCGAGGTGGCTGAGGCAGTCAAAACAGCTTAGAAGTCAAAAGTACTTCGGAGCATTAGGGACTTTAAAGGATGGATGCTTATTCCTTCTTTTAACAGGGAGTAGCGCAGTCTTTCCTCCCAAAACTTTCTGGATATATTTATCCAGATCCTCACCAAATAGACACTCCCCGTGAAATGGGAATGCCGTCAGTAACTTTTTGCATGGCAATTCAGCAGACCAATTCTTTAGCCACAAGACCCTGCACATGTGTACCTACAGAAGCACAAAATGAGACACCTGTTAAATTTAATCCTTCATGGTGTCTACCGCAAAGCACAAGGAAATTCTGACAATTCCTCTGCAATTTCCTCCTGAGTAGGCAGGTTTTTAGCCAACCTTTTGAAATGGTCCTTTAAGGACTGGCAAATTCATATTGCCAATACTTACAGCTGCACTGCCGACCCAGCAGCGGCAAATGAAGCCTTTGGTAAGGATTCCAACTTCTTATCGGCTGGTTTCTTAAATGCCTAGGTATTGTCACTGGACAGATTACATTTTTATTCACTAAAGAAATGGCAGCTTCAACCAGAAGCATGCAACACTTTCTCTTGAATTTTTCCTCCATAGGATTTAATAGAGAAAATCTCTTTGGAGGCATAAACACCCTATTAAAGTGATCCCAGTCTGCATAAATCACCTGCTCCAGCAAAGAAAAGGAGGCTTCCGACACCTCTATCAGGGGTAATTTAAAGCCAGACCTGACCATTTCAATAAGAGCAAACTGAATGAATCAACCTCAGAGCTAGAGGCTGAAAAGGGCTCCTCCAAGTCAGACATTCCTAAAGAAGAATCCTCAGCCTTCCCCTCCTCCAGGTCATTCACAGCTACTACCTCTTCTGCCAATTCTGATTTTAACCCAGGGCTACCTCCACAGTGATGAGCGTCCGGGCGCTCAGCCAGATTCCGCTTGGCCCAGACTGAGGAGAGGGCAATCGATCACGTTTCTTCCCCCTTGTGATGCCGAGCTAATCATACTGAATATTTTACCCTCTAGACTTGCCAAAGCTGATGCCAAGTCGTTCTTTGTGGCCTAAGTCGAGGCAGAGGCATTGGAAGTGGCTACAATGCCTGACATGTATAATGGCTCAGATTGCTCAGTTGCCTCAGCTCTTTCGGGGCAAGCTAGTACAGCAGCAATATGACCAGTATCCTCCAATCCTGATGGTGGAGCTCTTGCTCCCCTCCCACGACTCAGTTTTCTGAAAGATACTGCTTACTTATAGTAAGCTCAAGATATGAGAAAAATAACTTCCCTTTTTTCACTAGATCCTCTGAAAAAACTGGGCCCAGCATACAGCAGCTAACACAGTTTTGCCCAATGCTCCAGAACCAGTGCCTGCAGCAGCCTAGACTTACATGCCCAGTAGGAAGAAGACAACTCCAGCCTGGCTGGACTGCTCATCTTTATAATTCGGATCCAGTGTGCCACATGCACGCTTGTGACGTTTCCTCAGCTCCTGCTTGTGCCACTTGCACGCTTGCTGAAGACAGCACCTGCGCGCGAGCTCCCGCTGGACGCACGGCCCGCGAGCAGTCAATAGCAGTCTGCTTATAGAGGACACAGAGATGAAACAATATGAGAGGCCTCCTTTCCATAGCTACTATGGACATTCAGTGGACAGACACGGAACTGCAGTTGGCTGAAGTATGAACTAGGAACAATGCACTTTTTTGTGCCTTTTTTTTTATCATCATTATGTTGAAGAGCTTTAAACCACCATGACCATAACCTTCAAGACACTGGCAAAAAAAAAAACTGTCCTGCAAATTTGTATATGCAGGTACAAGGCCGCCATCAGGAATTATGGGGCCCCTTACACAGCTTCAGGCATGGGCCCCCTGGAGCAGAGAACCGGGGGGGGTGCTGCCGCCTGAAATTGAGAAGCGGGGGGGGGGGGGGCTGCCGCGAAAAGGAAGAAAGAAAAGTATATATAAAAAAACGGGTGGTAGCCATCTGGGGGCCCTGGGCCCTTTAATAAAAAACAAATAAAAAAATATATAAACAAAAATAACATGGGGCCCTGGGGACCTCCGAGCCTTTTAATAAAAATATATCTATCTAGCTATATATATATATATATATCGATATCGATATCGATATAGATAGATATATATAAAAATGTAAAACATTTTTATAAGAAAAAAGGTTCTCATCTGGGGCCCTGGGGACCTCTGGGCCTTTTAATAATAATAAATGTATGTATATTTATATGTACATAAAAAATAAAAATAAAAGTAATAAAAAAATATATAAAAAATGTTTATTTTTTATAAAAAAAAGGAGGGTTTAATCTGGAGCCCTGGGGATCTCTGGGCCCCTGGGGACCTCCAGACCCCTAAAAAAAACATTGGCCCTTTAATTAAAAAAAAAAAAAATTATATTAAAATATATTTTTTTATAAAAAATTAAATGAAAAAATGGGGGGTTGCCCTGGGGACCTCCGGACTGCTAAAAAAATGGGGACCTCCGGACTGCTAAAAAAATAAAAGAACCTCCGGACCCCTTTTTTTTTAGGGGGTTCCCATCCGGGCCCCTGGGGACCCCCGGGTCCCTTACAGGTGTACTGCCTGTACCCCCCTGATGGCGGCCCTGTGCAGGTATGAGGGGTTATATAGGGGGAACTTCCTGTCTATTGGTTTGCCAGTGTCCATTCACCTATAGGTGGCGTATAACCCATATATTTATGGCCTGCTCTGTGTGCCGTGATGTACCCTCATTGTGGCAGAGCACCTGACAACAGTCATACAAGGCTAAAACGCTGTGCTTATATGCTGTGGCTCATATGATAAATTCAACAATACCATATAGCCTGATTAACTCCAGAAACCTTTATGTTATAAGTTGAACATAAGCCTGTTTTATCTCTTGGAAGAGAACTTGGCTACTTATCTTTTCGCTTAAATACAAACCTATTTTGTTAGCTAAGGGATACATAGGTCTTCCACTTCAGTGCCAGAGAAAGAGCACTTGAACATTACTAAGTACTAAACAATCATGGTATAGAATCAGTTTTGATGCAGTTTAGTCTGAACAATTCAGGAGGCCTTGTACAATTATATGTTTAGGTAAAGCTTAGAGTACAAAAAAAAACACACTCCTCTCCGAGTGATCTATGTACATTGCTAGGATTTTAACAAACCTTGTTGCAGATTCCTACCTTTTGTCATTATGAAGAAATAGCTGTTTGTGTCCCATGATGGACGAAAACCAAAAAACAGTTTTTAAAAAAATATATATATTTTTTATATACAAATTGTATTCAACTTTTTGATGAATAGTTTTTGAATTGCTTTTGCATTAAAATAGCACAAGTAAAGCTCAAGAAAAAATGTATCCCTTTACAAATATTATGTATGTCTTCACACTGGTCCATTGCGCTTCTGTTGTAGTGCAACACACCTCCCCATTAAAAATGTAGCACAAATGCATCAAAATTACAGTGTTGCGTTTTTGAGTCATGAAAATTGCCACAAAAATTGCACGCCTTTTTTCAGAGGCCATTATGAGCAAGTTTTTTTTTTTTAATTGCCATAGTGCAGATAACCCTATTTTTAGCCGATAATCTTCAGTGACCGATATATCCATGCATCCCTGGTATAATTATTAATCAGCTGCTGCACCTGCTGGGCTCTAAATTAAGAAAATTAGCAAGGTCGGCATCTCTTTAAATGCGATTCTCTTTTGGAGTATGTCACCAAAAATCTAATTTTTGCTGCAGGGGATACCCAAAATCTGACTTCTATCTTAGTGTAGACTTCTGGGAAAAATCAGTTAGCCAATCACACAAGCAGGTAATTATATTTCTGGAGGATGTTCTGTACAACAATTTTTATACAGAACATCGCCAGGCTGCCATATTACAAGTTACAGAAAATTATGGAGCTGCAGATTGAAAAGGAAAGGTTATTTTTAATAACAATCAATTACAATATATATTGTGTTGCAATTGTATATGCTGCAACCCCCCCTCACAAAAGTGAAGTTACCCTTTAACTCATAAAAAGTTTGTTTTTACCAGGATAAACTTTTCCCATTTTATAATTAACAAAAGATTATGGATTCAAATAGCACAATACTGCAATATGCAGTACTGAGCAAAGCCAGTGCACACAAGAAAAAAAAAAAGTATCACTTTAACATGGGCAATCACAAAAAAATACAAGAAATGAGAGCCCCGTTTAACCAGTTTCTATGACCCTAACTAAGGAAGAAGAAAAAAAAACATAACATGTTCTTACTAATCAGTGTGAAGAAATTGTTGGATTAAAAAGTACACTGAAACAGGAATGAACTATTGTCCTTGCAGAAATGGGGTGAATTTAACCAGGTAGTACATGAGTTGCATTCTTTCCTTAAGAGAAACCATGGTGTGTTTAATTAGGCTTCTTTTGAAATAAAATCATTTCACATTTTAAAAGGGAATATACACAAAAGAAGCTGTCCTAAGGTCACCCGTGTGTGCGCCTGTCAGTCATCAGAAACATGACAAGGAACAAGCCTGGCTTCCTCAATGATATATTATTAGTCTACCAACTTGCAATCAGTGGAAACTGTGCAAAACACTAACAGTCTGATATGCCGAGATTGTAAACTTGTAATTTTACAATGCAGGTTTCATGCAGCACAGCACGATAACAAACGTTTGTCTGAAGCAAATCATCAACTCACCAGCTTGGCCATTTTTCCGTAATCAATCCATCTGACTGTAGCAAAATTTGTTGATTCGGCACAGTTGAAGCCATGATTGAAACCTGCATGATACCCATATGGGAAAGTGATCATAAATTCACCAGCTTCTTGTGTAACCTGCAGGGGAGAATCAAAAAGCAAGACAAACTGTGAAAAGAAAAAGAAAATGAACGTCTAACAGAGATATCAAAGCAGGAAAAGAGAAAAAATAAGAAAATATATCCTGTGTCGAAACCAAGAACAAGATCTAAATGAAGCTTTGAGAGCAAAACCAAAAAAAAAATGCTGAAATCTTAGGTGACATTTCAGGTTATTACATTACATTTGTTAAATAGCACTTATTGTAAATCATTGAAAAAATGCATGAAAACATCAGTTTTTTAGCTTTGAGAACATGGCCAATGATCAATTGGAAATAACTTCCTTTACAAAGTGTTTTAGAGAGACATATCTGACATGTCTTAAAGCGGAGTTTAGGGCTGAAACGATTAATCGAAAATGAAAATCGGTGTCAATGATTTTCATCATCGATTAGTTGGTCCGCACCTTCCATCTGTCCGTCCACCCACCCACCCTTCCGCCTATTCAAAAAATCCTCCAGTCCCGTGATAACAGGCGCCGCCGTATTACACAGGACATGCAGCGCCGACGTGCCTCGTATGTGTACAAGGCAACGCCGTATTACGAGCAGTGTTGTAAGTAACGGAGTTACAATAAACGCAGTTACCTAACGCAGCCCCTCTTGAGGGTAACGAGTAATCTACCTGATTACTCTTCCCCTCACGGTAACGCAGTTTCCATTACTTGGGCGGCATTACCGCAATTACATCTACCGCCACTAAATGGCAGCAGAGTAAATGCTTCTGCCGGCGCTGTGAACATAAATATGGGTGGAACTCCGCTTTAGAATCATGTGACAGCTGTGATGGCCTGTCACAGCGGTCTGAAAACTCCCAATCGCAAGGAGCCCTGGATACAATGAGCCCCACCCGCCTCACACTGACCTATCACCGGGGAACAACTCGCATTCATCACACACACTATGTGTGCAACCTGATCAATGATCCGGGGAACACATGGCCGGAACAAAATGTTCCACAGAACAAACGTTCCCTATACAACACAGTGTACACAGCGACTAGTGGTCAACATTGTAAGTGCAGGACACCTATACAGACCAATGATCAGCAGGTTATTTTTGGTCAGTGATTTCATCTCTTCATCAGACAACAAAGATAAATCTGACATCCACATTCCAGATCCCTTGCATCTAATAAAGCTTATATACTGTAAGATAAATAAAATAATAAACAATAAACTATAGAAAATTCTAATAAAGCCTGTAAACGTCAAGGGAATGTATATTATAAACATACATTTTAATCCAGCTTATAATTTGGATGTAATATGTAGCAGATGGATAAGGGTTTTAAGTCCTATTAGCTGCACATACATGGTGGGACGGATGCACCTAGGCTGGGATATACACGAGATCACCATTTGTTCCGGTTTTCTTCTCTCAAGGATCGTCTGCTTCTCAACAAAGCATTGTAGAATATTAAAAAAAAATTCAGTTACTTTGCTGAGAAACTAATTACTTTTTTAATGTAGTAACTGAGTCACTAACGCAATTACTTTTTCGGAGAAGTAATTTGTAACTGTAACTAATTACTTTTTTAAAGTAAGATGAGCAACACTGATTACGAGGCAAGTCCGCGCCTCTCCTCGGCTCTCCTCTGACGTCAGCTCCCCACTGATCTCAGCCCCGCCCGCTGCTTCCTCGAGGAAACAGAGGCTAGAAGCAGCCGTGAGGAGAGCCGAGCTGCACTGTCTGTGAAAGGTAGGTTTTCTACCTTTAACAGTATAGTTTACAGTTGCACACTCACACAGCAGTAACAATACAATAAGTACATGCCTTCTTATAATTCCACATCCTTTTAACTCCCCTCATTGGTGTTCCAGGGGGTGGATGGAATAGTAGTGCCCCATCATTGTTGTTTTTTTTGGGGGGGGGAGGAATAGTGCCCCAGCATTGTTTTTTGGGGGGGAGGAATAGTGCCCCAGCATTGTTTTTTGGGGGGGAGGAATAGTGCCCCAGCATTGTTTTTTGGGGGGGAGGAATAGTGCCCCAGCATTGTTTTTTGGGGGGGAGGAATAGTGCCCCAGCATTGTTTTTTGGGGGGGAGGAATAGTGCCCCAGCATTGTTTTTTTGGGGGGGAGGAATAGTGCCCCAGCATTGTTTTTTGGGGGGGAGGAATAGTGCCCCAGCATTGTTTTTTTTGGGGGGGGGGGAAGAATAGTGCCCCAGCATTGTTTTTGGGGGGGAGGAATAGTGCCCCAGCATTGTTTTTTGGGGGGGAGGAATAGTGCCCCAGCATTGTTTTTTGGGGGGAGGAATAATGCCCCAGTCACTCCCATTGATAACGCCAACATATGACGAAACGCGTCTGGGTTGGACGGCGTGCAGTGACGTCACCGCGTATGCGTTAGGAGAAGGGCTCCTTGTTGTTGCCGGCCGGCAGAATTTTATGTACATCGCTCGTTTGCACTTCCTTGTGTGAGTAGCCTTTTAATTTTTTATTAAAACCAACCAGCGGTATTACACTATGTTGCGGTCTCCTTCCTTTTACATGGTCTATTACTGTCCCATTCGATATTGGTACTGTTGAGTACCCAGCGCCGCTTCCCACTCCTGTGGATCAGAAATCAGCTGTGTTGGTGTGAGACAGGATCCCAAATAGCTGTGAGAACTGCCTTGGGATATATCGTCTGGATCTATTTTATGCTGTTATTGGGCTCATCTCTGGTAAGCCTCAGTCTATGTGGTGGTGGCTCACGAATCTTCTACATTTCACTTGGGTGCTGTTGATGTCACATTCATCATTTTTTTGGACTTATATACGTTTTTTATGGACTTTATTGTTTCTTTTTTAGTTGGCACAATTTTCTTTTTTATTTCAATAGTGCCCCAGCATTGGTGTTCCCGGGAGGAATAGTGCCCCGGCATTGGTGTTCCCGGGAGGAATAGTGCCCCGGCATTGGTGTTCCCGGGAGGAATAGTGCCCCGGCATTGGTGTTCCCGGGAGGAATAGTGCCCCGGCATTGGTGTTCCCGGGAGGAATAGTGCCCCGGCATTGGTGTTCCCGGGAGGAATAGTGCCCCGGCATTGGTGTTCCCGGGAGGAATAGTGCCCCGGCATTGGTGTTCCCGGGAGGAATAGTGCCCCGGCATTGGTGTTCCCGGGAGGAATAGTGCCCCGGCATTGGTGTTCCCGGGAGGAATAGTGCCCCGGCATTGGTGTTCCCGGGAGGAATAGTGCCCCGGCATTGGTGTTCCCGGGAGGAATAGTGCCCCGGCATTGGTGTTCCCGGGAGGAATAGTGCCCCGGCATTGGTGTTCCCGGGAGGAATAGTGCCCCGGCATTGGTGTTCCCGGGAGGAATAGTGCCCCGGCATTGGTGTTCCCGGGAGGAATAGTGCCCCGGCATTGGTGTTCCCGGGAGGAATAGTGCCCCGGCATTGGTGTTCCCGGGAGGAATAGTGCCCCGGCATTGGTGTTCCCGGGAGGAATAGTGCCCCGGCATTGGTGTTCCCGGGAGGAATAGTGCCCCGGCATTGGTGTTCCCGGGAGGAATAGTGCCCCGGCATTGGTGTTCCCGGGAGGAATAGTGCCCCGGCATTGGTGTTCCCGGGAGGAATAGTGCCCCGGCATTGGTGTTCCCGGGAGGAATAGTGCCCCGGCATTGGTGTTCCCGGGAGGAATAGTGCCCCGGCATTGGTGTTCCCGGGAGGAATAGTGCCCCGGCATTGGTGTTCCCGGGAGGAATAGTGCCCCGGCATTGGTGTTCCCGGGAGGAATAGTGCCCCGGCATTGGTGTTCCCGGGAGGAATAGTGCCCCGGCATTGGTGTTCCCGGGAGGAATAGTGCCCCGGCATTGGTGTTCCCGGGAGGAATAGTGCCCCGGCATTGGTGTTCCCGGGAGGAATAGTGCCCCGGCATTGGTGTTCCCGGGAGGAATAGTGCCCCGGCATTGGTGTTCCCGGGAGGAATAGTGCCCCGGCATTGGTGTTCCCGGGAGGAATAGTGCCCCGGCATTGGTGTTCCCGGGAGGAATAGTGCCCCGGCATTGGTGTTCCCGGGAGGAATAGTGCCCCGGCATTGGTGTTCCCGGGAGGAATAGTGCCCCGGCATTGGTGTTCCCGGGAGGAATAGTGCCCCGGCATTGGTGTTCCCGGGAGGAATAGTGCCCCGGCATTGGTGTTCCCGGGAGGAATAGTGCCCCGGCATTGGTGTTCCCGGGAGGAATAGTGCCCCGGCATTGGTGTTCCCGGGAGGAATAGTGCCCCGGCATTGGTGTTCCCGGGAGGAATAGTGCCCCGGCATTGGTGTTCCCGGGAGGAATAGTGCCCCGGCATTGGTGTTCCCGGGAGGAATAGTGCCCCGGCATTGGTGTTCCCGGGAGGAATAGTGCCCCGGCATTGGTGTTCCCGGGAGGAATAGTGCCCCGGCATTGGTGTTCCCGGGAGGAATAGTGCCCCGGCATTGGTGTTCCCGGGAGGAATAGTGCCCCGGCATTGGTGTTCCCGGGAGGAATAGTGCCCCGGCATTGGTGTTCCCGGGAGGAATAGTGCCCCGGCATTGGTGTTCCCGGGAGGAATAGTGCCCCGGCATTGGTGTTCCCGGGAGGAATAGTGCCCCGGCATTGGTGTTCCCGGGAGGAATAGTGCCCCGGCATTGGTGTTCCCGGGAGGAATAGTGCCCCGGCATTGGTGTTACCGGGAGGAACAGTGCCCCGGCATTGGTGTTCCCGGGAGGAATAGTGCCCCGGCATTGGTGTTACCGGGAGGAACAGTGCCCCGGCATTGGTGTTACCGGGAGGAACAGTGCCCCGGCATTGGTGTTCCCGGGAGGAACAGTGCCCCGGCATTGGTGTTCCCGGGAGGAACAGTGCCCCGGCATTGGTGTTCCCGGGAGGAACAGTGCCCCAGCATTGGTGTTCCCGGGAGGAACAGTGCCCCAGCATTGGTGTTCCCGGGAGGAATAGTACTGCTGCAAAGTTGTGTAATGTTAATGTTAAATGTTTTTTAATCTGCCGTTTGAGCGACACATGTTTTTTCATTATTACTGTAAAATAAACGAAAAAATTCCACATTACGGTTTAATGATTTTATCCGATTAATTGAAAAAAGAATCAACCGATTAATCGATTATGAAAATAATCGTTAGTTGCAGCCCTAGCGGAGTTCCACCCAAAAACGGAACTTCCAATTTTCAGATCCCCTCTGGTGTCACATTTGGTACCTTTCAGGGGGGGACCAGATATCTGTCTAATCCAGGTATTTGCTACCACTTCCGCCATGTCTGGCCCCTTCTCCAGCCCCCCAGCTTTCTTCTGTGAGACACACAGGTCCCAGAAGACAGCAGGGACCAGTGAGATTGAGCATGCGCAGTAGGTAACCAGGCAGTAAAGTCTTAAGGCTCCACTTCCCGATTGCCTTACCGAAGATGGCTGTACCGCAACCCGGGAGCTGAGGGACAGATTGGCTTAAGGTGCCAACATTGTGGGTGCCCAGGACAGGTTAACTGTCCATATCTTAAAAGTCTGCAGCTGCAATATTTGTAGCTGCTGACTTTTAAATTATTTTTTTAGGCAGGACTCCTGCTTTAAAACCTCTACTGAAAGAAAAAACACTATCAGTGCTAACTTATCCCGCCATGAATGCTAGTCATCAGCCTGCAGAGCTTGAATACTGTAAAGTTTGGGGTTATTGCCAACTGTGGTGGTGACCATAAGCAAATCTGTTTTACAAACAAGTCTTTTTTTTTTTTTTTAAAGGCAAACAAAACAGCGCTTCCAACAGCAAACACCAATAGCTTAAAGTAGTTGTAAACCTCAGACATGAAATATGAACAAAGCATATCCCTCTATAGTGTGTACTTGTCACAATTACTAACACCAAGTGCCATGTCTGTCTGCTGCTTCGTTCTGCCATCAGCATGAATCACTTTTAATATGTTTTCCAGACAAGAGAAAAATGGTGACACAGAAAGGATCTCCAGCCGATTGACAGCCTCGGCTCTGTTCCTGTGTGAAGGGGATGTGTCCCTTCTCTTCATTCAGCTCTCAGAGTTTTTACTCACTGCAGTATGCTTTTTCCTCTTTGCCCGCTTATTTCAGAATTTTCAGACAAGCTTTATAAAATTCTGGACTTAGAATCGATAAAGAGAAGAGAAGACTGCAGATAAACAGGTTCAAATTAAGTAGGATTTGTTTAATCTCTCAGTATAACCTATAAGGCCAGTCACTTTTCTGGGTATATGAGCGTTTACAACCACTTAAATTTCAGCATAAAATGACAACATAAAAGTGTGCTAACCTTCAGCACAGTAACATCAACAGCTGATTTACACCCACACAAGGCTTTTACTTGCAGGAAATGTTGTACAGTCCGAGCACGATTATGCAGCTCCCAGCAGTTATGCAGTATTGCAGAAACTTGTCCACTCTAAACTGCTCACTACTACAAAACCTGCTCTAGGAGCTTCCCGTCTTCAACAGCCTCTTCCTGGAGATAGAATAACTCATGTGGGACCAGAGTACCTGTAATCAGGGTTGGAGGTTCTTTCCCACCCATATATCTTTTTGAACCTCCAAATTAAGAGTCCCTCTGAGTACATTAACTGCATACAAATCACCCCCTTAACCTCCCTGGCGGTGTTCGAGTCTGACTCGGGGTTAGATTTCTGTGCTACGATCGGTAACCCCGAGTCAGACTCGGGCTCGCCTCGCAGCATCCACAGAGACTGTTTACTTACCTTCTCCGTGGATCCAGCGATGCATCCGCGCTGTGTGAGCGAGCGGGTGCTCGCTCGATTCACACAGCGTCCCCGCGCGCCGCCGATCTCCGTTGCCTGCGACGTTACGACGCACGGGGACGGAGAACGGCGCCAAATTCAAAAATGTAAACAAACACTATACATACAGTACACTGTAATCTTATAGATTACATTACTGTATGTAAAAAATACACACCCCCCATGTCCCTAGTGGTCTGCCCTGTGCACTACATGTCCTTTTATATAATAAAAACTGTTCTTTCTCCCTGCAAACTGTAGATTGCCCATAGCAACCAAAAGTGTCCCTTTATGGCAAAAATTGTTTTAGAGCAGCTAAAAAACAGCGATATCAAATCAGAATCACTTGCAGAATTAAGCGATAGCGATTTGTGGGGAAATTCGTCATAAAAAAAATAACAGCAAAAATTCTGCAACTGAGCAAATTTCAGTGATTTTGATTTGATTACATTATTGAATAATTTTTACTATAATTATATTATTTGTTATAATTTTTTATAATTATTTACTATATTATAATTTGTAATAAAAAAAAAAAAATCATACCCGGGATGCCTATTAGACTCTTGTTTGGATAGATTTAAGTGAATTATTCCTAAGAATTACAGGCCTACAGTATAACACCCTTGCAAATAATGGTACCGCTTTCAGCACCTAAAATCTGAAAGAATCATACCGCCAGGGAGGTTAAAAGTGCCACAACCCAAAATATGGGTAAACAATAGCATCCATCAGGGAGCCATATTTGGCATCCTGTGCAATAAAAGCCAAGCCAATGTGTGAGCATTCAGCTGACAGGTTCAGTGAGAAGACTACCACTACAGATGGTCAATTCCTCAAGCAAGCTCATACCAGTAGCCACAATGACTATCCAACTGAACACTAATGTAATTAACCACTTAAGGACCGCCGCATGTACATTTACGTCGGCAGAATGGCACCGACAGGCACATCAACGTATATATACGTTGGTGCCTTGGGGGGGATCGGGGGTCCGATCGGACCCCCCCCCCGTACATGCGGCGGTCCGCGCGGCTGCAGGAGCGATCCGACAAGTGGGGGCGGCTATCCGTTTTCATCCGCCCCCTCCGGATCGCTCCCAGCCAATGCGCGCGCCCGCCTGACCTGTCACTTCCTCCTCCTGTGTAAACACAGGAAGGAGGAAGCGACGTGATCTCTCCCTCAGCGTTTGTTTCAAGCGCCGCTGAGGAGAGATCACTACAGAACAAGTAAGTCTGCACTAACACTACACTACACACACACATTTAACCCCCGCGATCGCCCCCCCCCCCCCCCCCCCCCCCCCCCTGTCACAGTGTCACTGAATGCAGTAATCATGTATGATTACTGTATTTAGTGTCAGTGTGACAGACAGTGTGACAGTCAGACAGTCAGTAGTGTCAGGGTAGCCCCCCCCACCCCCCCCAATAAAGTTTTAACCCCCTGATCACTGCCCTAGTTAACCCTTTCACTCCCTATTGCCAGCGTCACTAAGCGATCATTTTTCTGATCGCTGTATTAGTGTCGCTGTTCCCGCTAGGTAGCTAATTTTTTTTTAATGCGATTTTTTTTTTACTAAAGACATGTGGCTAAATAAATTTTGGCCTAAATGTTTGACTAAAATTTAGTTTATTGTTTTTTTATTATAACAAAAAGTAAAAAATATTGATTTTTTTTCAAAAATGTCGCTCTATTTTTGTATATAGCGCAAAAAATAAAAATCGCAGAGGCGATCAAATACCACCAAAAGAAAGCTCTATTTGTGGGAAAAAAAGGACGCGAATTTTGTTTGGGAGCCACGTCGCACGACCGCGCAATTGTCTGTTAAAGCGACGCAGTGCCCAATCGCAAAAACCCCTTGGGTCATTTGCCAGCGTATTGGTCCGGGTCTTAAGTGGTTAAAAGAAGCTTTTATGAAACTAGGAAAAGAGAAACGAGGGAAGGATCAACCACCAGGGAAACAAAGGGGTCTTTAAGGGGAGAGGTTATGAGAAACCACTGATCACCACTGCAAAGTGGGCTTTTAGGGAAGAGGCACAAGGGACCGCTGATATGCATAGTAAAAAGGAGCAGGGCTCCCTGTGGCAAAACACAATGGCGCTGCAAGAGGGATTCCCCCATCAACACAGACTGGGGGAATTAAGTGTTTTTCTTTTCTAAAACCCGTGGTTGCAGGAAAGAAATTTGAATCATCTATGGTCTGCCTTAGGCCCCCTATATTTGATTACATTGTGATTAGATCAAGGTACAATTATTTTGCTACATTGCAGTTTGCAGGAGCAAACTTGTAAGTTAATAAAAAAAAAACTGAATTAAGAAGAGACATACACACATTTTATATATATATATATATATATATATATATATATATATATATATATATATATATATATATATACAGTGCGGAAAATAAGTATTTGAACACCCTGCTATTTTGCAAGTTCTCCCACTTGGAAATTATGGAGGGGTCTGAAATTGTCATCGTAGGTGCATGTCCACTGTGAGAGACATAATCCAAAAAAAAATTCCAGAAATCACAATTTATGATTTTTTAACTATTTATTTGTATGATACAGCTGCAAAGAAGTATTTGAACACCTGTCTATCAGCTAGAATTCTGACCCTCAAAGACCTGTTAGTCTGCCTTTAAAATGTCCACCTCCACTCCATTTATTATCCTAAATAAGATGCACCTGTTTGAGGTCATTAGCTGCATAAAGACACCTGTCCACCCCATACAATCAGTAAGAATCCAACTACTAACATGGCCAAGACCAAAGAGCTGTCCAAAGACACTAGAGACAAAATTGTACACCTCCACAAGGCTGGAAAGGGCTACGGGGAAATTGCCAAGCAGCTTGGTGAAAAAAGGTCCACTGTTGGAGCAATCATTAGAAAATGGAAGAAGCTAAACATGACTGTCAGTCTCCCTCGGACTGGGGCTCCATGCAAAATCCCACCTCGTGGGGTCTCAATGATCCTAAGAAAGGTGAGAAATCAGCCCAGGACTACACGGGAGGAGCTGGTCAATGACCTGAAAAGAGCTGGGACCACCGTTTCCAAGGTTACTGTTGGTAATACACTAAGACGTCATGGTTTGAAATCATGCATGGCACGGAAGGTTCCCTGCTTAAACCAGCACATGTCAAGGCCCGTCTTAAGTTTGCCAATGACCATTTGGATGATCCAGAGGAGTCATGGGAGAAAGTCATGTGGTCAGATGAGACCAAAATAGAACTTTTTGGTCATAATTCCACTAACCGTGTTTGGAGGAAGAAGAATGATGAGTACCATCCCAAGAACACCATCCCTACTGTGAAGCATGGGGGTGGTAGCATCATGCTTTGGGGGTGTTTTTCTGCACATGGGACAGGGCGACTGCACTGTATTAAGGAGAGGATGACCGGGGCCATGTATTGCGAGATTTTGGGCAACAACCTCCTTCCACTCAGTTAGAGCTTTGAAGATGGGTTGAGGCTGGGTCTTCCAACATGACAATGACTCGAAGCACACAGCCAGGATAACCAAGGAGTGGCTCTGTAAGAAGCATATCAAGGTTCTGGCGTGGCCTAGCCAGTCTCCAGACCTAAACCAAATAGAGAATCTTTGGAGGGAGCTCAAACTCTGTGTTTCTCAGCGACAGCCCAGAAACCTGACTGATCTAGAGAAGATCTGTGTGGAGGAGTGGGCCAAAATCCCTCCTCCAGTGTGTGCAAACCTGGTGAAAAACTACAAGAAACGTTTGACCTCTGTAATTGCAAACAAAGGCTACTGTACCAAATATTAACATTGATTTTCTCAGGTGTTCAAATACTTCTTTGCAGCTGTATCATACAAATAAATAGTTAAAAATTCATAAATTGTGATTTCTGGAATATTTTTTTTTGATTATGTCTCTCACAGTGGACATGCACCTACGATGACAATTTCAGACCCCTCCATGATTTCCTAGTGGGAGAACTTGCAAAATAGCAGGGTGTTCAAATACTTATTTTCTGCACTGTGTGTATATATATATATATATATATATATATATATATATATATATATATATAGTAAATTATACATGCAAGACAAGAATCTTTAGGGGAAAAAAAAAAAAATTAAAAGCGGAGGTTCACCCTAAATTTTGACTTTGGCTGCATTTAACCACTACCCATCGATAAAACATAATCCGTTTTTTTTTTTTTTTTTTAATCGCGATCTTTACCTTACCTTAGTAATCCTGCATTTTCTGGGCTGTCAATCACTTTTCCCTGCGGGAGGGGGCATGCATCTCATTTACACCTGACCAGTGCTATGTCTCCTGGGAGTGAGTCGTTAGAATCCCAGGAGACGCGCTGTGCTGTAATCCCGCGATATCTTGCGGGTCATGTGACTCAGCATTCACCGTATCCCAGAAGGACAAGCTGCTGGGTCTGTGGGTTCCCTTTTTCATATTTTTGGGGATTGCCCTCTCATTGGCCCTTTTTGGATTCAGATTCAAGAGCTCCTACAGTTGTTATCCAACCCTATACCTTTGTCGCCTCTACATTTTCAGAAACTTATGTCCTTTATTCTTTTGGCCGCAAAGAGAGCCATTCCTAGGCATTGGCTCTCCACTTCACCCCCGTACTTTCCATCACGTTCTTTCAATCATAGCCGATACAAGCAGGATGGAACACTTGACTGCTAAGATTGAAGACACTTTACCTCTTTTTAATACGATATGGAAATTATGGGAAGAATCTGAGTTTTCACCAGACTCTACATCTGCAACTTTTCATGATACTTGATCCTCAGAGTCAGTTCACACTGGGGCGACATGACTTCCAGCACGACTTTCAGAAGCAACTTCAACACGACATGAGCATGAACCACAGGGCGATCTGGGGCGATTTACAACACGACTTGAAGTCCTTTTCAGGTCAGGAGACATTCCAGTGGCCAATAAAACAACAATCAGCTCTGGGAGAGGGAAGGGGAGGGAGGGGTTTGCCTGAGAAATGTATGTTATCTTGCTGAAAGGTCGCTTCAATTAAAACAGTGATCAGACTTGGAAGAGACTTCCATTGAAATCAATGGGTACAAATCGCCTAGAAGTCTGATTGAAGTAGTACAGGAACCTCTTCTGAAGTCTGAGCAACATGAGTAGTGTGTATTAACACCGCTCCCATTCACTTACATTGCCTTTCTGGACAGCACGACTTGGGACGACTTGAGACGACTTCAAGTCGGATCCCAAGTCGCCCCAGTGTGAACCGACTCTCATGGTGCCTTTATCTGTTTATATTTTGTTTTCCTTTTTCTCATTTGGAACTAATTACTCTCACCAAGATATGTTTGTCTTAGGATATAGTCTGTCAAGAATGCTTTGATGACTTTTTGCTAAATATGGTTTCACCAGTATTCATGTTTTAATTGTGCTCTGCTTTGTATTACCGAAAGTTGAAAAACCTTTTCTTATGTAATACTCTGTATGATGTTCTCAAACTTCTATAAAAAAAAAAAAAAAAATTAATCGGAATCCACCAGCCTCCACTCTGTGGAGCAGCCGAGGAAGCAACGACAATTGAGGAAAGGTATAAAGTTGCCGATACAGACCCCACAGGGCCACCAACGTGACTTGACACGTCTGTACAGGATCACTAGATCTGGCCACAAACTTCAACACCCTTGCAGCTGAGATGAGCGGCTAGGAGATCCATGCCCTGTGAGACTCCCCTCCTGCAAGGGAGTTGACTCCGAGTACCAAGACCAGTTGTCCTGGTCCAGCATCAGGCGACTCTAGTAGTCCACCTGCCGGTATACTTGAGGTAGACCGAAGCCACGGCCGTGGCATTGTCTGGCTGAATACAGTTCGGACGACCTTGCAACCTCCTCGACCATGAGGAGAGGCATATTCTGATCGCCCAAAGTACTAGGACAAAGAACGGTAGACAGGGTCTACAGCCCCTGGTATTCCCAGGCGGACTCCCACCCAGGTACTAACCAGGCCCGACCCTGAGTAGTTACAGAGATCAGACGAGAGCGGCGCATAAAGGGAGGCGTGGCCGTAGGTCCACTCAAGTCCAGCGACTCTGGATCAACCAGACCCCCCAGGCGCCCCCACAACCCAAGAGGTTGGCCCCCACAACCCGAGAAACTACTTCCCCGACCGAAGAGTCAGGGATCTCAGCCACCAATTCAGAGAGACTGACTAGGTGGCGCACCTGAATTGGATGATTCGGAGACAAGCGATTAGTACCACTCGGACAGTATTTTCCTCTGTAAAACACAAGTGTGGGACTGGGCATACAGTACCGCCTCGAAGGTGGCTACCCACAGACCTATGATTCGCATGCAAAAGGAGAGAAGACCGAGTCCAGAGACCCAAGGTACTCTAAAACTGAGTCGGAAACCAGGACCGACTCCAAAACGTTTAACGCCCACCCGAAATCTCGGA
This sequence comes from Rana kukunoris, assembly GCA_029574335.1. Lineage (NCBI taxonomy): Eukaryota > Metazoa > Chordata > Amphibia > Anura > Ranidae > Rana > Rana kukunoris. Next base: position 319,131,472 of record CM056049.1, on the reverse strand, counting down.
GGGTCTGAAAGGCTACAGACACACCCACTGATTCGGTGTCAGAAAGTCGTCTAAGTAGCCCAAGATGGCAAAGCCTCGCTGTCCCAAGGTTAGGACAAGTGCAAGCTAATTGGTGAAAAACTTTGGTGCTGGCGCCAGATCAAAAGGAAGGACAACAACTGACAGTGGGTCTCCCCAATCACGGGGCACAGAAACCTGTGTGATTTGCGCGAAGGCGGACATGCATGTATGCGTCCTTGATGTCCAAGGACACCATAAAATCCCCCGGATGGAGCGCAGCTACCACCGAACAAATGGATTCCGAGCGGAACTACCCATCGTTTCCAACGGACCCTGACCCTCTTTGGGACCGAGAACAGATTTAGATAGAATCCCTCAAACCTCTAGTACTGCAGGAAAGATAAAATTACCCCGCAACTTAGCAAATCCCACTGTCCCAAGGCAGACCGACCAGCCGGGAGATGGAGACATGAGGGAAAAAATATGCTTACGCACCCAGGGAGGTTTTAGTCTTCCAGCTGAGCCTTTGTCGGCCTGGGAGGGTTTTCCTGCGGACCCTGACTGACGAAAATACCGCTTTGGCGTGGGAAAGGAAGGACCCGGCCGACGGTGGGGCTCCTTCCCCCTGAAGGACTGAGGGAGGAGAGTGCTCTTCCCTCCAGTGACATCCTTGATATTGTCGTCCAGCAAGGACCCAAAAGGTCTCCCACCCATAAAGGGTAAATCTGCCAGGGCGTTTGTTGGAGGCCTGGCCAGAAGACCAGCATTCCAACCAGAGAAGGCGGCAACCATCTCTGAAACCAAAGCCCTGGATATCAAGGGCACAGCATCCAGTGAAGCATCACAGACGTATAGAAGGCTCTGGACCAGCCTAATAACTTCGGGAGAGACGGTGCTCCTCCACTGTCTGGTGCAAAATGCTCACTCCGTGAGTGACTGGGACCCCAGAGTAGTGGCCACAATAGGCCGCAAGGCAGACCCCAGCATGGTAAACATGGAACGGGTCAGTACTTCGGATCTTCTACTAGTCAGATCCATACAAGTGGGGGTTCCCGCAGTAGGGAGTGTGGTCACCTATACATGGCAACCGGAGGGTCGACCACCAGAGAAGAAGCCCACTCTTTTGAAAAGGCTCTGCTCAAGGGGGCACTGAACCGGCAGGTGGTGAGGGACTACAAAAGCCCTCAGCGGCTTTTCTCATTCCGCATCTTAGAAATGAGCAAAGAGGGGCACAGAAGGAAAAAAACGACAGAGCGGTCCGATCTGTGTGACCCAAAAAATACAGAGCCCTCAGCGGAAACCCAGCTGCACTATCCAGCTAAAGAGTCCCTTACAGCAGTGAGAAGCGCATCCCTAAGTGCCTTAACATGCAGACCCAGGTCCATGGCTCCATGACAGCATTCCCCAGGGGATAATGGGGGGAGGGGGCACTCATTTAACCCCCGCTCGTCTTCAGTCCGCCCCCACCCTGGCACCAAAGTGTCCAAGACTAACAATAAAAAACATCCGTCGGAATCCCAGGTACTAAACACCTGCTAAACACCAAGCATGTTGGGGAAGGACCCAGATACTGACTCCAATATTAATAATACATACACATACTGTGTATGTATATCATGTAGGTGTATTTACAAAAACAGAAGCTCCCAGGCCCTATTCAGGGCATCTCACCCACTTGCTGCACTGACCAGGGGTACCCAGGGGACTTACCTCAGTAGGAGACTGCCCAGCGCTGCCGTCCGCCCTCAGCACACGGGTTGTGGGGAGGAAAAAAAACGTGAAGTAACTTGCGGCATCTTAAGGGACCTGTGTGCGCCGTAGGATTCAGCACTAGGGGTCAGGAATACCCAAAGATGGCCGCCGAGCATTCAGAACGCAGCAACAGGTCAATGGCCGACCGCAGTGTAAGCTGCGCCATAGCGCGGCTACGACAAAATGGCCACCAATGGGAGTTTTCAAAGCAATTGAAAATCACCCAAAAAATGGCGCCGGCTGAATGGCAGCAAAATGCCGCATTTAAACAGTAAAAGCCTTCTAGGGCTTTAAAATTACAAAGAAAATAACCCTCACAGGAAAGCCCCAGTACAAAAAACTCTGGCCACATACCACAGTCCCCTCAGGAAGGCCCTCCCCCCCGACAGCGGCAAATGGTAGCAATGCAGCAGAGGGAAAGGAGCAGGGAAGGGAAAAGAGGACCCCCGAACCCCAGGCTGTACCAACCCACCTAAATGAGAGGGACTGTACTTACCCGTCCAAGCGGAGGACTCGCTGACGCATTCCTGACAGACCTACAACCGCAATGGAGGTCCACTGTGAGTGAGACAACACCACAGCCCAGTCATATGTGGACCTCGGAGCAAAGCTCACTGGCCACCCCAGGAGTAATGGGGTAAGGCGTGGCAGACCCAGCCTCTTTGCAAAGGTGTGCCTACGCTTGCTGGTCAGACTGAGTAGACTACAAGAATCGATATTATCAAGCCTGTCTCTCAGCCAACAGTTGAAAGAAGATTCAAGAAAAAATTAAAATGTAATTTCTCCTCAAGGCGCTGGGCCCAAAGGGAGCCATACGTCCTTCTCCTTTGCTAGGCAGAACGAAACAGGCTGCATACTGCAGGGAGGAGGGTTATATCTGGACGGACCGCCCCCTAGGCGTGGCTGTTAATGTAACATGTATTTAAATTGTCCAACATGTTTCTGCCTAGTCCTCTCCTGTAAACAGGGAACATAACCCACTTGTCAAGATTTAAGGAGCAGTGTCCGTCCATGGACGATAAGAGACAATGTGTTTGTATTGGCATTAATTAAAAGCATTACATATGCAACCAGTTAATCACAAAAAAAATCTATGTATTACATATAGCATTTAAACCCATATGTTATACCCCTAATCCAACTTAGCAGATACAGCGGTATAGTCTTTTTCCTTTGTTACATTAAACACACATATATACATTTCCCTTATATGCAAAGAGCAAAATGTTCCTGTACAAATACTGACTGTTCAGTGGAATAATATTTCTCTACAAGGATACCAAAGAGTCTCACAATGTGGAGGTGCAGGTAACAAGAAACCAGTTCACCCCAACAGTGATGCACATAGGATTACTGTATCCAATGTACTGAGTATATACACAATTATTCATTATGTAATTGTGCTGCAGCACCCAAATACTGGTAAAAGTATTAAGGATTTTGCTGCCCGGTCCAGCTTTAGTGTTCAAAAGATAGGGGGCATACATAAACGCCCCTGCAGAATTGATGCAGCTGTTTATTAATGCTCCGATGCTCTCCTACTAAAAAAGGATTATGTATATCCTGCAAAACACAGAAAACTATCTTTATGCCACTGAACGATCAGAATTTGTACATTTATTTTTGACAGTAAAAGTTTTTTTTATTTTGAAGACAAAACATACACACAAACCAATGACAGTACAAAGGTCAAGTCAATTGCATAGATTCACAAGAGCACATCAAAATCCATACAGCAATGGCAAGATAACAACCCGGCGATACATAGAGTGGAAACAAAACCATAATGAAACATTTGCTTTTCAGGGGAGAACTCTAGACAGGTACCATGCAAGCGTCTTCCCCGCATCACCATCCCCCACCCTCCACGTGAGGGGGACGGAAGGATGTGAGGCGAGGGGGGCAGCAAACAGAGGGGGAAAAAAAGGGGGGAGGGACCAGGGCCATCCCACAGAGGCAACCACAGCTCACATCGTGGAAGGGTAAACAGGGGTTCAGCCAGATGAGTCAATCCAGCTCCACCAGATTTTATCAAATTTCACCGGACAGTTCCTGCTCTCATACGTTATCCTATATAGTGGCAGCACTCTGTTAATCGTTCCCAGCCAAGAGCATCTAGTGGGGAGGTAAGGCCCCCCGCCATCGGTGCAAAATCTCCCTCCTAGCATAGAACGCAAAGGTGATGCTTAGTTTGATGTACCCAAATAACTGAGAAGGAACAGTTGTGGATCTAGCGGTAGCTCCACCCCGCAGCGCTCCGAGAGCCTCACCGCCACCTCCCGCCAGTAGGAACCCAGGTTAGGGCAGGACCACACCATCTGAGTAAAAGATCCCAGTGCCGCGGAGCATCTAGTGCACAAAGGGCTCCTGGAGGGATATATCCTAGCCAGCCTATGCGGGGTATAGTAGGCTCTGTGTAGGAATTTTAACTGTATAAAGCGATCCCTAGAGGCGATCATGGATGGAAGGTAGGAAGAGACACAGTACTCCCAAACCTCCTCGTCCAAAACAGGAACGTCGGCAGTCCATTTAGACAGGACCCCCACGATGTCAGTGTCATAGGCTTGCGCGAGTCGCAAATAAAGGGACGAGAGGGGTTTCCCCACACCACCCGAGATCAGGAGACGCTCGACCGAGTCCAACTCAAGCGTCACTGGATCCGGAAACTGGGACATAAGGGCATGTCGCATCTACATGTATCTGAAACGGAGGGAAGACGGGACATAATAGGGCCGGCTCAAGTCCTGAAAGGACATCATCACACCACCCAGCATCACATGTATAACAGTTGTCATGGGCTTCGTAACGGATAGATGTGCCCTGCACCCCTGAAATACCAAGTTAGACAGGGAAGCGTAGGAGCCTAGGATGGCAGCCTCAAGCGTGACCGCTGGGTTATGCTGCGGTTGAGAAAACCACCACCAAACCGTCACAAGGACCGCCGCCCAGTAGTAAGCAAGGAAGTTCGGGAGGGCCAACCCACCCCCCAACAGGGGAAGGCAGAGGATGCAATTTGGGCAGATATATCATCTTGATGAGATTTCCACATCCCACAGGTGAGAGGGGGAGGTTAGGCCACGTCGCACACCACTTGGTCAATTGATCCAGGACATTCTTACCCATGTAGTTTCCTAATTTGAGACCAACCCTCACCCCCAGGTAGGTGAATTCCTCCACCCAACACAGGGGGGTATGAGAGTCCGTTCTTATCCCAATTGATACGTATAACCGAAACCCGGCCAAACGTCTCAAAGTGCGTTAATACTTTGCGCAGGGAGGTGGAAGCATTAGTCAAGTACAGCAGGGTGTCATCAGCGTATAGTAACAGTTCTTCCAGGGGACCCACCCTCACGCCCCGGACCCCAGAATCCCATTGAATATGTGCAGCCAACGGTTCCAACACCAGGGAAAAAATAGATTTTTAATACAGCTTACCTGTAAAATCTTTTCCTTGGAGTACATCACGGGACACAGAGCAGCATATTCATTACTATACGGGTTATATGGAGTACCTTCAGGTGTGGACACTGGCAATCTCAAACAGGAAGTCCCCTTCCTATATAACCCCCTCCCATAGAGGAAGTACCTCAGTTTTGTAGCAAGCAGTATGCCTCCCAAAAATGTTCCCCAAAAGAGGGGTGGGAGCTCTGTGTCCCGTGATGTACTCCAAGAAAAAGATTTTACAGGTAAGCTGTATTAAAAATCTTTTTCTTTCTCGTACATCACGGGACACAGAGCAGCATATTCATTACTATACGGGATGTCCGAAAGCAGTGCTTTAATGAGGGGAGGGAGACATCTTCCAAAAAAGGATTTAATTTAGAGGTATACTCAAATAATACTAAATCCAACTTAGTCAAGAAATGTAAATCTCAAATCTAAATCAAGGGAGCCCCCTCAGATCCTGAGGAGCTTGAATCGCAGCCTGCAGTACTGCCTGCCCAAAGGCTGTATCCGCATTCCTTCTTACGTCCAATTGATAAAAATTTTGTAAACGTGTGGACTGACGACCACGTTGCTGCCTTGCATATTTGAGCCATAGAGATCTGATGATGTGCTGCCCAGCCAGCTGCATCAAAACCTGTAAATGAAGACAAGCGGGCTTCAGATGCCCACAACAGCGATGGACTCTACATGCTTCCGAGGTCAGGTTAGATTTAGGAGGGAAAAAAAACACAAGGAACACCCCCCCATGTTGCGGGCATGCGGTCTGGTACAGTTCAGGAGGGGGGGGGCGCTCGCCCGTCCCCACCCACTTTCCTGACCGGCAGGGGCTGCGTGCTCGGATAAGGGTCTGGTATGGCTTTTGGGGGGACCCCCACCCCGTTTTTTCAGCGTAAGGGTTCCCCTTTAACTCCATACCAGACCCAAGGGCATGGTATGATCTTTGAGGAGGAACCCATGACTTTTTATTTAAAATTTGGCATGGAGTTCCCCCTCATGATTCATACCAAACACAGTGCCTGGTATTGCCGGGAATACAAGTCGGATCCCCGTTCAATATCATGCCGCAGCTAAACGCAACCGCATGTAAACGTAGCTAATCGCACTCTACAAATGCAGCGGATCGCTGTGCCTGGAGTCTTGAATTTCACCGAAAATAAACTTTTAACTGCGGCAGAACAGCCGTCCATGTGAAAGGGGCCCAAAAGTCACCTTTAAAAAATAAATAAAAAATTTGATTAAAGATAGCACAAAGTGGATAATAGACTTGAGTAATGAACCCCATTTTTTCCAGAGATAGATATTAAGCCTTATATGAGCTTATTAACATACCTTGTCAAAAGGAATGCCATATTTCTTTAGTATTGATGGTGATATAAGTGTCATTTTATGCCGAAGAAAGGCTTCACATCCTTGACAGCTGCTGGGGAAAAAACCTTAAAAAAAAAAAAAAAAAAAACTTACATTACAATGTATAACATGCCATACTATAATCACAAAGATGGCTAGCCAATAAAAATTAATTATCAGTCACACCAGACTACAGTGTTACAAGTAATGAAACTACTTCTGGAAATGAAATGCTGAAGGGAGGAAAAAAAAAAAAAATTGTTCACTGGTTACAGATTTGCAATCTGTGATGGCCACTGTATGTATGTATGTACACTAAACAAAATCTGCTGCATATTTCACTATTAAAAAAAACGACGGCTGTACTGAGCTTTTTTTTTAGTACTGCAGTGTGCAAGAGGCCTTAGTTTGGTTAAAAGGGCAAAACTCTGCTTCCATCATGCCAACATATGCAAGAAAATAGACTTTTTTTTAATTCCTTTCAGTTTTTCATGGACACGATAGCGTATTTTTTTGAAAATTCCCTTTTCACCACATTCACGAAGCATAAGGAAAATTCCCTTGCAACGCAAACAGCTGAGCCGATGAGACCACCTCCTAGATTTTAACTTACAAATCTCTCACTATGTAATACAATAGTGTGTAATTTACTTAGGTAATTAAATACTTAGGTAAAAAAAAAAAGTGGCTGTAAATTCTAGTTGCCTGGTTGCCACACTGATCACCGAGCACAAGTAGTTTCAACTTGAACCCAACTTCACTTTCTGCTTTCTTATTGCAGGTTAATCAATTTAGAAGTGCTAAAGTAAAGCGATAGCCAGGCATGGCATTGGAGAGAAGTCAGCAATGGCATCCCTGTATTGTATTTCTTTCACCAAAGGTTTCCTTTAAGGCAAATATTGCAACAATAACTCATAAATAAGGGCTCATTCAAAATACTTTCCCGTTTACTTGACACGTGCCACTTCAGTGCACCAGGTAAGCTACGCGAGAAAAAGGAATGAGTCCTGGTAAAGAGATTTTCCTGCTCGTCATTCTTTGATAGACATCCGTCTGTGCCTAGCCGAGGGAAATGTCTACTAGCAAAGGAAGCCCACACAAAAGCCACATACAACACTTATCACCAAAAAAAAGGGATGTATTTTCATTCCAAGCAAATTGATTTACAAGAAACTATCAAACTTTTCAAACCTATGGATTTATGCTACGTTAAAAGAATTGCAGTTTAAATTAAAATCAATGAAGAAAGAAAAGTCTATTTAATTTGCTTTCTTCCGATGGATTTGTAATCAAGGCCCGAACAATTGCGGTAACTGGTGGCAGTTTAACCACTTAAGACCCACTTGCGATTCGGCACTGCGTCGCTTTAACCAACAATTGCACGGTCGCGTGACGTGGCTCCCAAACAAAATTGGCATCCTTTTTTTTCCACAAATAGAGCTTTCTTTTGGTGGTATTTGATCACCTCTGCGTTTTTTTATTTTTTGTGCTATAAACAAAAATAGAGCGTCAATTTTTGAAAAAAAAATGCAATATTGTTTACTTGATATAACAAATATCCCCCCCCCCAAAAAAAAAGATATATACTTTTTTTCCTCAGTTTAGGCCGATATATATTATTCTACCTATTGGTAAAATAAAATAAATCGCAATGAGCTTTTAACGATCGATTTGCGCAAAATTTAAAGCGTATACAAAATAGGGGATAGTATTATGGCATTTTTATAAAAAAAAAAAATGTTTTACTACTAATACGATTATCGATTTTTTTCGTGACTGCGACATTATGGCAGACGCATCCAACAATTTTGACACATTTTTGGGACCATTGTCATTTTCACAGCAAAAAGTGCTATAAGCATTGATTACTGTGAAAATGACAATTGCAGTTTATGAGTTAACCACTAGGGGGCACTGTAGGGGTTAAGTGTGAACGCATGTGTGTTTCTAAATGTAGGGGGTGGGGCTGGAAGTGTGACGTCATTGATCGTCTTTGCCTATATCAGGGAACAGACGATCAATTACACTGCCACTGTGAAGAACGGGGAAGGTGCGTTTATACACACCTCTCCCCGTTCTTCAGCTCCTGTGACGGAGCTTCGGACTGGCTCCCGCAACCCACGGCTGGGCTCTTAAAGGTGACGTACCTGTACCCGCCTGTGCCCAGCTGTGCCATTCTGCCGACGTATATGTGCAGGAGGCAGTCCTTAAGTGGTTAATGACCACTGAAAAAATATAGATGTAGAGAACAACATGCTCATCTGACAAGCTCAACATTTTTATTAACATACAACCCCTAAAAAGTATACAAAAAAACTGCAATGATTACTGCTGATTAGGAGAAGCATAAAAGTAAAAACACAATATAATGGCACTGAATAGTGATGGTGGGCAGTCTTTAAGTTATGCAAGTTTGTACTCGGAGTCTCAGGTAATCGTGCTAGGGAAAGGACTGAGGGGCAACAGGGAAAACGACCTGCTGGGGGAAATTGACCTGAAGTGTGCCGGGGTCACATGGTCAGTATGCCTAAAAGGGTGCATACCCAAGTAGAAGTAAAAGAAATAGCAATAAAATGGGGATGGGTGGGTGGGCCACCAGAAAATCGACGCCCAGAAGGAGGAAGGAGGGTGGGTTTAAATACCTTCCGACTCCTCCTACAAACACAGGCCGACATGCAGTCAGCCTTACACTTGTACTCGGAGTCTCAGGTAATCGTGCTGGGGAAAGGACTGAGGGGAAACAGGGAAAACGACCTGCGAAGGGAAATTGACCTGAGGTGTGCCGGTGTCACGTGGTCAGTATGCCTAAAAGGGGCCAAAAATAAAACAGTAGGATGAGCTAGCGAAGGGTTTGAAATGAAAGTAACTGAATGTAACCACAAGCCCCTAATGCAAGAATGCCTGTGACTGACATGGGAACTGGGATCTGTCCGGAAAAGAAAGCTACCTACCGCCCACCTAACTTCTCGACAACAAGAATACAAACCCCCTACAAATAGCAACAGGAACTGCACCTGTACTGAAACCATGGCCCGGAGTGAATGTTGAAGTGCTATCCTGGTTAGGAAGCAGGAAATGACTAAGTGTCCTGCCCTGTGTTAGTACTAGGGAAAAGGAAAGGTGGCCTATCCCTGAGTACCTCCGCAATGGTCTGGTGCCCAGAATGTCCTGGACCCAGCTTGAATACCCGTTTGAGCTGCAAGTGGCAAAAGAAAACAAACGCAAGTAGGTACTGGCATGTTTGTGGGAAAAGAACCCAGGATACCGAAATAGGAACGCCTGGAAGATATCCCAGGTCGAGAAACTAGTTTCCAGGCTGAATTGAGGAGGACTTGAAGATCAAGCTTCGTCTATGACAAAAACGGAATATACAAGGAGGGCGTGCAACCATGTGAAGAAACCCATAACTGGAGAAGGATGGATGGCGGCACAATCTGCGATATCTGCTGCCCGTGACATGAACTCTGCAAAGAAGAACGACATCATTAAACTAAACATGACCAACAAGCCCCAACTTACCTTAGGGAAAGGAAAAAACCCTTACCTCCCCTTACCCCTACCTACGTATGTGTCCGTGATTGACACATGCAGTAACGTAGAGCAGGACCGAGTGCGAGTCAGTCTGCGGAACTGGCGAGGCTGAGCAACCTGAGGCAAAGCAGGCCAACAGAAAACGTAGCACTCAGGCCTAGGAACCTGAAGACGTGTCGGGCAGGTGATGTAAGCAACGAGATTACGTGACAGCTGAAAATGTAATGAAAGCCGTGATAAGCGGATGAGGGGACTTGCCACCGCACAAGCCAATTAAAAACGAACATCTCAATCGGACAGTACCTGTGAACGTGACAGGTAACCAGCAGTGGAGAGTGGACATGAACTAACATGAGGATATGAACGTGACATGTATGCACAGGCTGTGCAAATGAAACGTGGGTAAGTGTAGGATTAGTGCAGCTGGACTGAAAACGTGACAACCCCATGAATGCAAAGGCCGAGCAACCTGAGGCATAGCAGGCAAATTAAAAACGTACACTCAGGCCCGATGAACCTGATGACGTGTCAGGTTAACGTGTGAGAAATGCAATGCCAAGATGCATAAAACGTATGAGAAACGGATGAGGAGACTTGCCACTGCACAAGCTAATTAGAAACGAAACATCTCAATCCGACAGTACCCGTAGACGTGACAGGTAACCAGCAGTGGAGAGTGGCCATGAACAAACATGTATGCCCAGACTAAGAAAAAGAAATGTAGGTAAGTGTTAGGACTAATGCAGCTGGACTGAGAATGTGACAAACCCGTGAATTACCAAGGCCGAGCAACCCGAGGCGTAGCAGGCAAATTAGAAACGTACACTCAGGCCTGATGAACCTGAAGATGTGTCAGGTCATTGTGAGAGATGAAATGTCAAGATGCATGAAACGTAGACGTGATGGATGACCCCCCCCCCCCAGCGGTGAACGCCATGAATTAAAATGAACATACCAATGCTACCAACTAGAAAACATCCCAACTGAAACCTGCAAGAGAAACGTAAGTTGCATGAAACGCACACACCTGAGAACATGAATGGCATGGGAAACAAAAACATGGGAAACGTAAATGCCCGAGAACATGAAAACACCCTGAGAAACGGAATCGTATGCATCACGACTGAAACCTGCATGAGTAACGTAAACACTTGAGAACATGAATAGCGTGAGAAACGTAACGTAAAAAGGAAAGTACAAACGTAAAATTGCATGAGAAATGGAAAACATGAAATAGCATGGGAAACAAAACATGAGAAACGTAAACATCTGAGAACACAAAAAAAAAACATGAGAAACGTAATTGTATGAAAATCGTAACCGCAGGAGAACGTGAGAAATGTAATGCATCACGAGAGAAACCTGAATGAGGAACGTAGACACCTGAGAACATGAATAGCGTGAGAAACGTAACGTAAAAAGGAAAGTACAAACGTAAAATTGCATGAGAAATGGAAAACATGAAATAGCATGGGAAACAAAACATGAGAAACGTAAACATCTGAGAACACAAAAAAAAAACATGAGAAACGTAATTGTATGAAAATCGTAACCGCAGGAGAACGTGAGAAATGTAATGCATCACGAGAGAAACCTGAATGAGGAACGTAGACACCTGAGAACATGAATAGCGTGAGAAACGCAGCGTAAAACGGAAAGTAGAAATGTGAAATAGCATGAGAAACGGAAAAACATGAGAACAAAAATAGCAAGAGAAATGTGTACACTCGACAACCGTGATTGCATGAGAACATGAATCGCAACCACACAAGAAACATGACTAGCATGTGCCACGCGAATGCCTGAGAACGTGAAAACCATGAGAAATATAAATGCATGAGAAACGTGGACGCATGAGAAAAAAACATGCGAAACGTAACCGCATGAGAAGACGTAATCGCATGACAACCAACCATGAGAAACATGATCGCATGAGCAACTACCAAGAGAAACGTAAACACATGAGAAACGTAATCACATGAGAACGTAATTGTATCAGCAATGTAATCGCATCAGCAATTACCATGGGAATGTGACTGCATGAGAACAACCACGTGAAACGCAAATCGCATGAGGACTACCACGCAAAAAGCAATTGCATGAGAACTACCACGCAAAACGCAATCGCACGAGCAACTACCACGAGAAACGTGAATCGCATGAGCAACTACCACGTGAATCGTATGAGCAACTACCTCGTGAAACATGAATCGCATGAGCAACTACCACGTGAATCGCATGAGCAACTACCACGAGAAACGTGAATCGCATGAGCAACACAATCGCATGCACGACTACCACGCGAAACAATCGCATGAGACCACCACGTGAAAGTTGATCGCATGAGAACGTAATCGCATGAGCAACAACCATGTGAAACGTAATCGCATGAGCAATGCAATCGCATGAGCAACAACCATGTGAAACGTAATCGCATGAGCAATGCAATCACATGAGCAACTACCACGCGAAACGCAATCGCACAAGAAACGTAATTACACCAGAACTACCATGAGAAACGTAATCGCATGAGAAACTACCATGTGAAACGTGATTGCATGAGAAGCGTAACCGCATGAGAACCTGCCATGAGAAGCGTGACCTGCATGAGAAATGTAACCCGCGTGAGAACCATGCAAAACAAAACTACCATGCGAAACATAATCGCATCAGAGACACACTCGCATCAGACACACTCGCATCAGACACACTCGCATCAGACACACTCGCATCAGACACACTCGCATCAGACACACTCGCATCAGACACACTCGCATCAGACACACTCGCATCAGACACACTCGCATCAGACACACTCGCATCAGACACACTCACACACTCGCAGAGACACAACCGCATCAAAAACAAAACCGCATCAGAAACGTAATTGCAAGGGAAACAAAACACATGGGAAAATGATACCACGAAAAAAGAAGTCGCACGAGACCCTGAAACCGTAAGAACTGATGAACGTAATGGGAAATGTGGACGCACAAGAAACAGAGGCATGAAAAACATAAAGCAACCAGAAACCTGAGACAGGGGGAGATGCATGACACATGGACAGTAGTGAATTACAGAGCTGGACATTGAGTATACACATGAATGGAGCTGAACTTGTGTTGTAAGGAGTATACATATGATAGAATGCTGCATGGCCAGAGCTGACAGCCACAGATCCTTCCCCTCCCCCTGACACCATGCGGAGTGAACCTTGCTCTGCCCACCCCCTAAGTTACTCCTGAGAAGGAGCGGACCTCGTACTGCCCCTCCCCCCGACTGGGGAACCCTCACAACTACTCAGCCAAGCCCCGCCCAGCTACCAAGAGCGAACACACGCTCCCCCTGCAATCACTCCACAGCAGAAAGAGGAGTGGGCCCCCCCAACAGTAAGGAGGGAGGAAGCAACTCCCGCTCTGCTGCAGCCATCAGCCGCCGCAGCGTGCGACTCCTGGAGCACCTGTCGGCACTCTGACGTCACACAAGGAAGTAGCGTGGGGAGCTCTCCAGCCCGTAGATGCCCCATACAGCCCAGATGGAGGTGGCCGCCGCTCGCTTGTGGGGGCCCCCCCAACTGATTCCTGAAACCTGTAACATGAAAGGGTAGACATGGGGGCCACTCGTGGAGCCTCACGTCCTGCCGACAGAGCCGAAACCGGAAGTGACGTCAGACGGGTCTCCCCACCAGAAAACCGACGCCCAGAAGGAGGAAGGAGGATGGGTGGGTTTAAATACCTCCCGACTCCTCCTACAAACACAGGCTGACCTGCAGTCAGCCTTACACTTATCCTTTGATCAGGTGGATTCATGTCTAATAATTTTTATTTTTTTTACACACACCTACACATGTTGTGGACATTCCTGTTTGTAGGTCCAGACGACTGGACTGCCGAGTTAATGCATACACTAAACGACCAAAAGTATCAGGACGCCTACCTTTACGCACATGAACTTTAATGGCGTCCCAGTCTTCGTCCGTATGGTTCAATATTGAGTTGGCCCACACTTTGCAGCGATAACAGCTTAATTTTTTTCTGGAAAGGCTGTCCACAAGGTTTAGGAGTGTGTCTATGGGAATGTTTGACCATTCTTCCAGAAGCGCTTTTGTAAGGTCAGGCTATGGACGAGCAGGCTGGCTTGCAGTCTCAAACGTATCCCAAAGCTATTCTATCTGGTTGAGGTCAGTGCAGTCTTGTTCCTCCACCCCAAACGAACTCATGTCTTTATGGACCTTGCTTTGTGCACTGGTCCAAATCATTTAGTGGAGGGGTGGGGTTGTTTTTCAGGGGTTGGGCTTGGCCCCTTAGTTCCAGTGAAGGGAACTCTTAAGGTGTCAGCATACCAAGACATTTTTGATTTTAAAGAGAATTACACTATATTACCAAAAGTATTGGGACACCTGCCTTCACACACATGAACTTTAATGGCATCCCCGTTTTAGTCCGTAGGGTTAAATATTGAGTTGGCCCACTCTTTGCAGCTATAACAAGTTCAACTCTTCTGGGAAGGCTGTGCACAGTCAAGTTCCTCCACCCCAAACTCGCTCATTCATGTCTTTATGGACCTTTCTTTGGACACTGGTGCACAGTCATATTGGAACAGGAAGGGGTCATTCCCAAACTGTTCCCACAAGTTGTGAGAATTACATTTTCCAAAATGTCTTGGTATGCCGATGCCTTAAGCGTTCCCTTCACTAGAACTAAGGGGCCAAACCCAACCCCTGAAAACAACCCCACACCATAATGCCCCCTCCAACAAATTATTTGGACCAATGCACAAAGCAAGGTCCATAAAGACATGGATGAGCGAGTTTGGGGTGGAGGAACATGACTGCCCTGCACCGAGTCCTAACCTCAACCAGTAAGAACACCTATGGGATGAATTATAGCAGTGAATGCGAGCCAGACCTTCTTGTCCACATCAGTGCCTGACCTCACTAATACTCTTCTGGAAGAATAGTCAAACATTCCCATAGACACTCCTAATCCTTGTAGAAAGCCCTCCCAGAAGAGTTGAAGCTGTTATGGCTGCAAAAGGTGGGCCAACTCAATATTGAACGCTACAGACTAAGACTGGGATGCCATTAAAGTTCATGTGCGTGTAAAGGCAGGTGTCCCAATGTAAATCCTTTTATTATCATGCAGTGTTTTTTTTCTTGGCTGCTGCTGCTGCTGCTGGGGGTGGTCCCCCCCCCCCCCCCCAGAGGATGAACTGTCACTTCTATAGTCTGAGTTAGTAGTACCCCGACATACATATCTGTATAAGGTAGCTAGAATAGCTATTTTGAGCAGAGAACATTGAGTTTTTGGTTTTCTCTAGGTTTAGTAAATTATCGGATTGGTTGCCAGACTCCAGAGACTTCAAAGAGCTTTGGGGCGGAAGGTTTTACCAGAGACCAGCAAGCTGTGTGTGTGCAGCCATTATAAGCAAGGGGCTTTTAGTAGTTCAGGGCTCCAAAAAGAGTCAGAAGGTCCCCCTCAGCAGGAAGCTGAGAAAAAGTTATGTAAGCACAGTGGTGTGCAACGGTCTGCAAGATCAGACCAAAGGACTAGGTCCTGCGAGGGCGAACATTTTTAAACTTTTATTTTCTCCTTTAACCAACATACCAGGCCTATTTTGGCACTTCCCTCATACATGTAAAAATCATAACTGCTTGCTAGAAAATTACTCGGAACCCCAAAACATTATGGGCCAGATTCAGAAAGATCCGTGGATCTTTCTGCTGGCGCAATGTATCCCCGATAATTTACGCTGCTGTAAATATTTGAGCAAGTTCTTTATTCAGAAAGAACTTGCGCCATTATTTACGGCGGCGTAACGCATGTGTGACGGTGTAAGGCCGCGCAATTGAAATGTATGAAACGGGGGGCGTGATTTATGTAAATGAATCATGACCCCACGTAATTCAAGTTTGTTTTTTTTTGGATGTTCCCAGTGCACATGCGTGAAATCACATCGCTTTTCCTTAATGTAAACGATGTAACATCGAGCCCCATTCCCGAACGATTTACGCAAACGAAGTAACCGACGCACAATTCGACGCTGTCCCGACATTCATACTCAACATTGGCTATGCCTCCTATAGCAGGGGTAACCTTACGCCGCTCTAACGCTTACGCAAACGACGTAAACTACGACGCGTCGCCGCAAGTACGTTCGGGAATCGGCGTAAATAGCTCATTTGCATATATTAAGCGAAAACCGCCGTAAGCACCACCTAGCGGCCAGCGTAATAATGCAACTAAGATACGACGGTGTAACAGACTTACGCCGCTCGTATCTTAGAAGAAAGCTGGCGTATCTTGTTTTCTGAATAGCAAAAAAAGATACGCCGGCTATTCTTAGTATTTACGCAGCGTATCTCGATACGCTGCGTAAATAGCTTTCTGAATCTGGCCCTATATATTGTTTTTTAGCAGATACCCTAGGGCAGTGGTCATCAACCATTCCTGCAGGGCCCACTAACAGGCCAGGCTTTATGCATTACCTTGGGGAGATGCAAACTAGAATACTGCAATCACTAGAGCAGCAAATGAGATCACCTGGGATGTATTTCAGTTATCTTGCAAACCTGGCCTGTTAGGGTCCTTTCACACGGAGCGGACCGTTTTTCGGTCCGCTCCGTGTGTCCGTCAGATCAGCGGGGGGTCTGTTAACAGACTTGTAATTAGCGGACCGTTTGTCCGCTAGTGTGAAAAGACCCTTAGTGGGCCCTGTAGGACAAGGTTGAGGACCACTGCCCTAGGGAATAAAATGGCGGTCATTGCAACCATATTGCACAGTATTTGCACAACAATTTTTTTAAAAATAACACTTTCACGAATTAAAAAATAAAACCATAACATTGGCCCAATTTTGTTTGTGTAATGTGAAAGATATTGTTATGCTGTGTAAATAAAAACCCAACATGTCACACTTTAAAATTGCGCACTCATGAAATGGTGCCAAACTTTGGTACTTAAACATTTCCAAAGTTTTTACAGGTTACCAGTTTAAAGTTACAGAGGAGATGAGAGAATTGTTGCTCTCGCTCTAACGCACGCGGCGATACCTCACATGTGTGGTTTGAATGGCGTTCACATATGTGGGGGGGACTTGCATATGCATTAGCTTCTCTGCGCAAACACACAGGGGATGCTTTTTTTTTTTAGCATTACACTTTCTCTTTAAAAAAAATGTGATCACTTATTTTTATTATAAGGAATGTGAACATCCCTTGTTACAGGAATGGTCCTCTTTATGGAGAGCTAAGACCCCACATCTCTCCTCCTGGTTGTAAAGCATCAGATAAAAAAAAAAAAAGACAGATCTGATGCCTTCCAACCGAGATCTCGGCTCGGTTTACATCCGCGGCCTGGAGGTGATGTCGCATCACAGAGAGATGGTCACCAGAAATCTCTATGCTCTTCAAATAGGGGCGACGGATAATTTCTCCAGGTCCCCGATGGCACATGCAGGCCCGGAGAAGCACCGGAGGGTGGCGGAGGTTGTTGCCGCCCGCAAGAACAATCAAGTGGCTGAACTGCCACTATGATCCTTATTATGGTGCACAGAATCGTCGGCTGAAAAAGATGATATCAGAATGATGCCTGCAGCTGGCATCATTCTGATATTACCACTGAAATTCAAGGACATTATACGACGTCCTTGTGCTGGAAGTGGTTAAATAAAAGTGAGCCAAGAAGATGCGTGTGTGTAGATTATAATTATATATAAAAAAATAAAAACATTTTAAAATACCTTTTTTCGTAAGTGATCACATGACCTCTGTTCTCAGATGCTAAAAGAGGGGCATGTCAGGAGGCAGAGAAAACATGGTACACTGATCATTACAGTGAAAAGCTGGGCGGGTGGGCTCTCAGCACAAATCTGACTATTGTAGTACATACAGGCTGTGGTTCCAAGTAGAATGAAAAAACTGACCAAACTACCATGTATGTGTGTCCATGCATGGTGTAATCAGTTTGCAATAAGAAAGCAGGGACTGGCAGGATCGCCAGGTAGTTCACACAAAAAGAGAACAGTATCCATTTTTAATACAAATAATGTACATGGTAACACAGACACTTATCAGGAATATGAAATGTAGGAGTAACCTACATTTTAAGTAACAACTGAGGGTGCCACAAATACAGGTATCTTATGTTGTATGACCCATTTGCCTGCAAATACAGTACCATGTGCATGAGGTCTTACAGGTCCTATTGATGACAACAGCAGCACAATAGACAAAGACAGGCTGCATCCAGAGTGGATCATCTGCAAGTAAATCGCTGCATTAGCTATTACATGCAAACAACTGCAAATCTCTGTGGGCGCTGTCGAGCTCCCATTGCTTTTTATGTGGCTTCCTGCTCTTAGTTATTAGCAGGGAAGCCCACTATGTCTCCCAAAGGTAAAACGCAAACGGCCCCCTTCACAAGAGTGAATAGATCATTTATTTTTAATTCTGCCAAAAGGCTGAAAAAAAAAAGGGGGGGGGATTTCTCCATTCCTCTATCCAGGCAATCAAAGTAGCACAAAGCGTGTGCACAGGATGTGCCCCCCCAATCACCTATGTGGTGCATATTCCGCCTGCTGCCTGGGCACCAATGTCATTTACTGGGCCCCTTCTGGTACCGATCAGCACAGAGCACTTCCCCTGCATTCCCTGTTCAGTGCAGCTGCAGATAAAGGTCCAGGAAAATCGCTGCTTTGCTTTTGAATTTTTCAGTTATAGCTTTCAAAGTTTGTAAAAGACCCCGCCAAGCCATATATTTTCTGAAAACACATTACCAGTAGAATAAAAAGGTGCAACGGATTTCGAAGGTCACGCGATATTTGCGCAAATGTTTATCAAAACAATATATTTACTAAAAATCCACTAAAATCATGATTACCAAAAATGTAAACATCAAAATCTCTATAACAATCTGGGGGTTTTCATTTTTCACTTAGGTTTCAGAATTTGTAAAAAACATAATATAAGAATAAATAGAAGGTGCTATTGATTTTTAAGGTAGCGCAATATGTGCACAAATGTTTATCGAAACAGTATTTTCACTTAAAATAAACTAAAAGCATTAATATAGTGTAGTGTACATAGACACAACATAAAAAAAATCCTGCTAAATTGCTACTAAAGCATTGTTCAGATGTGACATACTAAAGTGTACACCCATGGAGAGCCATTGGGGATCATTAGGGGTCATGTAAAAACCGCACAGGGATGCACAGGTGTTCAATGCATCCCCGTACGGGCAGTCCCCATTTATGTCAATTGGGATGCAACAGCTGTATCTGTGTGGGTACACCACCCCAAACCAGACAGTGTGAGCCCAGGGACATGCATGCGGAACCTACATGAATGAAAATCGCGAGCAACAGCTCTGTTTGTGCAGGAGCTACATCACACATGACATCACTGGGCTGCCTGCACAGAGATGCATGAAACACCTGTGCGTCCCCCGTAAAGGTACGCTGTGTATGCCCTGTGTGAACAAGGCCTTCGGTCTGCACATGTGAAAGGGGCCAATCGGATCAGCCTGTCGATTTTTCAGGCGGGGCCAATTGGACATCCCATGGTTCTCTATGGAGAGGCTTCTCCTCTTACACCTGCCTGCATCTGATCCAGTCTGCTAAAAACAGAAGGATGGGGATTCCATTCCCCATCCATCTAGCAGATCAGATGGTATCGGATGGAAATGGACAGGCGGTCTTTTTCTATCTGACTGACCCATAGAGAATAGCGGGCTGTGTCTGCTCTGCACCTGTCATCTGCCTGCTCTGCGGGTATTAGCAGACAGATCCCCTGCTGAGCAGGTAGATCTGCTTGATAAGAGTCCACTCCATGTGAAAGGGGTCTTATCAGGAGCGGACAATCAATTAGAGGCGCAGGGGCGCTTGTAGGAATTTTTTTTTTCAAGCCGCATGATTAGAGGCCGAGGCTTCAATTGGCTTGAAAAAGGTCGAGCATTGCATCCCGAACCCACCCACTTGTGACAATAGCAAATTCATATTCGCTATTGTCTTCCGGGCTTCTCCTCCTGGCCAATTAGGATGAATCAGGTTGGCCGGGAGAAGAAGCTGAGGAAGCCGTAGAGAGGTGGTGGGGGGCTTTCACTGTGAAGGGTTGAGTGTGGGCAGACCTGGGGGGGGGGGGGTCCTTGGTGAGATAGAGGTCTAAACAGACCCCCTTATCTCTTATTTGAGACAGAGAAAGGGACTGAAGATAATCCCTTTCTCTGTATAGAAATTACATTCATAAAATTACAGTTACATTACATTGCAACACTCGCAGTTACAATGATCAGCTGTCAGTGGATATAGGAGCAAATCGCTGCCTATAGCCATTGTACTATGAGGGGGGGGTAGCATGTTTATCAAGCCTCCCCAAAACCCAACTTCACCCCACCACTCCCCCCCCCCCACTCTCCAGCCTGACAGGTCGCAGAGATCGGTGCAGGGAGTAGCTGCAGGCGGCGGGAGAGGAGGGATGCCACTGCTGAACAATTCTGATATAAGCTTATGGTCATTGAAGTGACCATAAGCTTATAGGAGAGAAAGATATGAGGTCCGTACAGCATACGGACTTGGCCAACTGCAAGCAATTTTTAGGTCTGTAAATTACTGATTTATGACAGTTTAAAGCTTTCTCTGTTTGGGAACATCCTGAGCTTTGAAACATGGGCATTTGCCACATACAGTAACAAAAAAGCTGAGTTAGGCTTACCGGTAACTCCTTTTCTGAGAGTCTTCCAGGACAGCCCATGAGACCTAGGGCTCCTCCTACCAGGACAGGAAACACGTCACCCCCACCGGATAAAAGGGCGGTCCTCCAGGCCCCATGTCAGTCTTCTCGAGAACCGTAGGACTTCCCTGAAAAACATATGCATAATACACGTAAACTTCCATACAAAACCGGGTGGGAATCCGGCTGTCCTGGAAGACTCTCAGAAAAGGAGTTACCGGTAAGCCTAACTCAGCTTTTCTCTCAAGCGTCTTCCAGGACAGCCCATGAGATGATGAGCCAGAACTTACCAGTCTAGGGTGGGACAACTGCCTGAAGGACCTTTCGACCAAACGCCTGTTCTTGAGCAGATAGCAGATCCAGGCGGTAATGTTTAATGAAGGTCGAATAACTGGACCATGTGGCAGCCTTGCAAATTTTGTTCCGAAGAGGCGCCAGCCCTCTCAGCCCAAGACGCAGACAAAGCTCTCGTTGAATGCGCCGTGACAAAAAGGTGTAGGAACTTCATTAATTTTGTAAGCTTCCGAGATGGCTAGTTTTATCCATCTAGCCAATGTTGCTTTAGATGCACTCTTACCCTTGTGCATACCTGAAAAGGACAAATAAAGCATTTGTCTTCCTAAAAGTCTTGGTGACCTCTAGATAGAGAAGGATTCTTCTCACGTCTAAAAAAATAAATAAAATAAAAATAAACTTATTTTCTTGGTCGCCCTGTGGCGAACTACAAAAAAAAGGATGGCAGTACAATGTCCTGCAATCTGTGGAATGTACTGGCTACCTTAGGCAAAACACCTGGATCAGTATTTAAAACTACTCGATCCTCCAAAATCGTGAGGAATGGCTCCCTCACTGATAAGGCCTGTAACTCGCTTACTCTACGAGCTGAGGTAATTGCTACCAAAAAGATAGTTTTTAAAATAAGTAACTTAAAAATATCCTCTTAAGGGCTCAAAAGGAAACTCTACCTGAGTTTGAAGTACCAGGGACAGGTCCCAAGTTGGACAACTTCTTACCACTACTGGCCTGGCCCTAGAAATGGATTTATAGAATCTGGCTACCGTGGGATTTTCCAAAAGGGAAAACTTAAGGAAAACATTGATAGCTGCCGTCTGTACCTTCAAGGTACTAACTGAAAGACCTTTGTCGACACTCTTGAAAAGATTCCGAAAAAGAGGACACATCACGCGTTGATCTTTGATTTCCAGACAACCATGAATTGAACTTTTTCCAAACCTTGGAATATAAGGCTCTAGTGATTGGTTTTCTGCAATTCACCAAAATCTTGATTACTTTGTCAGAAAATTCCTGAGCCTTCCGTATCTTTTCTTTAGATACCAGGCCATCAAGTTTAAGGAAACCACCTGTGGGTGTGTGACTGAACCCTGTGATAGCAAGACCTCCCTCTTCTGAAGCCTCAGTGGAGGCTCCGAGACTAGAGTCTGTAGGAGAGAAAACCATGACCTCCTGGGCCAAAAGAGGGTGATCAGAATAAGGTCTGTTTCTTCTCTGAGAAACTTCCGGAGCACCTCCGGAATAAGTCAGATCGGCGGAAAGGCGTAGCAGAGGTCGAATAGCCACGGATTCGCCAAGGCATCGATCCCCAGTGATTGATCCTCTGGGTTTAGAGGAAAGAACTCCTATGTCTTGCTGTTGCCCTGATTCGCGAACAGATCTGCTTCGGGACAACCCTTGAAAAAATCTCTGGATGAAGCGACCAATTGTCTCGCTCCACCTTGCGTCCCCTTCAGGTGCACTGCTGTAATTGAGGCTAGATTCCCTTCTGCCCATGACAAAATTTCCTGGGCAATTGCTTGAAGGATCCAACTCCTCATGCCTCCTTGTTTGTTGAGGTACGCAACTGTCGCAATATTGTCGGATAGGATCTGGAGATTGTGAACCCTGATTTCAGACTGAAAAACCTGCAGGGCTCTCTGACCCGCTAAGAGCTCTCTGATTCGATGAGACTCTTGCTTCTCTCCCGGACCAATTTCCCTGTTCGACTTTGTCGCTGAGGTGTGCTCCCCATCCCCAGGAACTTGCGTCTGTCGTGATCCTCTTGGATACAGGAATGGACCATGGCAGGCCTCTTGCTAGGTGAAGACTTGTTCACCACCGCAAGCTTCTTTTTACCTTGGTAGGTAACAGAGCTCTTAAATCCAGAGACCTTGCGTTTCCATCCCCGTTTCTCAGGAGAAACATCTGTCAATGTTCTTTGATGGAATCTTGGCCATGGTACTGCAGGAAAACATGAGGTCATCAGACCTACCATTCGTGAAATTTTCCCTCAGCAAGACCGACTGATTGGTCTGTAAAGCTGAAACTGCTTGTATCATCTTGGAGACCTTCTTCTCTGGGAGAATAACTTTTGGTCTACTGAGCAAAAATCGTAGCCCAGATACTTCACCTTCTGGGCTGGATTTAGGGAAGACTTCTCCCTGTTTATCAGCCAGCCTAGGGATTCAAGGAAGTCTTGTACAGTCTGGAGATCTGTCAGTAATTTTTGGAAAGACTCTGCCATTATTAATAGGTCGTCCAGGTAAGGGATGCTAGTTGTCGCCTTTAACCCTAGTGGAGCCAGTGCTTCCCCCAATACTTTTGTGAAGATGCGTGGGGCTGAGGACAGACCAAAGGGGAGGGCTTAAAACTGAAAAGTGACAGATTTCTGTTCCCCTTTTGACCGCTATTCTCAGTAATCTTTGGAATGCTGGGTGGATCGGGACATGCAGGTAAGCATCCCTTAAGTCCAAAGTGGCCACGAAGCAGTTTGGGTAAAGCAGGTTTTTGATAGAGAACACTGTCTCCATACGGAAGTGCTTGTACCTGATCGATCTAGAGACCGAAGATTCAGAATGAGCCGATATTTTCCTGAAGGCTTTCTGATAACAAAAATATGGGAATAAAACCCTTTGTTCTGTTCTGAGCAGGGAACAGGAATCGGGACTTTATGGTCGAACAAGTCTCCTATCTGGAGACCCAGAGCCCTCGCTTTCTCCCAATCTTTGGGAGGAGGTGACCAATAGTCGCTCTGGTGGTTGGCAGGGAATTCCCGCCTGTATCCATTTGCCACTAGATGAAGGGACTTGAAGTGACTGCTGCCCACTGTGGGAGAAAGGCCCTCATTCTTCCTCCCACTGGAAGATGCTGGTCACTGTGGCTTGGCGGGCTGTTGAGGTGTGTTAAACAAAACACCCCCTCTACCTTTGCCATTGTACCCGGTTCAATGCTTCTTGGGCCTATTGTCCTTTTCGCTAGGACTCTGTTTTGGCCATGAAAACATTTTCTGCCCGTCTGCTTTTTATCGTTTTCTGGAAAGGCCTTTTTTCTATCGGCCGTACATTCCAGTGCCTCTTGCAGCCCAGGACCAAAAAGATGATCCCCTGTTAGGGGAAGCCCACATAGGCGCAAATTAGAAGCTGCATCGCCTGACCAGGTTTTAAACCAAAGTCTTCTTCTGGCTAAATTCACTAAGGCCGAAGTCCTAGCCTTCATTCTTACCGACTGTGGAAGAATCAGCTAAATAACCCACATCACTAAAAAGGAGAGGAAAGGATTTTAGAATCTTTTCCCTAGAGGTACCTGCCAACAGATGGGTTTGTATCTGTGTAAGCCATTCTTCCAGGTTTCTGGCTACACAAGTGGAGGCAAGAGCCGGCTTGAGCTTTCCCATAGCTGAATCCCAGGCTCTGTGAAGAAGAAAAATATCTCCTCTCTTGTCCATCGGGTCCTTAAGTGTGCCACTCAAACGCTAGGTCCGAAACTTTAAAACTTTTGAAAGAGGCGCGTCTAACTTTGGCTTTTTGTTCCACAGCTGCGCTGCATCCTCATCCAATGAAAACCTTTTTAGGTTACCAGAAAAGAAAGGTTTTCTCTCTGGATTTTCCCACTCCAGCTTGATAATATCAAGGAGGGAACTGTGCACTGGAAAGATTTCTTTTGTGCACACCTTGGTACATAAGGTCATGCTTAGACAATTGTACCTCCTCCTCTTCCATTACCAGAGTTGTATAATAGCCTTTAATAAGTTGTCCACGTCTTCCAAAGACAACTTAAATCTTGAGCCCTTAGAGGATTCTCTATCCCTGGGCCCTATATCTGACCCTGATTCTTCAGGAGAAGAACGGGTAGATCTAACTTCAGTCTCAGAGTCTTCACTCTCCACATTTTGTTGCGGAATGCTACTAACTGAAGTTTTCCTGTTTGACCCTCTGTGGGAGCATGCAATTTATCAATTAGAGTTTTGAAAGAGCTAAAAGTGGATTTAAGCTCATCACTAACTGAAGTCAGTATTTTCTGACATGAGGCTACCGGGTCATCTTTTATTAGGCTTCTAATACAAGAGCGGCAAACTGGTTTACTCCCTGAGGAGCTTAGTTTACTTCCGCACACTGCACATTTATTTATTTTTATTTTGGTGGCTGCGCTTGGGCTTTGCCTGCAAGAGAACAAGACTGACCCTGTAAATCTACAGCCGCATACTCTCCATAACACCCCGTGCAGGAGAAAAAGAAACATGTGCACCCTTCACCTAGTCCTTACTAGTTACAAGGGAAAAAAGACACTCAGAGGTTTGTGCAAGAAAAGTACATACACTTTTAGGCGTACCTGTGAGGAGCTGGCGTTAGGGTTTGATTCCACTGCCTGTGCAGGTATCTCAAAAGGAGTCCATCCTTTCCCTGTAATGATCCGCAGCCTTTGCTGGGTTTCACCTTACAAACAACCAGCCTCCCAGCGTCCCTGTTCGCGCCGTTCTGAGACTGGAATTAGCGTCTCTGGCGCCCGTCGATGACGTCACACGCCCCGGAAGTGACCCCTCCGGGACTTCCTGTAAGCCAGGCTTGGAACGCAAGTTCCGCCCCTTCCTGCGCGCGGCTTCCTCCTTCCCCTGCATGTTCTAGCCTGGCTGTACTGGCAGGTTAACAAGCCGCTACTGCTGCTACAGCAGCCGAAAACCATGCGGTTCTGCAGGGGGAGCTTCGGACGCCATGACGGTACTGACATTCCCCATGTACCGAGAAACAGGGACAGCAACCACAAACCAACTCCCCCGGTGGATGTGTCACTCTGGGACCTAAGGAAGAGGTAGGAAAAACTCACCCATCGCTCAGGGAGCCATGTCTCTTGAGACCTAGGGGAACCAGTTCCAGGAACATGTTACCCCCCGTCCGGAGGAAACACTAATACTGACATGGGGCCTGGAGGACCGCCCTTTTATCTGGTGGGGGTGACGTGTTTCCTGTCCTGGTAGGAGGAGCCCTAGGTCTCATGGGCTGTCCTGGAAGACGCTTGAGAGAAATCTATTTTTCGCCCACTTCCTGACAGCGTTCTAAAAACACCATAGAAGTGAGCTTCTATCATAGAAAAAATATGAAGTTTTAAAGTGAAACTCCAGGTATGATCGTTATTGTGTAGTTATATTGGTCCAGCTTGGACCCACAAAAGTATACATATTTAATACTGGGGGGGGGGGACTACTGTGGTAGTGGAAAAACGCTGTAGTAGTCTGCACCACTACAATGATCATCATAAGCTTCCATATCTTGTACAAAGGCGTTCTCCAATTGGACAAAGTGGAGAGTAGAGCAGCAATGGCACAATCCAGGAACAATAGAAATTGCTAGGCTAATTTAGCAGTATTCTCAATGCAGAGCCAATCATTTTTCATCACATAAATTTTTTGGGCTCCTCACCCACAGAGTAAAAAAATTAATTCAACAGCTTGCATGCTGTAAGACTTTTGCAGCCTATCAAACTGATCTTTCAGTGGCACAGCTCCCAATCTGAATACAGTGTACACCTGCACTGTTTTTCTGTACTTTTTTTTTATTTATCTATAAAACTAAAGTAAGATAAAGGAAATCAAATGAGAGCATCAAAGCATGCAGTATGCCAGTGTTGCTAACTTTTTTTCTCAAACAAAATCCTATTCAGCATTATTTAATATACAATAAATATATGACAGTTATATAGCAAAGCAGGCATTGCTTTATTATTGAGAAAGAAGTAATAGATCAAAAACGTAATCAAGCACGAAATTAAACTGCAGGCATTCATAATGTATTCATCATTAGACTTCGATTTGACTATAGAATGTTAAATTCTTGTGGCTAGGAAAACCCATTCAGACCTCAATCAATTCCATACTAGAGAATATTAAATTCTGCTTTTCAACCAAAGTCATCCCTAAGCATTTTGGTGGCTGTTCTCCAAGAGCCATAGTGTGCAATCACCATGCATATTTTGCTTGGAGTCTAGAGCTTTCTTTTACAGCAGTTTTCTTTTGAATGTTGTCAGCAGGTGGTATTCTTTTCCATTCTGCACAAAAAGATTTGATTTGGAACAATGCATAATGAAATGATTCTAATTTACATACTTACCCTTCTATTTTCTGCAGCCACAGGAAAGAAAAAAATACAGGAACCAAAGCTAGAGCTGCTCATTTTAAACCAAAGGACAGCTTAACCCATAAACGTATACGATAAGAACTTTTTCAAACTACAAGCCATTCACCACCTGGTATTTCATATAATTCCCATTTTTCTAAAAACCCAACTTATAGAACTCTCATTTACATGCAATTTAAAGTGAAGCTCCATACAAAACACAAATGAATGCAATTATATATTCATTAAAGTAAACATCCTGAAATGCAACATGTTTGACATTGTCTTCAAGATAATGGTGCTCATCCACACAGACACAGGCTCATAACGTAAATATAGATAAAAAATAGGCTTTAGTCCATGGGTCTTCAAACTATGGCCCTCCAGTTATTCAGGAACTACAATTCCCATCATGCCTAGTCATGTCTGAGAATGTCAGAGTTTTACAATGTCTCATGGGATGTGTAGTTTCGCAACAGCTTTAGGGCCGTAGTTTGAGGATCCCTGCTTTAGTTTATACTCTCCACCTGCAGGAGGACTTCGATTGGTTTTGCCCTTTCCACAGCTTTTTCATAGAGGGACTTTGCTGCAAGAGACCGCTGGTGACTATGTAGCATCAAAAGCTACAGATAAACAATGTCCAGACAAAATGGTTGCAGGTGCAACAGCGCTATCCACTACTCGGAGGATAAGTATGCAGGACTCTCCATGGATGGTATACTAGATTAGCCTTTTTCAGCCAGGGTGCCTTCTGGTCTCTTAACCACTACAGATCCGCGCTATTGACTAAAGACGTCAACAGCGTGGACCTGAGGTGCCGGGGTCACGTCTTTGGACGTCAAGTTGTTGTAATTCCCCGCGCGCACCACTGGGTGGCGCGCATCGGGGAAAAACAGTGCCGTCGCATTGCTGAGGATCTGATGCGTGTACCCGGCGGCTGCGGTGTCCGTCAGGTACATGCGATCGGCGGTGACAGAGCAGGGACGTGGAGCTCTGTGTGTAAACAGAGCTCCACGTCCTGTCAGGGAGAGAAGACCGATGCTGTTTCCCTTGTATATAGGGACACAGCATCGGTCATCTCCCCCAGTCACCCCCCTCCCCCCACACAGTTAGAACACACCCAGGATACACATTTAACCCCTTCCTCACCACCTAGTGTTAACACCTTCAATGCCAGTCACATTTATACAGTAATTAGTGCATATTTATAGCACTGATCGCTGTATAATAGTGAATGGTCCCAAAAGTGTCCGATGCGTCCGCCGTAATGTCGCAGTCCCAATAAAAATCGCAGATCGCCGCCATTACTAGTAAAAAAAAAAAACGATAATTCTGTCCTTTATTTTGTAGGCGCTATAACTTTTGCGCAAAGCAGTCGCTTATTGCGATTTTTTTTTTTTTTTACAAAAATACATAGAATACGTATCGGCCTTAACTGAGAAAAAAAAAATATATAAAAAAAAAAAAAATGGGATATTTATTAAAGCAACAAGTAAAAAAAATATATATATATTTTTAAATTGTCGCTCTTTTTTTGTTTATAAACGCAAAAAATAAAAACCACACGGGCGATCAAATACCACCAAAATAAAGCGCTATTCAACAATGGGTTGCCTTGAGACTATGGATAATTTTAAAGGATCACTGAAGATTTATATTTTTTTTTAAATAACAAACCTGTTATACTTTCCTCTACTGTGCAGCTCGTTTTGCACAGATTGGCCCCGAACCTGGTCTTCTGGGGTCCCTCGGCGGCTGTCTCGACTCCCACCCGCAAAGACTCAACACCTTTATGCGAGAGTGCTCCCACTGTGTTGAGTTCTTGCAGGCGCACTCCCGTGATACAGCCGGAGGCCATAGCCGCTCACTGTATCAATCGGCCCCGCCCCTGGCACACCGCGTGATTGGATGCGATTGACAGCAGCGCGAAGCCAATGGCCACGCTGCTTTCAATCCATCCACTGTAACCAATCAACGGCCAGGCTGAGCGGCGAAGAGGATGTTGGAGGGAGCGTGGGACTTTCGAGGGGTCAGGTAAGAATAACGGGGGGGCTGGTATTGATGGATGCTTTTTCACCTTAATGCATTAAAAAGGTAAAAAAACTTTACCTTTACAACCCCATTTAAAGGGTACCTTGACTGAAAAAAAAAAAAATGATGAGTTGGGCTTACCGGTAACTCCTTTTCTAAAAGTCTTCCAGGACAGCCCATGAGACCTAGGGCTCCTCCTACCAGGACAGGAAACGCGTTAACCCCCACCGGATAAAAGGGCAGTCCTCCATGCCCCATGCCAGTCTTCTCAAGAACCGTAGGACTTCCCTGAAAAAACATATGCATAAGACACATAACTGCCATACAAAACCGGGTGGGAATCCGGCTGTCCTGGAAGAATCTCAGAAAAGGAGTTACCGTTAAGCCTAACTCATCTTTTCTCCCAAGCGTCTTCCAGGACAGCCCATGAGACGATGAGCCAGAACTTACCAGTCTAGGGTGGGACAATTGCCTGAAGGACCTTTCGACCAAGCGCCTGTTCTTGAGCAGATAGCAGATCCAGGCGGTAGTGCTTAATGAAGGTCGAATAACTGGACCATGTGGCAGCCTTGCAGATTTGTTCCGGTGAAGCACCAGCCCTCTCAACCCATGCGCAGTAACAAAAGGTGTAGGAACGTCTCTAATTTTATAAGCTTCCGAGATGGCCTGCTTAATCCATCTAGCCAAAGTGGCTTTAGATGCACTCTTAGGCCTCGTTCACACATAGCCGACTCCGTCGCAGTCCGTTCCGACGGAGTCCGCCTGTGTCTGCCAGCTCAGCTGGAGATCAGTCCGCAGATCTCCGCTGAGCCGACGGATGACAAGCTCCTCTCTGCTCACTGAGCGGGGAGGAGCTTGTCGAGTCCCGCTGTCCTCTATGGAGCGATCTGATGAAAACGGACAGCATGTCCGTTTTCATCAGATCTTTCCCGATCCGATCCGCATGGACGGATGGGGACGTGAGCCCCATACGTTTGTTTTTAGCGGATCGGATCAGGTCGGATGTCAGCGGACATGTCTCCGCTGACATCCGACGCTCCATAGGGGTGCATGGAGCGCCCGTTCAGGTCCGCCTGAAAAACTGACAGACGGACCTGAACGGATCCATGTGTGAACGAGGCCTTACCCTTATGTGTACCTGAAAAGGACAAATAATGCGTCTATCTTCCTGAAGATCTTGGTGACCTCCAAATAGATGAGAAGGGATCTTCTTACGTCTAAAAAACTAAATTTCTTTTCCTGATCACCCTGTGGTGAACTACAAAAGGATGGCAGTACAATATCCTGTGAT
Source organism: Rana kukunoris (assembly GCA_029574335.1). Lineage (NCBI taxonomy): Eukaryota > Metazoa > Chordata > Amphibia > Anura > Ranidae > Rana > Rana kukunoris. The sequence continues at coordinate 319,100,964 of CM056049.1, read as the reverse complement.
CTGTAGAAAGTACTGGCCACTTTAGGTAAAAACCCTGGATCCATTTTTAACACAACTCGCTTACCCTACGAGCCGAGGTAATTGCTACTAAAAAAATAGTTTTTAAGGTAAGTAATTTAACAGAAATATCCTCTAAGGGCTCTACCAAAGTTTGAAGCACCAGGGACAGGTCCCAAGTTGGACAACTTCTTACCACTACTGGCCTGACCCTAGAAATGGATTTAAAAAAATCTCGCTACCGTGGGATTTTCCAAAAGAGAAACCTGGAGGAAAAACACCGATAGCTGCCGCCTGTACCTTCAAGGTACTAATTGAAAGACCCTCGTCGACACCCTCTTGAAAAAAAATCCAAAATAGAAGGAACATCATGTGTTGATCTTTGGTTCTCAGACAACCATCATATAAATTTTGTACAAACCTTGGAATATATGGCTCTAGTGACTGGTTTTCTGCAATTCACCAAAGTTTTGATCACTTTGTCCGAAAATCCCTGAGCCTTCAGTATCTTTTCTTCAGATACCAAGCCGTCAAGCTTAAAGAAACCACCTGTGGGTGCGACACTGGACCCTGCGACAATCAGTCGTCTCTCTTCTGAAGTCTCAGTGGAAACCTCGAGACCAGAGTCTGAAGCAGGGAAAACCATGGCCTCCTTGGCCAGAAGGGGGTGATCAGAATGAGGTCTGTTTCTTCTGAAAGAAACTTCCAGAGCACTTCCGGAATAAGCCTGATCGAGGGAAAGGCGTAGCAGAGGCCGAATGACCACGGATTCGCCAGAGCATCTATCCCCAGTGATTGATCTTCTGCGATTGTGCTGATTTGCAAATAGATCTACTTCGGGCCAACCCCATTTGTTGGTGACCAATTGCCTCGCTCCACCTTGTGGCGACAGAGTTTCCCAGACCGTTTTGCGTCCCCTTCAGATGTACTGCTAAAATTGAGACCATGAAAAAATTCCCTGGCAATCTGTTGAAGGATCCGACTCCTCGTGCCCCCCTGCTTGTTGAGGTACGCTACAGTCGCAATGTTGTCGGATAAGATCTGGAGATTGTGACCCTTGAATCTGATTGAAAGGCTTGCAGGGCTCTCTGGACTGCTAGCAGTTCCCTCTGGTTCGATGAAGCTTTTGCTTCTTTCCAAAACCATTTTCCCTGTGCGACTTGGTTTCTGAGATGGGCTCCTCATCCCCAGGAACTTGCGACCGTCGTGATCCTCTTGGATACAGGGATGGACCATGGCAAGCCTCTTGTTAGGTGAAGGTTCGTCGTCCACTACAAGCTTCTTTTTACCTTGGTAGGTAACAGAACCCTTAACTCCAGGGACCTCGCATCTCTATCCCACTTTTTCAGAAGAAACATCTGTAATGGCCTTTGATGGAATCTTGCCCATGGTACTGCGGGAAAACAAAGTCATAAGACCTATTGTCCTTGAAATTTCCCTCAACGAGACCCACTGATTGGTCTGTAAGGTTGAAACCGCTTGCACCATCTTGGAGACCTTCTCTGGGAGAAAAACATTTTGGTCTACTGAGCAAAAGTCATAGCCCAGATATTTTACTTTCTGGCCCGGACTAGGGAAGACTACACTCTGTTTATTAACCAGCCTAAGGATTAAAAGGAAGTCCTGTACAGTCTGGAGATCTATTAGTAATTTTTGGTAAGACTCTGCCACTATCAGGTCGTCCAGGTAAGGAATGATAGTTATCGCCTTTAACCTCAGCGGTGCCAGCGCCTCCCCCAGTACATTTGTGAAAATGCGTGGGGCAGAGGACAGACCGAAGGGGAGGGCTCTAAACTGAAAGTGACGAATTTCTGTTCCCATTTTGACTGCTATTCTCAGAAATCTCTGGAACACTGGATGGATTGGGACATGCAGATAAGCATCCCTCAAGTCCAAAGTGGCCATGAAGCAGTTTGGATAAAGCAGGTTTTTGATAGAGAACACTGTCTCCATGCGGAAGTGCTTGTACCTGATCGATTGGTTTAGAGAACGAAGATTCAGAATGAGTCGATACTTTCCTGACGGCTTTCTGATAACAAAAATATGGGAACAAAACCCTTTGTTCTGATCTGAACATTGAACAGGAATCAGGACTTTCTGGTCTAAAAGGTCCCCTATTTGGAGACCCAGAGCCCTCGCTTTCTCCCGATCTTTGGGAGGAGAGATGATCAATAGCCGCTCTGGTGGTTGGCAGGAGAATTCCAGCCTTTACCCATTTGCCACTAGATCCAGTATGAAAGGACTTGAGATGACTGCTGCCCACTGTGGGAGAAAGGCCCTCAGTCTTCCTCCCACTGGGAGATGCTGGTCATTGTGGCTTGGCGGGCTGTTGAGGTGCGTTAAACAAAACACTCCCTCTACCTCTGCGCCAGGTCCAATGCTTCTTGGGCTTATTGTCCTTTTCTCTAGGACCCTGCTGGGTCCAACCCTGCCTGCTTTGGCCATGAATTTTTTTTCTGCCTGTCTGCTTCTTCTTGTTTTCTGAAAAGGCCTTTTTTTCTATCGGCCGTACGTTCCAGTGCCTCCTGCAGCCCAGGACCAAAAAGATGATCCCCTGTTAGGGGAAGCCCACATAGGCACAATTTAGAGGCTGCATCTCCTGACCATGTATTAAGCCAAAGGCTTCTTCTAGCCGAGTTCACCAAAGCTGAGGTCCTAGCTATCATTCTAACCGACTCTGCGGAAGAATCAGCTAAAAAACCTTCGGCACTGAAAAGGAGAGGGAAAGATTTTAGGATCTCCTCCCTAAAGGTACCTGCCAAAAGATGAGTTTGGATTTGCGTTAGCCATTCTTCCAAATTTCTGGCTACACAAGTGGAGGCCAGAGCCGGCTTAAGATTCCCAATAGCTAAATCCCAGGCTCTGTGAAGAAGGACATCTCATTTCTTGGATCCTTAAGCGTACCCATATCATCAAACAGGTCCGAGTTTTTTAAAACCTTTGAAAGAGGTGTGTCTAACTTGGGAATTTTGTTCCACGGCAGCGCTGCATCTTCATCAAATAGAAAACTTATTTTTAGGTTACCAGAAAAGAAAGTTTTTTTCTATGGATTCTCCCACTCCAGCTTGATAGTATCAAAGAGGAAACTCTGCACTGGAAAGACTTTAGATTTCTTTTTGTGCAAACTTTCGTACATAACATACATGTTTAGACAATTGTACCTCCTCTTCCTCCATTTCAAGAGTTGTATAGCTGGCCTTTAGTAAGTTATCCACGTCTTCCAAAGACAACTTAAACCTTGACCTCCTAGAGGATTCTCCATCCCTGGGTTCTGTATCTGACCCCGATTCTTCTGGAGAAGAATGGGTAGATTTGGCTTCAGCCTCAGAGTCTACACGCTCTACACCCATCTGCGGAGTGCCAACGACTGTAGCTTTTCTTTTTGAGCATGTACCCTGTGGGGAACCTGAAATTTGTCAATTAGGTCTTTAAAAGAGCTAAAAGTGGAAGTAAGCTCATCTCGGACTGAAGTCAGCATTTTCTGACAAAAGGTCACTGGGTCATCCCTCACTAAACCATCTATACACATGCGGCAAACTGTTTTGCACCAAGTGGTGCTCAGTTTGTTTCCGCAAACCGCACATTTCCTTTTATGTGGCTGCGCTTGGGATTTGTCCTGGGCCTTGACCTGCAAGACAAAAAATAAATGGCCCCAATAAGCACCACAAGCCACAAAAATACTCCATCACCACGTGCAGAAGGAAAATGTGTCCCCTAGCACCAAATCCTATGATTGGGGGGGGGGGGGTAAAACACTCAACATGGATAGCAAAAAGACAATGACCACAACACTTTTAGGCTTACCTGAGAGGTGTTGGTGTTGTAGACTGCATCTGCCTGAGAAGGTACTGCAGGAGAATCCATGTCGCCCGTCTGGTAGACTTACAGCCTGTTCTGCTTTTACCAGGGATCACCAGCAAGCCATCAGCCCTTTTTCGCGCCGTTTATGGAGACAGGAACCACGTCTCCAGCGCCCGATGATGACGTCACGCGACCCGGAGAAGACCCCCGCCGAATCTTCCTGTGGGCCAGCTTGGAGCGCAGAAGCTCCGCCCCTTTAGCGCCGATGGCTTCCTGTTTCCCCGCACGAGTCAGCCACGAGAAGCCCTGTGTGCAGCCATCACAGACGCATCAAGCCATTCTGACGGCGCCAAACAGCGCTAGGGACCCGACGCCAACCTGGTCCTGGCCCTCCCCAGGCACAGAGAAGAAGGGCAGCAGTTAATACAACCTTCCCAGCGGAGATACTGCCATGACAAGGATGTTAGTAAAAAATTAAAAGTTCCCCTTAGACGGCCATTCAGAGCCCCTGCCCATGAGACCTAGGGGGACCAGGTTCCTGAAACATGTTACCCTCCGTCCGGAGGAAACACTAATACTGACATGGGGCCTGGAGGACCGCCCTTTTATCCGGTGGGGGTTAACGCGTTTCCTGTCCTGGTAGGAGGAGCCCTAGGTCTCATGGGCTGTCCTGGAAGACTTTTAGAAAAGGAGTTACCGGTAAGCCCAACTCATCATTTTTTTTTTTTCAGTCAAGGTACCCTTTAAATGGGGTTGTAAAGGTAAAGTTTTTTTACCTTTTTAATGCATTAAGGTGGGGAGAAAAGTTTGATAAACACTATACTAGATGAACAGAATGGCAAAAGGCTGTATAATTAGACGTTGTGTTTGTCTTATTAGCCTCCTGCAAGGTCTGCACAGCTACACCCAGACAGAAAAAGGTGTCAGCACTTGATGTTAACCAAACATGTTAAAGCGTAACTTCACCTTTACAGAAAATCTACAGACACAAATCTGTAACGTAAACTTACACTGGACCCTCTGTCCATCGCTCCTGGTCCTGCAGTACCTGAGGCCAGCAATCTCCTGCACAAACACATCATATAGCAGCTTTACCGGTCCAGGATTTGAAATCCCTGCAGCTTTCGGTCCTCTTCTCCAGCGCTGACAGGACGGGCAATGTGGGTTCTGATTGATCGACGCCAACCAATTAGAATGCCTCCTATACGTACCTTTATGAGGTATGTATGTGAGGTAAGTTTATGAGATTAAACCATGGGGGATTATTGGTTTCCGGACCAGTAAAGTGACTTTACAATGTGTCATTATGGAGGATCGTTGGCTTCAGGTACTGCAGGACCAGAGGTGCGATGGGGAGGGGGTTCAGTGTAAATTCACATTACAGATTTCTCTGTAAAGGTGAACTTGCCCTTTAATGGCAAGTAGAAGAAGCATAGTAATGAAGTGCACATCCAGATGAAGTGATCGGACGATCACGAAACGCGTTGATGCACAATGATGGTCAGACCTTGGGCTAGTCCCCCATATTCACAGCCAAACCCCCTTCACTCAAGTAACAATCTGGGACTTGATGCATTGCCCCCAGTGGTCGAGTAGACGCATGGATTTTGTCGGATACTCTAACCCAGCCCCGTACGTCCTGTGAAACCTGACAGAAGGAACGACGTGACCTGACGTTGTTTGTACTGGTCGACTCGGGGCTCCGCACGAACCAGCTGTCGTTGCCGCCTATTCATAAAAACGCGGAGTGCAACATATCCAGGTACATGCCATTGGCTAGATTCATCTTTCTGGACAATATACAATAGATGAAAGCCGACATAAGTCCGACCAAATTGGTCAACATTGGGACGACATGCAAGGTTTTGATTCGGAGCGCTTTAAGCCTGAACCACTGAGTGGGTAAGCATACCCTGTGTTATATCAAAACACGCCTGTATGAAAATTTCTGGTCTGGCTGTATTTAGGACCAGGGCTGTTATTCATCACTCAGTAGAACTTCAACAGAAAGTAGAAAGTGATATACAGGACTGCTACTAACTGCCTTCAAATTATTAAAGCACAGCCATTAGTCAGCAAGAGACCATGACCACCACTGCACAACAGCATGTTTGCTTAACAGGACAGCTAACAACTACTCAAGCATTCTGTTATACTTCAGCAGCGGATGCTATATTTCAATTTGCTGTTCCGTTTGTAACAATGCATCAAATCATTAGCTGGCTATACCATTGCTAACATCTCTCTCTTTCTTGATACTTTGAGTTGTTTTTGACTTTTCCCCAAGTGGAATTTATCAGTGTCATTATTCAAGTAATTTTGGAGAAGCATCACTATAGCCAAGAATATATAGTTTGATGATCCCAACAGTTACTGCCACATACTAAGACAATTATGTCCGGATAACTAGGGGGTTTATTTATGGCACAGAGAGGGCGGACTTGGATCCCAATCTGACCTTCTTAGAATATGCAATGTTGTATGTTACTTTATGTGTGTTTTTACCGTTTTGTGTATGTTCTGTAGGAACCCCTCCTCCGTTGGGGCTGGTTATACCACTCCGGATTAGTATTTTTGATACTTTTTTACATTCACCAATAAAGTCCTTTTGCATAGAGCTGATGGTTGTTAGTTGTGGTTGATTCACCTACAAATTTTCTGTTGGATAAGTCCCAATTGTTGCACTTTTTGTTTTCTATGAATTATATTGTTTAATAGGAGGATCCAGTCAAATTTAGGACGAATCAACTCAACAGCACACTTTCTAATTTTCCCCAGACAAATTTGGGCATTTTACATAATTTTTTTCATAGTAATGAAGTCATCTGGACACTGCCTTTTCTTACTATCAGCATGCTTTCTGTCAGCAGACAAGCCAACTGGCTCCTTGTACAGCTTTTTTCTCTCATACTTCAGACCCACTGTAAAGGTACTATAAGGCCTCGTACACACGATCGGACATATCCGATGAAAACGGTCCGCGGACCATTTCTATCGGATATGTCCGATCGGGAGTTTGATCCGATGGCGTGTACACACCATCGGATCAAATTCCCCGCCGCCGGACGGCGCGGTGACGTGGCGGTGACGTTGACGCCGCCACGTCACCGCACCAGGAAGTTAAACACTTCCGCGCATGCGCCGAATCCATTCGGCGGCGGCGCGGCGGCGGCGGTGGGGGACGACATGTCTGCTGGTAAGTGTACTAACCAGCAGACATGTCGGGCGGACAGATTCCCACCGGATAGATTTCAAAGCATGCTTTGAAATCTGTCGGGTGGACAAATCTGTCCGCTAGCCCATACACACGAGCGGAGATGTCTGCTGAAACGGTCCAGCGGACATATCCCCTTGTGTGTACAAGGCCTCAGAGGCTGATACTGGTCAAATTCATCTAGTTACATTGCTTAAACAATACATTTGATGTTGTATTTCTTTTAGACCTGCATTTTTTTTTTCCGCCTAGAGATCAGCTTTACAGTGTTGGAATAAAATAAAAAGATAAGCGCTACACAATGTGGTGATAATGAATCAACACAACTGTCCAAAAGTCTCAAAAGACTAGCAAAATAGAATGAATCAGAAATAACCTAACAGATAGAAACTTAATAACATGCATCAAAAAAAGGGTGTATCAACGGAGTGTTAAAATCAAAATGTTCCAACAATACCAACAGGCTGTACAAACAAGCATGAGCAAAACATTTTATAAAATTAATGAAATAGGGCAGCACAGTGGTGCAGCGAGTAGCACATTCGCCTGGCAGCAAAAGGGTCGCTGGTTCGAATCCTGACCATGACACCATCTGCCTGGAGTTTGCATGTTCTCCCTGTGTCTGCGTGGGTTTCCTCCGGGTACTCCGGTTTCCTCCCACACTCCAAGACATGCGGGTAGCTAAATTGGATCTCATCCAAATTGGCCCAGTATACATGTATATATGTGTGTATGACTGTGTGTCCCTAGCGTGTCATGATCCTACGGGGTAAAAATGACCGCACCAGCCAAGCAGACTCTGGCTGGAAAAAGCGCCCAGAGGCGATTCAGTTTGCATGCGTTGCGCTATACAAGTCATTGAATTCATTCAATTCAATTCATAATCTGAGCAACCGGTGGTGGATATCGATGGGTGCTGACAAGAAATGGATGTAGTAAATCACAGTGTCAAGCGAAGAGGTATCCCCAAAAAAAGTCTCCCAGAACTCTCACTCTAATGAGATGTAATGCAGGCATGCAATATGGGTGTATGCGTGTCCAAGGCGAATCTCAAAAGAGAGAACCCCAATAAGAGTAAAAAAGTCAGCAGACTAGATATGGCTAAAATAAAAGGAGCATAGAATCTATATGATGGTCTACATCCAAAATAGATCACACTATTATAGAACAAAAATGGGAACACAACTGGAGTGCAGGTGGAATACTGAGGGTAAATAATTGTCCAATTGGTAAATCCTTTGAAGGATTAGTGACTCTAATAGTTAAAATCATTAATCTCACACTGATTTTAATATCCTTAATCTCAGGATCAAAAAATAAAAATGGTTAAAGCAATAAGGCCAAATAGTAAAAGTATGTAATGACCATAATCAGGAGACCAAGAGTGTATGAAGGATTTATATATAAGGAATATAATTAATTATAATGTGTATAGATAAATGTACTAGAAAAATATTTTAAAATAGTATTCAAAAATATTGATTTAGAATATTAAAAAAATTAAAATATTGCAGCAGACATTGGTCTAGCAGGAATGGAAGATCTAAAAGGAAGCTTCCAATAATTGCCCAATGGTAATGGAATTATATATATATATATATATATATATATATATATATATATATATATATATATATATATATATATATATATACACACACACACACACACACACACACACACACACACACAGGGAGTGCAGAATTATTAGGCAAGTTGTATTTTTAAAGAATTAATTTTATTATTGAACAACAACCATGTTCTCAATGAACCCAAAAAACTCATTAATATCAAAGCTGAATATTTTTGGAAGTAGTTTTTAGTTTTAGCTATTTTAGGGGGATATCTGTGTGTGCAGGTGACTATTACTGTGCATAATTATTAGGCAACTTAACAAAAAACAAATATATACCCATTTCAATTATTTATTTTTACCAGTGAAACCAATATAACATCTCAACATTCACAAATATACATTTCTGACATTCAAAAACAAAACAAAAATAAATCAGTGACCAATATAGCCACCTTTCTTTGCAAGGACACTCATGCAGCCTGCCATCCATGGATTCTGTCAGTGTTTTGATCTGTTCACCATCAACATTGCGTGCAGCAGCAACCGCAGCCTCCCAGACACTGTTCAGAGAGGTGTACTGTTTTCCCTCCTTGTAAATCTCACGTTTGATGATGGACCACAGGTTCTCAATGGGGTTCAGATCAGGTGAACAAGGAGGCCATGTCATTAGTTTTTCTTCTTTTATACCCTTTCTTGCCAGCCACGCTGTGGAGTACTTGGACGCGTGTGATGGAGCATTGTCCTGCATGAAAATCATGTTTTTCTTGAAGGATGCAGACTTCTTCCTGTACCACTGCTTGAAGAAGGTGTCTTCCAGAAACTGGCAGTAGGACTGGGAGTTGAGCTTGACTCCATCCTCAACCCGAAAAGGCCCCACAAGCTCATCTTTGATGATACCAGCCCAAACCAGTACTCCACCTCCACCTTGCTGGCATCTGAGTCGGACTGGAGCTCTCTGCCCTTTACCAATCCAGCCACGGGCCCATCCATCTGGCCCATCAAGACTCACTCTCATTTCATCAGTCCATAAAACCTTAGAAAAATCAGTCTTGAGATATTTCTTGGCCCAGTCTTGACGTTTCAGCTTGTGTGTCTTGTTCAGTGGTTGTTCGTCTTTCAGCCTTTCTTACCTTGGCCATGTCTCTGAGTATTGCACACCTTGTGCTTTTGGGCACTCCAGTGATGTTGCAGCTCTGAAATATGGCCAAACTGGTGGCAAGTGGCATCTTGGCAGCTGCACGCTTGACTTTTCTCAGTTCGTGGGCAGTTATTTTGCGCCTTGGTTTTTCCACACGCTTCTTGCGACCCTGTTGACTATTTTGAATGAAACGCTTGATTGTTCGATGATCACGCTTCAGAAGCTTTGCATTTTTAAGAGTGCTGCATCCCTCTGCAAGATATCTCACTATTTTTGACTTTTCTGAGCCTGTCAAGTCCTTCTTTTGACCCATTTTGCCAAATAAAAGGAAGTTGCCTAATAATTATGCACACCTGATATAGGGTGTTGATGTCATTAGACCACACCCCTTCTCATTACAGAGATGTACATCACCTAATATGCTTAATTGGTAGTAGGCTTTCGAGCCTATACAGCTTGGAGTAAGACAACATGCATAAAGAGGATGATGTGGTCAAAATACTCATTTGCCTAATAATTCTGCACTCCCTGTACATACATACATATACACACACACAAACTACGGATGCCTGAATGCCGGTATCACAACGCCACCACTTTCCTAGGCCATCTAAAAAAATATATACATTGCAGAGTGACACAAATATACACATGTGCTTCTAGATGGTCAGCAAATGTAAATATACCTAAAAGGTGCCTGTGTAGGTGGAAAAGTAGTGAACCAAAACACTCTAGAGTAAATGGCTGTCTGTAAAGTGTCAGCTAAAAGTTACTAAGAAAGCAATTGAGGTCAAAGTCAACATTCATACCTCCTGGAGTGTTTTGAGTGTATGAATCCACCGTGATTCTTTCTGGCTAATTGTGCGGATTTTGTGACTTCCCCTTCATGATGCTTTGTATTTCTCTACTCCCCAAAATTGCAATTGCCTAGGATCTTGATTGTGTACTTTCGCAAAATGGCAAGATACACTATGTTTCAGGAACCCTTTGGTGATGTTACGAACATGTTCCTCTATTCTGACCTTGAGGGCCCTTTTGGTTCTGCCCACATATTGCAATTTACAATCACATTGGAGTACATAAATGACTCCCTCCGTATGACATCCTATAAAATCTTTGATGCCATAAGTATGGCCTGTATGAGTGCCGACAAATTCGGTCCTTTTCCCTTGGAGAAGCTTAGCATGCCTGCATGCATAGCAGTTCCTACAGGGAATGAATAATTTCCCATCAAAAAAGGTGTAACTGGGTTTCGGTGGTGGTGCGATGACCAATTGGACTAACATGTCCCTTAAGGTAGGAGCTCTTTCGTAGATGATTTTGGGTTTGTTCGGGAGAACGGTTTTAAGATCTTTATCATTAAGCAGTATGTTCCAGTGATCTTGTACTAGTTTAGCTACTTGATTGTGTTGGACATTGTAGTCCAGTAGGAGACAGGGTGCATCTTCTTGTGATTTGTCTCTGGTATTATTGAGCAACATAGAATTACGGTCCATACCTTGTACATGCTCAATTTGATTTTGGATCCAAGGTTTGTCATAGCTCTTCTCTACAAATCTGTTTCCGATCAATTGGGCCTGCTCTTTGAAGTCCTCCTCCCTAGTGAAGTTCTTTTTAAGCCTAATCAGTTGCCCTTTCAGAATGTTGTAGAGACATGGTTTATGATGACAGCTTTCTATAGATAGGTAGCTATTCGTATCAACTGTTTTGAAGTACGTTTTGGTGATAGTATTGTCATATACAGCCTGCTCTTCCCATTGTGCCATAAAGGCGCTGGCTACGCTGGGGGCAAATTTGGTACCCATAGCTATACCTATAGCTTGTTTGTAATAGGTTTGGTCATGCCAGAAATAATTATGTTTGAGGCAAAACTCTAAACATTTAATCAGGTACTTGCATTGTTTGCAAATCAAATTGCTATGTGTGCGTAATACCCACTTAGTGGCATGGCAAGCATCATGGTCACCAACTATGGTGTAAAGTGAGGTTACATCAGCCGTAGCCAAGTTCAGCCCTTGAATACTGGAACTGTGTTAATGAGCTGGAGTACATGCTTGGTGTCTTTCAAATATGCCATTGTGTTTTGTACTGCTGGCTGAATGAAATGATCAATGTATTGTCCCATCCTGGAAGATAATGACTCAATGCCATTGACTATCGGTCGTCCAGGTGGGTTTTCTTTTGACTTGTGGATTTTGGGGACTGTGTAGATCCCAGGGATCCCACAAGTGTCAGGTACAAAATAAGTAGATTCCTTTTTGTTTAGGATGCCTTTTTTGACTCCTAAGTTGACTACCAATGTTAGTTCTTTTTTAAATTTCGAGGTGGGGTTCCCCGATATTTTCTCCCACATATTGTTCTTTTGTTTGAATCCCTATGGCTCCCCCTTTGTCCGCCGGGCGGATCACAATCTAATTTCTTTCAGTCAGTTTTATTACCTTCTTAATATGTAAAGGATCATATTTCTTCTTAATCTCTAGAGATTCCAGATCTTCTAGAAGTAGTTTTTTGAAGACTTCAATATGTTGATTGTCCGATACTAATGGGTTAAACGTGGAATTATTCTGTAACGTACTTTGAATGAGATCAGGGTTCAAAGGGATTGATGATTTCCGATAGTAGGAATTATTCAGGAAATATTTCTTCATATTAAGTTTCCTAATATATATATGCACATTATAATTATTTATATTCCTTATATATAAATCCTCCATACACTCTTGGTCTCGTGATTTTATTATGGTCATTACATACTTTCACTATTTGGTCTTATTACTTTAACCATTTTTAAATTTTTGATCCTATGAGATTAAAGGGGTGTTCCAGCCCAAAATTGTGTTTATTAAAAGTCAGCAGCTACAAAAAGTGTAGCTGCTGGCTTTTAATAAACACTCACTTACCTGGTCTTGCATTCCAGCGACGCGCCGACAGGGGCTCCACTCCTCTCCCCCCTCCCCAGCCGGCGTCCCCATTCCTACTGTGGGCACCCAGCCGTGACAGCCTTCACGGCCGGGCACCCACTGGGCATGCACGTGCGGTGCGGCTCGCCGCTGATTGGAGAGGCGATCACATGGGACCTGTCATGTGTCCCATGTGATCGCCTACAGGGAGGGGCTGGTGTAGGCGATTAAGGCTTAATCGCCTAACCAGCCCCTCGGCAGAAGCAGGAAGTGGGACAGGAAGTCCCACCCCCCCCCCAAAAAAATTACATGCCAAATGTGGCATGTAAGGGGGAGGGGAGTGGATTAAAAAAACTAATTTTTTAGGTGGAACTCCTCTTTAAGGATATAAAAATCAGTGTGAGATTAACGATTTTAAGAAATAGCGCCGCTATTTTTAGCGGTGCTATACCGCCAGCGAGGCTCCCGCCCCAGTGTGAAAGGGGCCTAAAGGAGATGGACTAGCCAAGCAGGTCTCCAGACCTAAACCCTATGGAGCATCTGTAGGGCATCCTCAAAACTGGAGGGGGAGGGGGAGGAGCGCAAGGTCTCTAACATCCACCAGCTCCATGATGTGGTCATGTAGGAGTAAAACGACTGCAGTGGCAGCCTGTGAAGCCCTTGTAATATAAATAAAAGTGACAATTATTTTTAAAAAGAGTGTAAAAAATAATCTTAACAAAGTTAGAATAAATAAGAATTATTTTTTTTTTCTAAACGCGCCCTGTCCCTTGTGTGCAGAAGTGAATGCATACATGAGCAGAGAAAGAAAACGGTGTTCAAACCACACATGCAATGTCGCCACGATCAGTAGAGCGAGAGTAATAATTTCAGCCCTGGACCTCCTCTAACTCAACCTGTAGAATTTTTTTTAAACTTTGTCTATGGAGATTAAGGGTAAAAGTTTGTCGCTATTCCACGAGCAGGCGCAATTTTGAAGCGTGATGTTGGGTATCAATTTACTCGGCGTAACATTTATCTTTCACAATATAACAAAAAAATTGGGCTTACTTTACTGTTGTCTTATTTTTTAATTTAAAAAAGTGTATTTTTTTTCCAAAAAAAGGTGCGCTTGTAAGACCACTGTGCAAATACGGTGTGACAAAGTATTGCAGCGAACGCCATTTTATTCCCTAGGATGTTAGAAAAAAAATCTATAACGTTTGGGGGTTCCAAGTATTTTTCTAGGAAAAAAAAAAAACTTTAGCTTGTAAACAACCAATCTCACAAAGATCATATAAAGCAGAAAAAACTTTCAGACTAGTATATAGTCCAATCTCAATTCTGCAGCAGCGCTGCAAACCTTAAGTTTGTAAAAGACACAGCAAGTTGACCGTCCGGGATTGCTTGAAAATTGTGCTTCCAATCACCAACAATGTTCACCACGTGGGGGGAGAAAGAAAGTCCCCTTTGGGGAAACACTTACCAGATGGTAATGATCAGAGAGCCCATCAATACATTTCCTTTAGTCACCGTCACGATCTTATTACTCTCCAGGTATATTGGATCAAAAATTCGCAAGTGTGTAGGGAAAGAAAAAAATATCTACATAGAGCAGTATCGTTTGATAACTTTTAATAGCCCAAAATAGATCCCCCTTACAAGTGCATGCGTACCATAGTTAAATAAGTTTCAGGCAAATTACTGATACTCAAAATCAGTCTGTGTGTGTGTGAACTCTTCACTGGATACCTGAGGACCGCTTGGAAGGACTTCCTGCAGTTTCCTGGTTTCCTCCGTGTGGAGCGCACGCGTCACTTCCGGGTTAGGTGCTGAACAAACACGCTCTGACGTTTCGTCGTTTAGGACTTCTTCTGAGAGCGTGACTTGTTCAGTGCACCCCCCGGGATTAAATAGGCTACAGACCGTCCCTATTGGGTACACGTCATTTGCGTCACTTCTCTTCCCTGGCCGTGATTCGCTCAAACTTCGGCAACTCAGGGCGGAAGTGTTGCCGTCTGTGTTGTACAACGCCACTGTTGCCAGTCACTGTTCCCACCATACTGCTGCGCATAAGATTTATGTTAGATCCGCAGCTAGTACGAGGGACAGCGCATCAGTAGCCTTCTCATATATTGCACCCCAGACCCTCCGTGACAAATTTCAAAATAGGCATTTAATGCCAGAAGTCTGCTACACAGGGGAATTTGATCTGCAGTGCAATAAATATTATATACAATAACTATAAGAAGATACCATTTTAAAATTATAGCATTTAAAAATTAACAATTTAAAAAATTACATTTTTCTGCTTTATATGATTGTTATTTTCTTTTAGCAGCTGCTTTTCTATATATGGTATTATTGTTTATCAGAGGCATCTGTACAGAGATTTTTGAGTTATTATCCTAAGCGCAGAGTTGGACTACATTAGAGGGCCACTTAGTAGTACTATAGATTGATACAATCTCACAAAGAGGCTTGGTCCTTAAGTGGTTAACCACTTGACGACCGCACTATAGACAAAATACGTCTACAGCACGGTCGAGTTATTCTGGAAGGACGTCCATAGATGAGCACTCCCTGGGGCGCGCTCCCGGAATTATCCGTGACTGCCGGGTCTAGAAGACGCCGGCGCATCACGGATCGGGGTAAATTGACGTTTACCACGTCAACGCTCAGTCAAATGACAAATCACTTGTAAACAAACCAGCGTCATGACGCTGGGTCCTCCCTCCCCTCTCTGTACCGATTGGTACCGAGCGAGAGGAGAGGGGGAGGGAGCGGATGGCAGCTGCAGTGCTGTGGGCTGGATCTGTGACAATTGCAGTCACAGATCCAGCCATCCATCCCTCCATGCTCAGCCATCGCTGTGCAATACCCCACAATACATGTAACCAGTAAAAATATTTAAAGCGTTGCCTATGGGGATTTTTAAGTTAGCAAAGTTTGGCACCATTCCACAAGCGTGTGCAATTCTCACATGTTGGGTATCAATTTACTCGGCACAACTTCATCTTTCATATTATGCAAAAACATTGGGATAACTTTACTGTTTTTTTTTTTTTGGTTAAACGTTCGAAAAATTGCTGCGCAAATGCCATGCGAGATAAAAAGTTGTAATGACCGCCATTATATTCTGGCCTGGGTGCTCCAGAACATCTGAAGGTGCTCCCTGCATGTTGGGCCTCTGTATTTGGCCACGCTGTGTAAAAGTCTCACATATGGTATCGGCATACTCGGGAGGAATAGGAGAATGTGTTTTGGGGTGCAATTTGTGGTATGCATATGCTGTGTGTGAAAAATAACTTGCTAATATGACAATTTTGTGAAACAAAAAAAAATAAAAAAAATCTTGATTTTGCAAAGAATTGTGGGAAAAAATGACAACGTCAAAAAACTCACCATGCCTCTTTCTAAATACATTGGAATGTCTTCTTTCCAAAAAGGGGTCATTTGGGGGGTATTTGTACTTTTCTGGCATGTTAGGGTCTCAAGAAATGAGATAGGCCGTCAGTACTTCAGATGCGATTAATTTTCAGATATTGGCACCATAGCTTGTGGACTCCATAACTTTTACAAAAACCAAATATACACCAACGTGTACTTATTTTCACCAAAGATATGTAGCAGTATACATTTTAGCCAAAATTTATGAAGAAAAAATACTAAATTTGCTACATTTTATAACAAACGAGAAAAAGTCATTTATTTATTTTTTACAGAACTTTCAGGCTTTTTTCTTTTATAGCGCAAAAAATAAACCCAACGGTGATTAAATACCACCAAAAGAAAGCTCTATTTGTGTGAAAAAAAAAAAAAAAAAAGGACAAAAATGTCATACTGGTACAATGTTGTATAACTGAGTAATTGTCATTCAAATTGTGAGAGCACCAAAAGCTGAAAATTGACCTGGTTAGGAAGGGGGTTTAAGTGCCCAGTGGTCAAGAGGTTAAAAAGGTAAAACACATTTTTAGGTTTAGTAACACTAAAATTAACACATTAAAATTAAGACTTAAAGAAAATAAAAAAAGCCATCCTAAAAGTTATGTAGTAGCAATTTCGTTGTACATTGTCAAAAAAAAGCATTTGCCATGTTACCTCTGTAAAGATGCAGCAAATACGTGCAATTTCTGCATTATATATCCTTTTCACCTTGCAAATATATACCGGTAAACATGTCTAAATGGGTAAAGATCACATGGAAAAAATGCATGCATTTTAAAATGCAAAGGCATGATTCAACTGGTAAAACCTGATAGTGTTCCGGCTAATTAATGGCCCCAATAACTATCTTTGCATACAAGTGGGAATATGCTTTTTTTTTTTTTTGATGAGACTGAAGAACCACATTAAATATAGTTTGTAGTAGTAGAAAGCAGCATCATAATTGCACACAAAAAGGAGCTAAAGAAAGCTTTCATCAGCAACGAATAACAGCCCAATATCTTGGATAAACCTGCAAGTAATTATACATGGCTTTTGCTGTGCTAATTTATAGCTTACCACTTTTTGAGCAATCCACAGGATAGAAAATCCTTTAAACTGGCACAATTACAAACCAACGAATAATAATAAAAACAACAATAACAATAATTAGCTACAGGGGAGTTCTAATTCCTGAGGATTTGTGTGGTGGCAGAGCCAAACGTATTAGCAAGATGTGCGATTGTCTTTACTTATTGCCTCCTGGAGTAGATTTGGATTTCTTTAGGGTTTGTCGAATACCAATACACAGGAAGCAAATCGGTCCGCCAATGTTCATACTATCATGACAAGCACAGGCCTAGAAGCTACAATTGTAGCATTACTTATGCAAATGCAGTTGGATGCAAAGTAATCTGTTAAACCAAGTGAAAACATTAGTTTTCTAATATAAAAGTTTACCATATTTGTTAAGCCTAGTACACACCACTAGTTTTCTTGAATGAAAAAAAAACCTGACAGCTCAGGTCAGAGTCGCTGTACTAACAACTCCTATGTTAGTACAGCAATATCCCCTTCTGTGCTATTGTGTTCCAACAGGGGGGTGCCGGCCGACAGTCAGCCCATGTGTACTAGGGTTTAAGCAAACATTTCAATTACTTAGGCCAAACAGAAGAATATGTCATTATCGATTTATAAAAAATGAATTTTACTCCTCAAGTGGCTGTATTACAACACATGTGGCTAAAAGATTGTTCCTTCTAAAGAGGTTGTAAACCTCAGAAAACCCGTAACCCGTGGTTGCAGGAAAGAAATGTGCACCATCTATGGTCTGCCCTCTTTATATGAGCATGTTTTTGTCAACTCAAACCAATTGGCTCCTTGTGCTGCTTTTCTTCCCCCTACACTCCAACCTGTAGCACAGGGATGGAAAGAGATTGATACAAGGTCAAAATGTGGCTACATTAACCACTTAAGACCCGGACCAAAATGCAGGTAAATGACCACGTCGCACGACAATTGCGCGGTCGTGCGACGTGGCTCCCAAACAAAATTTGCGTACTTTTCTTCCCACAAATAGAGCTTTCTTTTGGTGGTATTTGATCGCCTCTGCGATTTTTATTTTTTGCGCTATATACAAAAATAGAGCGACATTTTTGAAAAAAAAAAAAAAAACAATATTTTTTACTTTTTGTTATAAGAAAAATCAAATAAACTACATTTTAGTCAAACATTTAGGCTAAAATTTATTCAGCCACATGTCTTTAGTAAAACAAAAAAAAGAAAAAAAAAATCGCAATAAAAAAATAATCTACCTAGCGGGAACAGCGACACTAATACAGCGATCAGAAAAATGATCGCTTAGTGATGCTGGCAATAGGGAGTGAAAGGGTTAACTAGGGCGGTGATCAAGGGGTTAAAACTTTGTTGGGGGGGGGGGTACGGGGGCTACCCTGAACCTAACACTTACTGACTGTCACACTGACACTACATACAGTAATCATACATGATTACTGCATTCAGTGACACTGTGACAGGGGGGAGGGCAATCGCAAAGGGTTAATGTGCCTATGTGTAGTGTGTGTCAGTGTAGTGTTGTGCAGACTTACTGTGCGATGTGATCTCTCCTCAGCAGCGGTTGAAAAAAACGCTGAGAGGAGAGATCACATCACTTCCCCCTTCCTGTGTTTACACAGGAGGAGGAAGTGCAGGGCGGGGGAGCGGGCGGATTGGCTGGGAGCGATCCGGAGGGGGCGGACAAAAACGAATAGCCGCCCCCTTGTCCCGGATTCGCTCGTACCGCCGCATGTACCGGGGGGTCCCCGATCGGACCCCCGACCCACCTCAAGGCACCAACGTATATATACGTTGATGTGCCTGTCGGTGCCATTCTGCCGACGTAAATGTACATGCGGAGGTCCATAAGAGGTAAAAAAATAAATAAAAAAAATAAGCACTTTACTACAGGCTTGTGCTTTGTTTTGTTTTTTTCAAAACAGGTTATATTTACCTGCTTAGTACAATGGTTTCACACACAGCAGCCCTGATCCTCTTCTTTTTGGGTCCCCCGCCAGCGGTCCTGGCTCCTCCCTCATGTCGAATGCCCCCAACAAGCCTCTTGCTATGGGGGCACTTAAGTAGGCTCGCTCCTGTGAATAGACATTTTCCATGTACACACAGAGCATTGCTTGGCCCCACCCTCTCGCTCTCCTTGGCTGTAATTGACAGCAGCAGGAGCCAATGGCTCCCACTGCTGTGGGAGTCAATGAGACAGAGACCCGCACATAGCTGAGCCCCCACTTCATCCAGCATAGTATAATGGGGACTGGGGGGGAGCTTCACCCAGGCTTTACACCCTAATGCATAGAATGCATTAAGATTTAAAAGGAAAAAAAAACAGCATTCTGTTTCTAGAACCACTTTAAGGTCCCTTTCACACTGGGGCAAGAGGTGCGGTGGCAGTAAAGTGCCGCTATTTTTAGCGGCGCTTTACCGATAATTTCACGGCACTATTCGGCCGCTAGCATGGCAGTTTTAGCCCCCGCTAGTGGCCGAAAAGGGGTAAAAAACCACCACAAAGCACCAGAGGCGCTTTTGCCTTGGGTATAGCCACAGTGTCCCATTGCTTTCAATGGGCAGGAGCGGTGGAGGAGCGGTACACACACACACACACACACACACACCACTCCTTCACCACTCCAAAGATGCGGCTAGCAGGACTTTTTTTCACATCCTGCTAGCGCACCGCGTGATCGTGCCGTCCAATGACGGCGCGATCACGGATGTAAACACTGCAGGTCATCTCTCTCCTCTCCTCACCAGCGTGAGAGAGACGCTGCAATGGAGGAGAGAGATTAGTGCCCCACCAGTGCCACCTGTGCCCCACCAGTGCACAACACTGCCCCATCAGTGCCGCCTGTGCACAACACTGCCCCATCAGTGCCGCCTGTGCACAACACTGCCCCATCAGTGCCGCCTGTGCCCACCAGTGGCCATCTGCAGCCCACCAGTGGCCATCTGCAGCCCACCAGTGGCCATCTGCAGCCCACCAGTGGCCATCTGCAGCCCACCAGTGGCCATCTGCAGCCCACCAGTGGCCATCTGCAGCCCACCAGTGGCCATCTGCAGCCCACCAGTGGCACACCAATTCCACCTGCACCACTGCAGTGCCTCCTGTTGGCTTGAAATGAGAGAAGCTGTCAGTACTTCAGGTGTGATCAAATGGATCAATTTTCAGAAATTGGTACCATAGCTTGTAGACCCTATAACTTTCACCCAGACTAAATAATATTCATTTTTTTTATTTTTTTTTACCAAAAATATGTAGCAGTATACATTTTAGGCCAAATTTATGAGGAAAAATTACTTTTTTACAAAATGTTATGATAGAAATAAAGAAAAATTCATACTTTTACAAAATTTTCGTTCTTTTTTCATTAATAGCGCAAAAATAAAAACCACAGAGGTGATCAAATACCACCAAAAGAAAGCTCTATTTGTGGGAAAAAAAAGGACAAAAATGTAATTTGGCTACAGTGTTGTATGACCAAGTTATTGTCATTCAAACTGTGAGAGCACCGAAAGCTAAAAATTGGTCTGGTTATTAAGTGCCCAGTGGCCAAGTGGTTAAAGATGTGTTTTTTGCTTTTGCCTTTTATTTCCGATTAGAGTGTGTGGCTTCAAAACACTGGATTGGCATAGCAGCCAGGCACTTGGGAAATAGAAAAGAGAGTCAGTAATGCTGCACCAAGGCATTTCTCTTGGCAGGGCATCTACTTTAGATATGAAAGAAAACTGAAGAATTTTCTACTCAACAAAATTATACTAATACTATACTAATTATACCAACTCTACAGTAAATGCAGAAGTTCACACAGTATGACAGGTGTATGTGTTTTCACCCTACTCAACCATTTATATACATTAATTTAAACATCTCAGAAACCTTATAAAAATTATACCTGGATTACATAAAATTTGGTTACGCTGCATAAAATCTAAGCACAGAGAATCATATTTAAAAAAAAGTATTTATTGAATTTAGCTCTTACATGGTGCATTAAACTGCCCAAAAACTGAAAAGCGTTCCTTGCAAAGCCATAAAACTACAAGACACTTTTAACAAATGGTAAAGAAGGAGTCACATAATTGGGTGCATCCACATTTACAACTACAACAGATGTTGCAAAATAGAGTTGCATCTGCAGAGGGACAAGCCCTTAATTATGCACTTGCCAATGGAGTCATACATTTTGTAAAAAGTAAAATAACTGTCTGTTCCTTTGCCATCTGCAGACAATATCTGCAATGTATAATTCTGTGGTAAACCAAGATTTTCCAGAAGAAAAGCTGTTAATTAGCTCATTAAATCAAGTCAACAGTACCTTGGGCTTTGAAATAAGGCTCGAAAGGTTATTCTTGGGGTGGTTTTATACATGCAAATAGATTCCTTACATTTTTATAAACACGCAGCACGAAATACATTGCAAGTATAATCTACAAAACTGGAAGCAGCAGCTGTTTTGTAGTTCAAAGGAACTAGGCGCTGCATTATTATTTTTTTCTTGCTTTTACTATAGAAATACTGTGGTCAATACTGCCAGTTTTAATAGTTTAAAGTGGAGTTCCACCCAAAAATGGAACTTCCGCTTATCCCACTCCTCACCCCCTTACATGCCACATTTGGCATGTCATTTTTTTGGCGGGGGGGAGTGGGGGCTTCAGGGAGGAGTGGGACTTCCTTTTAAACGCTGGAGCAGGAAAGTGTTTATTAAAAGCCAGCAGCTACACTTTTTGTAGCTGCTGATTTTTAATAAACATAAAAACACCTTTAACAATCAGTTCAAAGGTCAAAGGGTTTAATATTAAAAAATATAATTTAAAGTGCATCAAAGTTAAATACAAATATTACCAGTTACCAGTCATTGGATGTGGTGACTGCATTAGTTTTAATTTTTACAGAAATATTTCTCTTCGTTTTTAATTAGTGATCCTGCCGGCAAAACACTTCTTGTCCTTGCGTGACAATATTCATTGTATTGCATGTATGGAAAAGCAGCATT
This sequence comes from Rana kukunoris, assembly GCA_029574335.1. Lineage (NCBI taxonomy): Eukaryota > Metazoa > Chordata > Amphibia > Anura > Ranidae > Rana > Rana kukunoris. Next base: position 319,078,871 of record CM056049.1, on the reverse strand, counting down.
GCCACCATCAAATTCATCATTTAGTGGTGGGGCATTTCAAAAAAAGACTGCCCCAGCTCTCCTGCAAAAAATGAATTACATTCATTCAGAAAATGCAAAGTATTGCAATGAATAGCATCTGTGGCAAGTGGTCGACCTGTGTGCAGGATGCAGCAGGGCAACTACTCAACACGGGGCACGGAAGCAAGTGGAGATCACTGGAGTAGCGATTTCCAACTTCCAGGATTATTGGCCAGGCATAGCTTAAAATAAAAATACAAATGAATCTGCACTTGTGCAAAACTGAAATCAAAACTTATCCAAACACTAGATAATAAAACAAGATACAAAAATATGTTGCGCTATGCAATACAAATAAATTAGTGATATAGTATAAATAAGGAGGTGAAAAAAAAACTGTTGCATCACCAAAATGTGTAAATAGCCAGCTATTGGCGGTTTTGTAAAAAGTGGTCACTTTTAAGGGCAGTGATTGGTTAGTTGCTTTGGAGGGCAGGGGTCTAATAGACATAGGGGTTTATTTACTAAAGCTAGAGAGGGCAATATTAGTCACAAATTCTGCAGAGAAACAAATCAGCTTCTAAACTCAGCTTGTTTAATTAAGCTTTAGCAATAAAACCTGTAGACCAATTGGTTTCTCTGCAGAATTATGACTAATTTATGACTAATCTAGCTTTAGTAAATAAACCCCATAGTCACATAGTCAGGTTGAAAAGACACAAGTCCGACTAGTTCAACCAAAAAAAGTTAATAAATACTAATCTACAATATACACAATCCATCACCCACGGTTGATCCAGAAGAAGGCGAAAAGCCCCAGCAGAGCATGCTCCAATTTGCCACATCAGGGAAAGAAAATCCTTTCTGAGCCCCCGAGAGGCCATCGGATTTTCCCTAAATCAACTTTTCCTATAAAATGTTAGTACCCAGCTATATTATGTACATCTAGTAAAGAATCCAGGCCCTTTTTAAAGCAATCTACTGAGCTTGCCAGAACTGGAGGGAGTCCATTTCACATCTCTTACTGTGAAGAAACATTTCCGCATTTGGAGATCAAATCTTTTTTCCTGTAGACGTAAAACGTGCCCACCCTTGTCCTCTGATGACCTTAAAGTCCATAACTCAACACCAAAGTTCACTATATGGACCACTTATGTATTTCCCATGAGAGAATAAATTCAGTGGGCCAGATTCTCAAAGAAGTTATGCCGGGGTATATGGAGATGCGTGGCTTAAGTGTAAATTTGCGCCGGAGTATCTATGCACCGTACACACAGAACTAGATACACACCAAAATAGCCTACTCCCGACCGGTGTAACTTGCCTACGCCTGCACATCTTAGGTGCATATTTATGCCGGACGCATCTGGCAAACCAATTCATTTCCTATGCAAATGAGGGAGAAACGCCGATTCCCGAACATAGGCCCGTTCGGCGCAGGCTACGTGCGGTGTGCCTAAGCTGTTTGGCCGGCCTAAAGTTACCCCTCATAAAAGCAGGGGTAACTTTGCTCCAGACTTGCTCAAGTCAGCTGGAGAGCAGCTTCAGCAGCACCGTTACAGGACAACACATGGCAGCCGTGGTCCTAGCACTACTAATGGGTCCTCCGCCACCAGGGCCGCCATCAGGGGGGTACAGGCAGTACACCTGTAAGGGGCCCGGAGGCCACCAGGGCCCCAGATGGGAACCCCACTTTTTTTATATAAAAAAAATTCCCAAATAAAGGGGGCTTTCCATCTGGGACCTCTGGGCCCTTTAATAATAATAATGATAATAATAATTATATATATATTTTTGTCCGAAAGGCACTGGCCGTGAACTTGTTCTGCATACAGACGGCAGAACTTTTTCAGCCAACATTCACGAAACTACGTAGTTTTTCTGCCCTTTTGTCCGATGGAGCGTACAGACGGTTTGATTATACGACAAAACACGTCCATCGGAATATTCGATCATGTGTGCGATCCTTTAGCCTGTAGGGTTCAATATTGGGTTGGCTCACCCTTTGCAGCTATAAAAGCTTCAACTCTTCTGGGAAGGCCGTCCACAAGGTTTAGGAGTGTGTCCATGGGAATGTTTGACCATTCTTCCAGAAGTGTATTTGTGAGGTCTGGAACTGATGTTGGACAAGAAGGCCCGGCTCACAGTCTCCGCTCTAATTCATTCCAAAGGTGTTCTATCGGGTTGAGGTCAGGACTCTGTGCAGGCCAGTCCAGTTCCTCCACCCCAAACGCACTCATTTATGTCTTTATGGTCCTTGCTTTGTGGACTGATCCAAATCATTTGATAAAAGGGGGGTTATGGTCTGGGGTTGTTTTTCTGGGGTTGGGTTTGGCCCCTTACTTCCATTGAAGGGAACTCTTAAGGCGTCAGCATAACAAGGCATTTTGGACAATTTCATGCTCCCAACTTTGTAGAAACAGTTTGGGGACGGCCCCTTCCTGTTCCAACATGACCGCTCACCAGTGCACAAAGCAAGGTCCATAAAGACATGGATGAGCAAGTTTGGGGTGGAGGAACTTGACTGGCCTGCACAGAGTCCTGACCTCAACTCGATAGAACACCTTAGAAATGAATTAGAGCAGAGACTGCAAGGCAGGCCTTCTTGTCCATCCAAAAAATATAAATAAAAATATATTGAAAAAAAATATTTTTTTATAAAAATAAAATAAAAAAAGGGGGGTTCCCATCCGGGCCCCTGGGGACCCCCAGGCCCCTTACAGGTGTACTGCCTGTACCCCCCTGATGGCGGCCCTGGTCATAAGTCTTTATTGCTGTTATAAAGGCTGACATCTCCTGGGTGTTAAAGTTTTTTTTCCTCCTCTGCCTGTGGGGAACGGGAGCAGCCATCTCACAGCAAAAGTACCTTCCCTGGGGGGGGGGAATAAAACTGGATGTACTTTTGCATCGGCTGGGTGTAAGTTGGGCCGGCGTATCTCTAAGTTGGGACAGCATAGTTGTGAGCATGCTCACAAGGGAACGAACGTACTGAGCATGCTCCGTCTAAGATACGCCGGGCGTAAATCACTAGACCATTAATTTGCATAATGACACACCAACCACTTGCAGTTGCACCGGCTTACGCCGAAGGAATTAAGTTACGCCGGCGCAAAGTTAGGTGCAAGTGCTTTATGAATACTGTAGTTGCCTCTCTGAGTTACATCGGCGTAGTATCTGAGATACACTACGCCCGCCTAAAGATAGGCAATTCTACCTGAATCTGGCCCAGTTACTCTAATCTTTCCTCATAGCTGAGCTCCCCCATGCCTCTCATCAGTTTGGTTGCCCTTCTCTGCACTTTCTCCCATTCCGATATCCTTTTTGAGAACTGGTGCCCAAAACTGAACTGCATATTCCAAATTAAGTCTTACTAATTATTCATACAGGGACAAAATTATATCTCCATCTCTGGAACCTATACCTCTCTTACTACAAGAAAGGACTTTGCTCACTTTGGAAACTGCAGCTTGGCATTGCATGCCATTATTGAGCGTATAATCTACCAAAACCCCCAGATCCTTCACCAGATCTCCCCCCCAGTTAAACTCCCCCTAGTAGGTATTGCGTAATTTGCATCCTTTTCTTCCCACAAATAGAGCTTTCTTTTGATGGTATTTGATTGCCTCTGCGATTTTTTTTTTTTGCGATATAAACGGAAAAAAATGTTTTTGAAAAAAAAATGCCTGAGGAAAATACCAGCGGGAGAAGAGGTAACATCACTTCCTCCTTGCCTGTGTTTACAGTTCAGGCAGAGGAGGAAGCGGATTGGCTGTGAGCGATCGCGAGGGGGCGGACAAAAACGAACAGCCGCCCCCTCATGCCGGATTACTCCCAGACACTTAGCGACCACCGCACGTAGCGGAGGAGTCCCGATCGGACCCCCGACCCGCTAGAAGGCAGGGACGTACATGTACGCCCATCTACCTGTACGTGCCATTCTGTGGACGTACATAGTCGTGTGGTGGGCGTTAAGTTTTTAGGGTCGGCCTGCAAAGTGGAGGACGTTATTCCACTGCATAGCTTGGTGTCATCTGCAAAGCCAAAAATGTTACTTTTTAATCCCAGACCCAATATCATTTATAAAAAGATATTAAAAAAGTAAGGGGCCCAGAACTGAACCTTGGGGTACACCACTAATAACCTATCAAAGAATCATTAACCACCACTGTCAAAGTTTTTTTCAGACAGTTTTCTATTCATTTATAAATTGGTCTTTCCAAGCCTGTAGATTTTACCTTACACATTAGCCATGTGTGGGGACACTTGTCAAACGCTTTGGAAAAGTCCAAGTATACCACGTCCACAGTTATCCCTCTGTCCAAGGTTTTACTTAACTCCTCATAAAAAAGAAATCAGGTTTGTTTCACAAAGTCTGTCTTTTATTAATCTATGCGGTCTGTTGCTTAAAATATTTTTTTCCAGCAAGAACTCGTCTATGTGGTCTTTCATTTAGCTTTTATAGTCGAAGATACTGGAGAGTTTAACCAACAGGTCTATAGTTACTTGGTAGAGACTTTTTAAATATGGGCACCACATTGGCCCTGCGCCAATCCAGTGGTACCATTCCAGTCATTAACTAGTCCCAAAATATTACAAACGATGGCCTTGAAATTACAGAGCTCAACTGTTTTTGGATCCATGGGTGGGGATGCCATCGGATCCAGGTGCTTTATCCACTTTTATTCTGTCTAAATATTTCTGGACCATATCACTTTTGAGCCATTGTGGATCATTTGGGGCCATGTCACTACCATACCCATTATGCACACAAGCTCCTCCCTCATTCTCCTTTGTATACACAGAGCTCAAGAAAGAATTTAATAAATTTGCCTTCTTTGTCCCCAGTCACCCAGTCTAGATTATTTTATAAAGGGCCTATATGCTCAGACCTGACCTTTTTACTATTAATATATTTGAAGAATTTTTGGGGTTCTGTCCTCTGTCGTTCTTTTTGAATTTTTGCATCATTGATTTCCTTTCTACATATTCCGTCATAATCTTAGTAGCATTTAAACAGGGATAGTGTTTATTCAATTTTATACTACTTTAAAAGTTATCTTATTTATTATAGTCATTTTAACATTGGCTATGAGCCACATAGGTTTTATTCTTAGCCTCTTAACCACTTAAGGACCGGACCAATATGCTGCTGAATGCCCAGAGGCGTTTTTACAATTCGGCACTTTTGCATCCTTTTCTTTCCACAAATAGAGCTTTCTTTTGGTGGTATTTGATCACCTCTGCAATTTTTATTTTTTGCGCTATATACAAAAATAGAGCGACATTTTTGAAAAAAAAATCAATATTTTTTACTATTTGTTATAAGAAAAATCAAATAAACTAAATTTTAGTCAAACATTTAGGCCAAAATTTATTCAGCCACATGTCTTTAGTAAAAAAAAAAAAAAATAGCTACCTAGCGGCAACAGTGACACTAATACAGCAATCAGAAAAATTATCGCTTAGTGACACTGGCAATAGGGGGTGAAAGGGTTAACTAGGGCAGTGATGAAGGGGTTAAAACTTTATTAGGGGGGTACGGGGGCTACCCTGGACCTAACAGTGACGGGGGGTGGGGGGGGTGATTGGGGGGGGTTAAATGTGCCTATGTGTGGTGTCAGTGTAGTGTTAGTGCAGACTCACTTGTGATGTCTTCTCTCCTCAGTGGCGGTTGACAATACCGCCGAGAGGAGAGATTACATCACTTCCCCCTTCCTGTGTTTACACAGGAAGAGGGCGGGGGAGGACTCGCATTGGCTGGGAGCGATCCGGAGGAGGCGGACAAAAAAGAAAAGCCGCCCCCTCATCCCGGATCGCTCCTGAAGCCACGGGGACCGCCGCAAGTACCGGGGGGGTCCCGATCGGACCCCCGACCCACATCTAGGCAGGGACGTACAGGTGTGCCAATGTGCCTGTACGTGCCATTCTGCCGACGTATATGTACATGCGTCGGTCCTTAAAGGGTTAAACTTCTTACTCATGGGAATATACTTTGCAGAGAGTTTGCACACAGTCTTTTTGAAGAATTCACATTTCTGTTCTGTGTCCATTGATGTTAATATTCCCTACCAGTCTAAGTCCTGGAGAACAGCCTTCATCCTTGAAAATGTTCCTCTCTTAAAGTTAATGTTTTTATCTTTCCCGTATGAGTTTGTTGCTTACAACCAACATTAAAATGAAATCAGGTTATGGTCACTGCTACCCAGATGTTCTTTTATACGAATATTGGTAATAAGCTCTGCATGGTTTGAGATTACCAGGTCAAGCAGAGCATCATTCCTAGCCGGGGCCTCGATAAACTGGACCATAAAACTGCCTTGTAAAAGGTTTATACATTTTTGCCCTTTAACCACTTAAGGACCATAGGTGTTTTTCAGATTTGGTGTTTGCAAGACTAAAACATTTTTTTCTGCTAGAAAATTACTTAAAACCCCCCAAACATTATATATTTTTTTTCTAACACCCTAGAGAATAAAATGGTGGTCATTGCAATACTTTTTGTCACACCTCATTTGCCCAGCGGTCTTACAAGCGCACTTTTTGGAAAAAATCACTTTGAATTAAGAAAAAAAGACAATGAATTTGGCCCAATTTTTTTTATATATTGTGAAAGATAATGTTACGCCGAGTAAAATGATACCCAACATGTCACGCTTAAAAATAGCGCCCGCTCGTGGCATTGCGTCAAACTTTTACCCTTAAATATCTCAATAGGCGACGTTTAAAAAATTCTATAGGTTGCATCTTTTGAGTTACAGGAGGTCTAGGGCTAGAATTATTGCTCTCACTCCAACGATCGTGGTGATATCTCACTTGTGTAGTTTGAACACCATTTTCATATGCAGACGCTACTCACGTATGCGTTCGCTTCTGCGCGCAAGCTCGTCGGGACGGGGCGCTTTAAAAAAAAAAAAAAAAAAAAAAAGGGATTTTTAAATACAGCTTACCTGTAAAATCCTTTTCTTGGAGTACATCACGGGACACAGAGCGGCATATTCATTACTATATGGGTTATATGGAGTACCTTCAGGTGTGGACACTGGCAATCTCAAACAGGAAGTCCCCTCCCTATATAACCCCCTCCCCTAGAGGGAGTCCCTCAGTTTTGTAGCAAGCAGTATGCCTCCCAAAATGTTCCCCAAAAGAGGGGTGGGAGCTCTGTGTCCCGTGATGTACTCCAAGAAAAGGATTTTACAGGTAAGCTGTATTTAAAAATCCCTTTTTCTTTCTCGTACATCACGGGACACAGAGCGGCATATTCATTACTATATGGGATGTCCGAAAGCAATGCTTTAATGAGGGGAGGGAGACATCTTCCAAAGAAGGATTCAATTTAGAGGTATACTTAAATAATACTAATTCCAACTTAGTCAAGAAAAAACTTTTTTTTTTTTTTTTTCTTTTTTCTTTTTTACAACCAAGGGTGCCTCTGATCCCGAGGATCTTAAACTGCAGCCTGTAGTACTGCCTGTCCAAAGGCAGAATCTGCATTCCTTCTCACGTCTAGTTGATAAAACTTTGTAAACGTGTGGACTGATGACCACGTCGCCGCCTTGCATATCTGAGCCATAGAGATCTGATGGTGTGCTGCCCAGGAGGCGCCCATGGCCCTGGTAGAATGGGCCTTTACCGACAAAGGAGGAGGCAACCTCTTCAAACCGTAGGCTTGAATGATTAATTGTCTAATCCATCTCGAGATGGTGGATTTTGCAGCTGCCTGCCCCTTCTTGGGGCCATCTGGTAGAACGAACAACACATCTGTTTTCCGGATCTTTTCTGTAGCTTTAAGATAGGCCTTCATGGCCCGGACAATATCCAAGGTATGCAGCAACCCCTCCTTTCTAGATTTGGGTTTCGGAAAGAAGGATGGAAGTACCAAATCCTGGTTCAAGTGAAAATTGGATATAACCTTTGGTAGAAAGGAAGGATGGGGCCGGAGAACTGCCCTGTCCTTATGTACGAACGAGATATGGTTCCTTACACGATAAGGCTGCTAATTCTGACACTCTCCTGGCCGAAACTATGGCGACCAAGAAAACCAACTTTCTTGTCAGTAAAACTAAAGGAATCTCAGCCAACGGCTCAAAGGGTTGTTTCTGTAGAGTGGACAGGACAAGATTTAAGTCCCATGGACAAATTGGTGACTTGACAGGAGGATTAATACGCAAGACCCCCTGTATGAAGGTCTTTACCAGCGAGTGGGTGGCCAGCGGCCTCTGAAACCACACTGACAGAGCTGAAATCTGTCCCTTGATTGTGCTTAATGCCAGGCCTTTATCCACTCCTAGCTGGAGAAAACTTAACACCCTATCAATGGTATATTTGCGGGAATTCCATCTTTTGGATTCACACCAGCCTACGTAGTTCCTCCACACCCTGTAATAAATCACCCTGGAGGCCGGCTTTCTAGCCCTAATCAGGGTAGGAATTACCTGCCTAGACAGACCTCTACCCCTGAGAATCAGGGATTCAGCCTCCAGGCCGTCAAATTTAGACGTTGTGATGTAGGGTGGAGGATCGGGCCTTGTGAGAGTAGGTCTGGTCGTAGAGGAAGAGTCCAAGGGTCTCCTACTGCCATCTTCAGGACTAGTGAGTACCATGTCCTCCGGGGCCAAGCTGGAGCTACTAGAATGACCGGCTTGTGCTCCACTCTGATCCTGCGCAACAGGCGAGGAAGTAACTGTAGTGGAGGGAATGCATATAGAAGTTTGAATTGATGCCAAGGGCAAACCAACGCATCGGTTCCGCAGGCCATAGGGTCCCTCGCTCGAGACACGAACCTGTCTAGTTTCTTGTTGAACCTGGATGCCATTATATCTACGTCTGGCATTCCCCACCTCTGGCAGATTGTCTGAAAGACCTGGGGATGCAGAGACCACTCCCCTGGCAACAGACTCTGGCGACTTAAGAAGTCTGCCTGCAGGTTGTCCACTCCGGGAATGAATATCGCCGAAATGCAGGGTACATGAATCAAGCTCACCTCCCTCTGAGCGGCCTGACTCCTGGTTCCCCCTTGGTGGTTTATGTATGCCACCGCTGTGGCATTGTCTGACTGGATTCTCACCGGGAACCCCTGTAATCTGGAGGTCCATGCCCGAAGGGCTAGGCGAGCAGCTCTGATCTCCAAGATATTGATGGGGAGCTGCCTCTCTGTTTTCACCCAAGTTCCCTGGCGAGAGAACCCCTCGAAGACCGCCCCCCAGCCTGCCAGGCTGGCGTCTGTGGTAACTACCTTCCAGACAACAGGGCTGAAGGATCTTCCCTTTAGAAGATTCTGAGGGTTCAACCACCAGGCCAGGCTTTGTCGGACCCTTGATGATAGCGTCAAAGGGGACTCTAAGGCATGTGCTTTCTTGCCCCAGGCTGCTAGAATGGCTGCCTGTAGGACGCGAGTGTGGATCTGAGCGTATGGTACTGCCTCGAACGTGGCCACTAGCTTGCCTAGTAATCGCATACACAGGCGAATAGTTGGTTTCTTCTTGCTTAGAACCAACTGAACCAACCCCTTGATAGCCTCGATCTTTACCAGGGGCAGGAACACCCTTTGCTGTTCTGTGTCTAACCTCATGCCGAGGTATTCCAACTGCTTTGTAGGTTGGAACGCTGACTTTTCCCGGTTTAGGACCCAGCCGAATCCTTCGAGGTACCGAACCGTGAGGTTTACTGCCTGTTGCAGACACGGCCGTGAGTGATCTATGATTAAAAGGTCGTCCAAGTACACTAGGACTGTGACCCCTTGGATCCTTAAATTGGCCAGAACTGGGGCTAGGATCTTCGTGAATACCCGGGGGGCCGAGGCCAGCCCGAAGGGGAGCGCCCTGAATTGGAAGTGTCGCTGCCCCACTGCGAATCGTAAAAATCTTTGATGCGACTGAAAGATTGGTACATGAAGGTAAGCATCCTTTATGTCTATGGAGGCCAGAAAATCGTCCCTCTGAAGCGCGGCGGCTGCTGACCGGATGGATTCCATCCGGAAGGAACGAACCCTTAGGTAACCGTTTAACCTCTTTAGGTCCAAGATTGGCCTGACATCGCCGTTGGGCTTTGGTATGACAAAGAGATTGGAATAGAAACCTAGCCCTTGCTCTTGGGCTGGCACCTCTATTATTACGTCCTGGCAAAGCAGGTGATCCAAAGCTGCCAGCATTGAGGCCTTCCTTGCTGGATCCTTTGGTAGCCTTGACTCTTGAAAATGAGGCGGAGGAAAGTTTAGAAACTCCAGTCTGTAGCCTGCGGTTACAGACGCCCGGACCCATTTGTCGGGGATCTTGGCTTCCCAAACTTCTGAGAAGAAACAAAGCCTTCCCCCCACCCGCGAGAGTGGGGGCGCCCCTTCATAAGGCAGACTTAGGGGCTGTCTTTGTCGGCTTGCGATACCATGGCCTCTTACCCCCAGGGGCCTGTCCCTGCGATCTACTGTTAACGTTGGATCGTGCAGGCGGCCGTCGATACTGCCTGGAATTTGAGGGCCCTGAGACAGGAAAGAGCTGCCTTTTAAATGTAGGACCCCGGAATGTCTTTTTGACCGGTAAAAGGGTACTTTTGCCACTTAAAATAGTCTGAATGTATTTATCCAGATCCTCCCCGAAGAGTCGTCCTCCATGGAAGGGAAACCCTGCCAGAAGCTTTTGTATGGGGGCTCCGCCGCCCAGTTCTTCAACCATAAGAGCCTTCTCATGTGCACCAAAAATAGTGATAAACGAGAGGCCTGCTGGATGGAATCCTTTATAGCATCTACAGCAAAACACAGAGCTCTGGGAATGTCAGAAAACTCTTCTGCTTGTTGGGTAGGCATGTCCTTTAACATTTCTTTTGTCTGGTCCTTTAACGCCTGACAAACTCCAATTGCAGCCACAGCTGGCTGTACCACTGCTCCTGCCGTAGCAAAGGATGCTTTTAAAAGTGTCTCTAACCGTTTATCAACCGGATATTTAAACATATGTATGTTTTCCACCGGGCAAGTTAGTGATTTATTCACACATGAGATGGCTGCATCCACCACTGGGAGCCTCCACCTCTTGGAGAATTTTTCCTCCATGGGGTAAATGACCGCAAATCTCTTCGGTGGCAGAAAAATCCTGTCCGGCCGTACCCAATCCCGAAAGATCAATTCCTCCAAGAGAGGATGGACCGGAAAAACTGCGTTGCTTAACGGAGCTTTCAAAGAGCCCAGAGAGGATACCGGAGGAACCTGAGGCTCTGGCAATGGTAAACTAAATGCCGAGCGGACCATGTCCGTCAAAGACTGTACCCACAGTCTCTCTGTCTGGGAGTCTGAAAATGGTTCCTCAGAGGTAGATCCCTCAATCCCTGAACCCTCTTGGTTCAGGTCTAGTTGATCCTCCTGCGATTCCAATTCCTTCGGAGAGAGAATCTCAGCATCTGAGGATACACCTCTTGGTGATGGGGATCTAACCCGTTTCTTGCCAGGAATAGCTCTAGCGATCAATGCTGCTATTCTCTCTTCTAGCCCCCCTAGGGATACGGCTAGCATCTCCTCTGTGATAAACACAGGGCTGGGCTGATCTGGGCCAGCCTCCGCACCAGACCCCCCTAATGGCTCATCCAAGGCGCCCTTTATGGGAATAAGTTGCGGGGAAAGTATCGGCATATCATCAGAATCAGAGGGGGAACCCCTTTGTTTTTTGGTCTTTTTTGTACCCTTTGACCCCGAACCTTTGGAAGCCATAATACAAAATCGAGGGACTCCGCCAACAACAACAGACTGTAGTGGCCAGGAGTACAAAACTAGAGCTTAGGGGACAATAGATCACTAATGCCCAAAAACTGATGGGGCCCCGTATGTTTTTTTTTTTTTTTTCAAACATACAGTGACCCCAAACTTAGTTTGCCAGCCTCCAACCTGCTGCAAAAAGGGGAATTTCTTGGCTTAACAAAAAAGGCATTGGAACAAAGTCCAGCATGTACTACCCCTCTTCCGCCACCGGGAGTCACTGTTCTGCCGCTCTGCGTCCTCTCCCTCTGAGATCAGCCTCAGACTGAGCACTGACAATGCCTGCTGATCTATAACAGCACAAGGCGCGCCCCTGTATGACGCTGCAGGCACGCCCCCCCCGCCCTCCTCTCCGAACGGCGCGAAAAACGTCTATAAGACGTGCGCGCGCGCGCGTATGCCGGAGCAGGAGGAACATGGAGGAGCCGCGCTGCTGGAGACCCAGGACTGCAGAATCAGGCGGCAGATTTAAACCCCCGGCCAGGTAGGACTCTTCAAAAGGCCCCCTAGGGATCCTTACCAGTCCTAGGAAGAAAGCAGCAGGTAGCTAGCAACACCATTCTTAGACAGGGGAACCTAGTGATGGGGGAAAAGGGATCATCCTGTCTTTCTCAGACATAGTGAGCAAGGTTGCCAATGCAGAGCATACTTAGGCTACCCCCCTTTAAGGTTACCCCGGAGAGCCTGCTGTCGAACCAAGTCCCGCAGGCTCCCCTCTTACCTGCTCCATGCTGCAGGATGTTTGTCCAGCAAAACGATCCAATCTTCTCCCATCTCCGTGGGTAGCGTAGTAGACCTTCAGGCCCTGGGGTCCTATGAAGGTACCCACTGTCCTGGACCTATATAGCACCCTGGCAAACAGGAACTTATGGTTTTTACAAACTCCAAGTCCTGGGCCCAGGGTCCAGCCCTCCAAAGAGGAGCATTATAGGCAAAACCCCACGGTTTGGGGCCCGGGTACTGTCCACTTTGGCACTGAGGCTCCTTGGACAGATCCGGTTAGCCCGCCCTTAATCCCAAGGATGTGGAGCAAAGCTATTCCGTGACCAACACCTAAGACACTGGCGAAAAAACTGAGGGACTCCCTCTAGGGGAGGGGGTTATATAGGGAGGGGACTTCCTGTTTGAGATTGCCAGTGTCCACACCTGAAGGTACTCCATATAACCCATATAGTAATGAATATGCCGCTCTGTGTCCCGTGATGTACGAGAAAGAAAAGTTTTTTGTTTTCTTATTTATTTTTTCTATTACATCCCTTGTAATAGAAAAAAGCATGACAGGCCCTCTTAAATATGAGATCTGGGGTCAAAAAGACCTCAGATCTCATATTAAGACTTGAATGCAAAAAAAAAAAATGGAAACTGTCATTTTTTTCAAATGACAAAAAAATAATAATGTTTCTTTAAGACGCTGGCTGGGACTGATGTTTTGACATCACTTCCGACCAGCAAAGCTATGGGGATGGGTGGGGGCCATGTTGCCCTCACTCGCATCCCCATACATCACGGGAGAGGACCTGATCGCCTCTGCCGCTACCGACGGCTCCTGTAAGCGGCGGAAGGCGCGGGAGAGCGGCGGCCCCTCTCCCGCCACCGATAACAGCGATCTTGCGGCGATTCCGCCGCGGAGACCACTGTTATCGTTTACAGGACCGTTGGCACTAAAGATGGATACCTCGGTTGTGGCAGCAGCTGCTGCCGTTACCGAGATATCCATCTTAAAAAAAAAAAAGGGACGTACATATACAGTGCAAGGTCCTTAGTTGCCATTCACTCCAGTCAATTTCCGGGCCATTAAAATCCCCCATTATTATCACTGCCCCAGCCCCTTCCATCAGTGCAAGGAGCCGAGTCTCCACCTCCTCATTCATACTGGGAGGTCTATAACAAACGCAGATAATAACCTTTGTAGTACGCACACTTATGTACAGTTCCACCCATAATGTTTCAGATTCGTCACGCTCTCCAAACAACTAGGTCCTTTCACACTTGCTTTGAGATCACCTCTCACAGAGACAGACACCACCGCCTCTCCAATTTACCCTGTCTTTCCAAAAGAGAGCATAGCCAGGAATATCAATAGCCCAGTCATGAGAAGAATGAAGCTAAGATTTAGCAATACCAATTAGATCATAGTTATCCTCATGCACCGGAGCTTCCAACTCGACTATTTTGCGTGGCAGACTTCTGCCATTGGTAAACACTATATTTAATTGTCACATTTTGCAAACATATGTGGCATATTTTTTATTTCAGTACAAATAGTGCCATTTCCAATGGTTGTAACGTAGGAACCTTCATATCATCTGCCATAGACCTCCCCCATTCCACCAAAAGTGGCTGACCCCTGTCTGACCTGTCTTTCCCCATTATAATCAAATTCATCCTCTCATCCCCCACAATCCTAGTATAAATACTCCTCCAGCATTCTGATAAACCTCTCCCTGAGCACAGTAGACCCCCTTCCATTTAGGTGCACACCACCTTTAGCATACAAGTTAAACCCCAATGAAAAGTCAGCCCTGTGCTCCAAAAACCTAAATCCCTCTCTACTAAGGATGAGCTCTGGCGTGTTCATATAGTACACGTGCAGAGCCTGCGAGGAAGTCTGCACGGCGCTGTGCTAATCACAGCCAGGGAGACATTTCCAGACGCTCGGCTGCAGAGATTGGGAAATGTCTCCATGGCTGTGATTAGCGCATCGCTGTGCAGACTTCCTGGCGGGCTCTGCACGTGTACTATGCGAACACGCCATAGCTCATCCTTACTCCTTACACCTGTTTTTTAGCCATGCATTCAACTCTCTAATCTCCCCCTGCTTTTCCTGTGTTGTGCATGGCACAGGCAATATTTAAGAGAATATCACCTGGAAGATCTTTCCCATCAACTTGCAGCCTACTTTGAAGTCTGTCATTGGTTCCAACATGGACCAAGACAGCTGGGTCATGCCCAGACCCTCCCAGTAATTTATCAATTTATCCACCACATCTCGAAGCCTGGCACCATTCGGTTGAGGCGATCATGGCAAGAAATTATTCCATCAGTCCTGATTATAGAATCCTAACTGCACTCCCCTCACCACCCCTACTAGATGGGCTTCTCTCCCAGCTGTTGGGGGGAGCAATGACATCTAGGGCTGCCACCTCTGAGCTCAATACCCCCAGATCTGCACCCAATTTGACAAATCTGTTAGGGTGCTCAAACCCAGGGCTGGCCTTCCTTTTCTGTGAGCCCCTACCACTCCCTCCAACTACATTAACCCATCTTCCTACCTGATAATCCTGGACTTGCCCCTCCACCCTCCCCATTAACCCAACTAGCCAATTGCTCAGTGAGCAGAGGACCCCTTACAAGGTTGTCCGTTCCAACCCAGTGTTGCAATTTGCTCCTCCAGATCTCTAATGCGAGCTTTCAAGTGGGCAATCTGCTCACATCTGTCACAGCGGTATCCATCCTGGATCCCAAGGCCTGCTCACGCTCGATGGCCGGACTGGGGGGGGGGGACTACAATAATCTATATTATCCAGCTCGTCATCAGCCAGCAGTTGATAGAAGATTTTTAAAAATTTCTTCAAGACTCTGGGCTCAAAGGGAGCCACGTCCTTCTCCTCTACTAGGCAGAAAAAAAACTGAGCCGCTGACTGCCGGGTTATGTCTGGAGGGACCGCCGCCCTAGGAAGGGCTGTTCAACTCGGTTTAAAGTAACATGTATTTAAATATCTAACATGTTCTGCCTAGTCCTCTCCTATAGAACAGGAACATAACCCAAAAGTGAAGATTTAAAGCAAGCGGTGTCCATATTTTGCAAATAAGTAATTTTTTTCCTTCACTGATGTGCACTGACAAGGCTGCACTAATGAGGATGCATTAATATAGAGGTGCTGGTGGGCACCGCTAGGCTGCAGGAAATATCAGTGCCACTATTATCTGTGTAAATATTCCCTGTTACACTTGCTGGTTACTGGCTTTCCTTTCCTTGCCCTGTGACAGCGCGTGGGGAAAAGAATACCAATAATCTGTTTACATGTGATCAACTGGCGCGCGGGGGGGGGGGGGGGGTGGACAAGGTTCTGTGAGAACGTCTATTAACGGACCAGCTCCTGTGATCAGGGCTGTCTTAATGCATGGGCACCCCAGGGCATAGGGGCCCAATAAAAATCTTGAATTATATCATATGTGCCAACTGTTCCACATTTGCCAGGACAGTCACGCTTTTTTCTAAGCTGTCCCGAGATGACTCCGGCAGTGACCCATAATCTGTATTGTGCCCTTCTGCATCCCCCTTTCTGCGCCCTTTTTTGCTGATTAGTCTTTGATTCAGGATATGTTTTCTTACTGTTTAAAATAAATTCTAAAAGTACTAATACATATATGTTTAATTCTATCAACTATTTACACTTTAATTAGGCGCGTAAATTGGGACCGGCTGGTAGGGGCCCCAGTGCATTACTTTGCCCAGGGGCCCATGCCTGTGATAGACAAGAACACTGGTCCGATGCCAGTGGTGGAGGTGGGACCGTGTGGGTGTGACTGCCGAGTGAGAGCCGAACGGCTCGTGAATTACGGCTGTGTTCATCCCCCTCCTTACCTTCCAAGTTACACTATCAGCGTATAACACACACCCGCTATTTCCCCCCTATTTTCAGGATAAAAAAGTGCGTGTTATACGCGGATAAATATGGTAATTATGAATGCATCTACACTTTTTTCTTAATCCATGGTGAAAGTCGCTCAAAGACCTGTTGAGCCTGCACATGAAGTCCACACAATGCAGCTTTCTGTGATCCTATTGCAATAATAAATCCTGAATTCAGGGCCACTCTCACGTGGCTGTGCAAATGTATATCATGATGGTATTAAAAAAACATTGCAGAGGGTATGGCTATCAGCATTGTCACTGCTGATTGCCAAACCTTTGAGCTTGTAAATGAGCACCAGGCCACACCTAGCCTTGCCCACTGCTTTGGGGATTGATAGCACCGCCTCAGTTTTAAAACTCTCCCATTGTGAGCTAGAGTGTCTGAGAGGGGAGCATGTAACTGGATTTAGGACTTGTCATACAGGAGCATTTAGCTGTACTTGAAATAAAAAAATAAAAAAAGAAATTGAAGAAAAGTGACAGTCACCACATTCATACAAAACAATATTTTTTGCTGTTATTTATTTTCATTATGCAAACATATGAAATCAGAAGAGAAAATAAAATTGCTTTATTAAATGCAAGCCTAATATTTTGCAGATAAAATATTTGTAGGTGCTACAGTCAATCAAGATTTCAGAGGAAACTACAGATGAAAGCATCCAGGCATAAAAGGCAAGTGTGATAATTATGATTTGCAGACAAGATAATGGAAAAATATTCCTGCCTTTGTCTGGTTTTATGTATTGAGCACAGACTTGACCTGGACAACTGGTGATGCCTCATCACATTTTACACCGTCAACAAAATTAATTGAATGGTCATTGTTTTATCACTGTAATTACTTAAGAATTTAATTATTTCTGCAAGCATCTGCTAAAAGAATCCAGAGTGAGTGCATCTTAGCCATGTTTCATGCACACGTTACAATATTACATATTAAGGTACGGGGGTACCCTTTGTGGTGGTTACCACTGTGCTCCAGCTACATATCTCCGATACAAAACACTTCACTCACCCTCATGCTGCACAACTCACAATAATTCACAAAGCTCTCCTTTTAAGAGTATGTAAACCCAACATTTCATATTATATGTGCCTGCTGTACTATGCACCTGTACTTTAGGTAAAATCCCTAGTGTTCCTGGCTTTCCTAAAAAAAAACGACCACACTAAGCAGGAAAGCATGCCGCGGACAGTCAGTTAGCTATGCTGCACCTCCATTCACTGGGAAGCTCAGTGTACTACTGCTTCTCCTCCCCTCAGCTCTAATGCAGCTGAGAACAGAGGGAATGTGATCACTCATAAAAAGGGAAGAAAAGTTACTGCACAAGCCCAGCACGATTCTGTGATCTTACAGGGTAACGCCCTTGCGTAGTGAATTACATCACCTCAGCCTGGCCATTCAAGATGGTTGAAGACTTTGAAGAATAAAGCATCGGTGACGAAGTGCAGTACAGACCTTGTAGCAGTAGAGAAGGTCACTTTGCTAAGTAAGTAAGCAGTAATGGGCATGCACATTATGCCAAAAATCTCCTAAAGCCTACATTTATTTGTATTTTTTCCCCCCGATGGCTTAATTCTGTTTTAATGTCTTCTAATAATGTTATAAGCTTACCTATAAAATGAGGATATTCTCTCAAATATGAAAAACATTAAATATGGGAGTTTAACCACTAGCCGACCAGCCGCCGTCGTTCTACGGCGGCAGGTCGGCTCTCCTGGGTGATAGCCCGTAGCTCTACGTCGGGACTTTCTAAGTCGGGACTTTCGCGGCCACTAGGAACACAATTAACCCCTTCCCCGCCCCCTAGTGTTAACCCCTTCACTGCCAATGGCATTTTTATAGTAATCCAATGCATTTTTATAGCACTGATCGCTATAAAAATGCCAATGGTCCCAAAAATGTGTCAAAAGTGTCCGATGTGTCCGCCATAATATCGCAGTACCGGAAAAAAAACGCTGATCGCCGCCATTACTAGTAAAAAAAAAATATTAATAAAAATGCCATAAAAAACGACCCCCTTTTTTGTAAACGCTATAAATTTTGCGCAAACCAATCAATAAACGCTAATTGCGATTTTTTTTTTACGAAAAATATGTAGAAGAATACGTATCGGCCTAAACTGAGGAAAAAAAAATTTTTATATCTTTTTTTGGGATATTTATTATAGCAAAATGTAAAAAATATTGCATTTTTTTCAAAATAGTCGCTCTATTTTTGTTTATAGCGCAAAAAATAAAAACTGCAGAGATGATCAAATACCACCAAAAGAAAAGCTCTATTTGTGGGAAAAAAAGGACGCCAATTTTGTTTGGGAGCCACGTCGCACGACCGCACAATTGTCAGTTAAAGCGACGCAGTGCCGAATCACAAAAAGTGCTCTGGTCTTTGGACAGCAATATGGTCCGGGGCTAAAGTGGTTAAAGCCAAGTACACACCAACACTAACCTTGCGGGTTGCAACTTGCAGCTCTGGTCAGAAACGCTGTTCTAAGCATGAGAGGTTAGACCAGCGACCTCCCCCGCTGAGCTGTGTTCCGACAGCACCAGCTATACCCCCGGGACATGCTACATTTCTCTACATACGAGACTCAACTTTTATACACGTTGTATTGCTTTGGATGATGCGATCTGGCTGCTCAGTTTGGAAATACTCCCTGGCCTAGCTCTGCTCTCCGTTCCTTTGGTCCCGACTCCCGTGATATTTTTTGCTATTTGTTAGAGTGAAGGCTCTATCACGCATTTGGTGCTGCTACCGGGGCTACCTAAAGCTATCCTTTGATGCCCAGTTGTCAAAGTGCTGTTCCTTGACCATATAAACTGTCTGGCTGCATATCCACGAACACAAATGTTCTTGTTCCAGCGGATGTTTCACAATCATTCTGATAAATGAAACAATTTTTATCCTACTCTGAAAATTTTCCTACCTCGTCCTGAGGAAGCTAAGTGAAACACGTAGACGAGAGGATATTTTGTAAATTAATGTATACACTGGCTGGTTTTAATGAATTTTGTATTAAAGTATTTTTTCTTATACCACTTTTCCCGTCTTTGCCTCTAAAAGTCCGCCTTGTCACTGCCTTTGGCAGTCCCAAACCCCTTCTACTGAATTATTACGGATGTTGGCATGTGAGTGCCTTTGTTTTTTCCCCTATCCCCTTTTGATTACCGACAGGGGGATGCCTCCCCAATCACCCAATAGAACACTCCAATCAGCGCTCACTGTCACTGGCTGACAACGCTGATTGGAAGTCGGGCGGAGCAGGTTTTCTAGCATCCACATCCAACAGACCGACATACACACAGGCAGAATGGACATTTTGCCCGTGTGCATGAGGCTTAAAGCTGGTTTTCACCGACATCCACCTCCCCATGGAGTACAATGGGTGGCCTGATCATTTTTCAGGCAGACCCGATCAGTCCGATGTGTCAAAGGGGCCTTACAGCTGCACACCCCTTATGGGCCAGAGCATTTCTTACATTTCTGCTACGGAGGCGATTAATCAGCAAGAACTTTTCCATTAAGTAATGGAACTTTTCCCACTTTATCTTAAGTAATGGAAAAGAGATTGCCGCTCAACAAGCTCCTGAATCTTAACAAAAAGGAGTCCCACGGTACTATATGCTTATAGGTGCTGGAAGGCCGCACTCCGTGAAAACGCATCTTTAATGTGGAATAAAATAATCCAGTATACAGCAGTCAAATCATATGAAGAAACGGGAGAATAACCAACGTGTTTCACATCATTCGATGCTTAGTCATAGCTATGAATAAGCATTGAATGATGTGAAATGCGTTGGCTATTCCACCCTATTTTATTTCTACATTAAAGATGCCTTTTTACGGAGTGCGACCAACCATCCAGGATTTTTTTTTCCCATAAAAAAAAAACACACACACACACACCACTTTTTCTTAAAAAAAAAAAAATAGAGCGTTAAGGTAGATAAAGTCCACATTTTTCTATCTGTTCAAATCACAAAAAAAAAAAAAAAAAACATTGGAAAGGTATATAAAGAAAATAAAGGCTAATTTTTCAATGTTGCTTTATTTTTTGTAACACTAGAAAAATCACTGAACAAAATAAAAAGAAAATTTAAATATTAATGTTCAGAAAAATGGAAATAAAAATAAAAATAACCAGGAAATCAATATGTACGAGAAAAGGCAAGTTACTTAGGACAAGTAGCTAATGGACAATGGAGATCAAAACTCATCACTTTGAACAGAAGATACAAAAGAGAACAATGTTAATTGTATCTCTTTCGCCAGTCTGATTGCTGCTGAGAAACCGTTTGCAAGGCTGGGTTTACACACGTGCGATGCGGGAACCCTGCAAATCTACTGTGGGTTCCCACATCACACCCGACCCGCATGGCAGTGCACACTGCCATATGCGAACTGCAGGGGAGCGTCAATACATTGTTAACCACTAGCCGATCAGCTCGGTCGGCTCGGCTGTGCAAAATCACGTAATGTTACCCAATTTCGCATTTCAGCCACTAGGGGCACTCGCCCCTGGTGCCGATGTGCGTGCCTGCCATGCGCGATCACCGCCAGGCACCTGTGATCGCACGTTACAGAGCGAGGACCGGGAGAAATGACTGATCATCTGTTCATACAATGTATGAATAGCGATCTGTCATTTCCCCTAGTCAGTCCCACCCCCCCTTCAGTTAGAACACACCTAGGGAACATAATTAACCCCTTCCTCACCCCCTAGTGTTAACGCCTTCCCTGCCAGTGACATTTTTACAGTAATCAATGCATTTTTATAGCACTGATCGCTATATGAATGCCAATGGTCCCAAAAATGTGTCAAAAGTGTCCGAATTGTTCGCCACAAGGTCGCAGTACCGATAAAATCGCAGATCGCCGCCATTACTAGTAAAAAAAAAAAAAAAATGCCCTAAAACTATTGTTTATTTTGTAGACGCTATAACTTTTGCGCAAACCAATCAATAACCACTCATTGCGATTTTTTTTAATGAAAAATACGTAGAAGAATACGTATCGGCCTAAACCGATGGGGGATATTTATTACAGCAAAAAGTAAAAAATATTTTATTTTTTTCAAAATTGTCGCTCTATTTTTGTTTATAGCGCAAAAAATAAAAACCGCAGAGGTGATCAAATTCCAAAAGAAAGCTCTATTTATGGAAAAAAAAAAAAAAGGATGCCGATTTTGTTTGGGAGCCACGTCGCACAACCGCGCAATTGTCAGTTAAAGTGACGCAGTTCCAAAACGCAAAAAGTGGCCCGGTCATTGACCAGCAAAATGGTCCAAGGCTGAAGTGGTTAATGACACCCCCATTTCGGCTTGCATATCGCACTGCGAATTGTCAGTTCGGACAAAAATCGGATTGCATAGGTGTGAGCACCCATGCAATCAAATTCTGGTGCGGTCCAAGAAAAGGGTCCTGTGCGAGTTTAGTCCAAATGCGATGCAATTTCAGCCATACTATCTGTATGGCTGAAATTGCATCGCACGGACATTGCACGTGATTTGCACCACGCAGCAGTAAAAACCGGCCCTTAGACAGTCTTTTTTTTATAGCAGCAGCTTATACAGATGCTGTGTTTACACAGATGCTACCAGCTGTCATTTTGACAGTAGGACATTGCTGGCAACTGCAGGGGGCAGCAAAGCAGGATAACTGGGTGCACTACACAAAACACACATGGTGTTTTTTGGACATGTGTAGCAAGCCCAGATCCCACAACTGGTTAAGTAGAAAAATATGTTGATGACATAGCAATTTAAATTATATATTACAATGTAATATTTTAAAGAGCTCTAATTTAAAGAATGCTTTCTATTTTTCTTTAAAAGTAAATTAAAAAAAAGAGAGAGAAGATTACAATTTCAATGAGACAAGCAGGTATAAAAAGTTGATCAAAGATTTTAATACTTTTTCAGCTCACTTACCTTGAGCCAGTCTTTCCAGTCTTTTTCCATGCTCTGGTGGTATGGAGTACCTTGAGACAGAGGAATAAATAAAAACACTTGATCACAAAAAACTTCAAGTGATTATGAATTTAGTTCTACAAAACTCCTACATACTGTATGGCCAGGTTTTTACTACATGATGTTTTAAGAACACCATTTTAAAGAAGTTGTAACGGCAGAAGGTTTTTCATCTTAATGCATACTATGCATTAAAGCGGAGCTCCACCCAGGAAAACAACATTTTGCCATGTTGTTTAAAAAAATTAAATAAAAAAAACCTGAAAAAAAAAAAAAAATACTCACCCGAAATAGCTGTTGCTATGCGGAAGTCCGTAATCTGCCTCTTCCACTCAGCGGTGCCTTTTCTTCTTGTCCTTCTCCTTGTGAATGGGGCGCGCTGCTTTCTGGGAACTGTGTGTGTTCTCAGAGAGCAGCGTGCCCATTCTCAAGCCAGCGTGAGACTCACGCAGGCGCAGTAGGAAATGGGCAGTGAAGCCGTATGGCTTCACTGCCTGTTTCCCATAGTGTGAATGGCAGCGCGGGACACGGAGCGATCGTGGGACCGGCATCGGGGGGCCCATCAGCGCGGGCAAGTAGGACAAGGCAAGTGTCCTTATTTAAAGTCAGCAGCTACACGGTTAGTAGCTGCTGACTTTAAAAAAAAAAATCGCGGCTGGAGCTCCGCTTTAAGATAAAAATTCTTCTGTGTGCAGCAGCCCCCTCAAAACACTTACCCGAGTCCCATCTTTTCAACGCCATCCCTTCCACCCCCATCCATACTCACATATGACACTACAGTGCCCATTAGTGCCACTACAGAGTCCACCTGATGGTACTCCCTGCATGTTGGGCATCTGTATGTGGCCAGGCTCAGGAGGAGTAGGAGAATCCATTTTGGGGTGTCATTTTTGGTATGCACATGCTATGTGTTAGAAATATTGTATAAATGGACCACACTGTGTAAAATAAAAAATAAAATAAAAAATAATTTTCATTCCACATATTACAAAAACTTGTTGAAAATGTTCAAAATAATCATTATGCTTAATAGATTATACGTTGGGGTGTTTTCTTTCCAAAATGAGGTCATTTTTAGGGCGTTATCATTGTCCTGGTGCTCCAGGGCCTTCAAACTTGCAAGAGGTAGTCAAAAAATGGTGTGTAATTTATTCTGCTAGACCGCCTGATGGTGCTTCCTGCATGTTGGGCCTCTGTATGTGGCCAGGCTGTGTAAAAGTCTCATGTGGCATCACCATTCTTAGGAGGAGTAGTAGAATGTGTTTTGGGGTGCAAATTGTGGTACGTATATACTGTGTGTGAGAAATAATCTGCCAAATGACAATTTTGTGGATTTTTTTTAAAAACAAAAATCATTATTTTGCAAAGAATTGTGGGGGAAAAAACTAACCATGCCTCTTACTAAATATGTTGGAATGTCTTCTTTACAAAAATGGGTCATTTGGGGGTATTTGTACTTTTCTGGCTCAAGAAATGAGATAGGCCGTCGGTACTTCTGGTGTGATCAATTTTCAGAGATTGGCACCATAGCTTGTGGACTCCATAACGTTCACAAAAACCAAATATACACAATTTTTTTTTTTTTTTTTTAACAAAGATACGTAGCAGTATACATTTTGGTCAAAATTTATAAAGAAAAATTACTAATTTTGCAAACTTTTATAACCAAAACAAAATCATTTATTTTTTTCAAAATTTTCCGTCTTTTTTTTTTAGCGCAAGAAAAAAAACTCCAAAAAAACAGTGAAATAAAGCTATATTTGTGTGAAAAACAAAAAAGAAAAAAATTCATATTGGTACAGTGTTGTATGACTGAGTAAATGTCATCAAAATGTGAGCACTGAAAGTTGAAAATTGGTCTGGTTAGGAAGGGGGTTCAAGTGCCCAGTGGGCAAGTGGTTAAGTTAAAAACCTAATTTGTTTAGCATAAGATAAAAAGAATGGGGCCGATTTATAAGGTTTTGGCCAAAATTAGATGCATAGACTATATAAGATAACAAAATATACTATACCACAAGAGTCCTTCGTGTTTCAATAACAATACAAGTATATTTGGGGATTCACCTGGTCTGAAGTAGAGTGAAGGAGTTCCTTTTGTGGATGCAGAAAGACTGGTGGAGGGGAACCAGGCATGTGAAGCAGCCTATGTAGGATGCTTATTTTGACGCCAAGACATTGAGTGCTCTTTATCTTGGCAGCCTTTTAGAGGATTTTTATAAAAGTACTTTTACGTAGCTAAAGAGTGCGCGCAATACCAACAAAGTTTATGGTTATCGATGTAAAAGAAAACTGCCCTATTAAGCCACTTTTCATTCTAATACGTGGTAAGAGAGTATGAGAACGCCTTGGAATAAAACTGGCTTTCTGCAGTAATTTGCCATAAAAAGTTACCGGTATCTGATCCTCATCTAATGCTGGCCTTACATTATAAAATTTCCATTAGATTTACCAAAACCATACAGTATGAGGTGAAACCTAAAGCACTTTCAATTTGTAAGCAATTAAGCAGGCCTATGCACTACATGTTTAAAAAGGTAAATCTAAAAAAATTGTATAATGTATGGCCATCTTAAAGATGGCCATACATCATACATACAATTATACATTATACATACAATTTAATCTTGTAGATTATTTTGATAAAAGAATCATGCTTAATGTAGATAATCAATATAAATAATGTAAAAAAATGTGAGGCTTTAGAACCACTTTAATCCCACATAACACTGCAAATATTTTAATCATCACTGATCATGCCTGGTTTACTACACTGACAATCGTCCTGCATTTAAAGGGGGGCAGAAGGTTTATTTTTCAGACTCAATTTTGATGCTGAAACTGCCAAAAGTAACACTAGCGCACCAAGCTTATACTGTATATGTTTACCGCAGATCTGTAAAAGAAAGCCTGCCAAAAAGTCTTTGTAATTGCATAACTGAGAAAGGATTTTTATTTATTTTTTCTTAAAACTGGAGCTACACTATAAATTGCAAATAATGTTGGTTGATAAAAATCTCTGCTGATCTAATCATATTGCCTGTAAGCATTAAATGGAATGGAGAGCTAAGATAAGATTGGTAACAACTAATAGTTAAACAGCAACACTCAAAGCCAAGTAAAACCTTGAAATGTATATAAAAAAAAAAAGAAGAGTGTACAAGAAATTAAAAAAGGTTTTGCAAAAATATCTTCTTATTCCAAGGACTGTACGAAGGACAGAGAGATATCTGTTTTGTGTGGAAGAAAAGACAAGTTTATTTTCATTACAGGAAAGGGTTTGTTATGGTAGAAAAGGTTAATCTGTGTAAATCCCATTCACATGAAGCTGTAATGGTAAACAATAAATGGAATATAAAAATAGATTGGATGCCAATAGTACCTAATGATATCCACGGTTCCATTTTCAAAACAATATGGTAATCATTTGACCCAAGAATCCTTTTACCCCACTCCCCATGGAGAAAATGCATACCAGTTGCCTTGGGAGTTTAGTTTTACTGGACCAAAAAAAAAAATGCCCAATTTGTATTCTACAGCTGCCAGTGTGGGTGAAAATATGCCTTAGCTGCTTGCTGTAAAAAAGACCAAGCTACAGTCATGGTCAAAAATATTGACAGATAATGTACCACTTAAAAATAAAATTGTTGCCATTATAAATGTTTAGGCATTCTCATGTTTAATTTGTTTGGTTTGTATTGGTATGACACAAAAAAGTGGAGAAACAAAAAGCTACATTCCAAGCAAAACTCCAAAAATGGACAAGACAAATTTATTGGCACCTTCTCAAAATTGTAAGAAATATAGGCATTCCCACTTTCTAATGCTCCTGTAATACCAATAATGCGTAGCGCTGTCAAACAATGACCTTAATGATTAACCACTTAAGGACAGCCGCATGTACATATACGTCAGCAGAATGGCACATTCACGTACCTGTATGTGTCTGCCTTCCCGGTCCGATAGCCTGTGGGAGTGATCAGGGATGAGGGGGCGGCCATTGGTTTCTAGCCACCCCCTCACGATCGCTCCCAGCGAATCATCTCCTTCCTCTGCCTGTGTAATGTAAACACAAGCAGGAGGAAGTGATGTCACGCACCACGAGGCCGTCTTTTTGACCACAGATCGTGAAGTGAAGACATCCAACGTGAGTTGCACCAACAGGCACAAACACAGTACACATAGGCACACTTTCACCCCCAGATCACCTTCCCAGTCACAGTGTCACTGATTGCAGTGATCATTTATTTACTGATCACTGCATTTAGTGTAATTTGTGACTGTAAAAAGTATCAGGGCAGTTAGTTTTAGGCCCCTTTAGGTCCAGGGTAGCCCCCTACCCCCCTAATAAAGGTTTAAACCCCTTGATCATCCCCCCAGTTAACCCTTTACCCCAGTGGTTCTCAACTCCGGTCCTTGGGACCCACTAAACAGGCCAGGTTTTAAATATTACCTTGGGAGATGCAGACTAAAATACTGCAATCACTGAGCAGCAAATAATATCACCTGTATAACTGTATTTCAGTTATTTTGAAAACGTGACCTGTTAGTGGGTCCCGAGGACCGGAGTTGAGAACCACTGCTTTACCCCCTATCGCCAGTGTCACTAAGCGATCGTTTTTCTGATCACTGAATTTGTGTCGCTGGTGCCACTAGGTAGCCAGTTATATTTTTAGGTTCGCCGCCAGGTTTTTATAGTGTCAGGTACCCCCATATTTTATCGAATAAAGGTTTTAACCCCCTGATTGCCCCTAGAGTTAACCCTTTCACCAGTGATCACCGTATAAGTGTCACTGGTGACGCTGGTTAGCCAGTTAGTTATTTAGGTTCGCCGCCAGGTTTTTATATAGTGTCAGGTACCCCCATATATTACCTAATAAAGGTTTTAACCCACTGATTGCCCCCTAGTTAACCCTGTCGGGTGCTTTTTTTTACCTGTGAATCCTTACTAGCGTACCACTAAATTTAGAGCCCAAAATGGCAAAGCGAATGTACACTAGTAAAAAGGCCTACGAGTTTCTGAGCAGGACAGATAGTGAAGAGGAGGTCACGCATCCGACTCAGATTACATCCCCGTAGAAGACAGCGGCTCCATGTCAGATAGCTCTGTCGACGAAGGTGAGGTCCCTGCCAAGGCCAGGCGTACCCGACCCCCATTCTGTTGTTGCTGAGACGCAAGAACCGCAGGACCCATGTATGGAGCAGAGAGTCAGCACTAGCGCCACCATTCCTTCTGGTGAACTGGCAAGCACCAGCGGCCTAGTACACTATGGTCGTTCATCGAGCACTGCAGTATCACGTGGTGACGTGGCGAGTCCCATAAGTGCATTTCAAGCTGGTGAGGTGGCAAGCACAAGTAGTGTCCTGCTGCCACCAAGAAGACAAAAAAAAAGACAGGCCCGTCGTGCCCTTCCTGCAGAATTTGCCTATCCTGATTGGGTGCCCACCACTTCTGCAGAACCCATACTTCTGCAGAACCCATTTCACTGGCCAACCCGGTATTCAGGTGGAAACAGCTGATTTTACATTACTTGATTTTTATTCGCTGTTTTTCACTGAAGATCTCTATAGATCTATTGTGGACCAGAGTAAATTATATGCTGGTAATTACATTGCCGCTAATTCCCAAACCATCCTTGATAAAGAATGGAAACCACTTACGGTTTCCGAATTTAAAACCTTTCTGGGCCTTTGCCTCAACATGGGCATACATCAATTTTTTAAGTTGCGGACTTATTGGTCTACAAGTCCACATGACCATATGTCCGTGTTCTCTGCTTCCATGGGCAGGAAACGATACAAGGCGATCTTGCGGTTCTTGCATTTCAATGACAATGAACTTTGTCGTCCACGTGGAGACCCTGAATACGACCGGCTCTACAAAATTCGTCCCCTCATAAACCACTTCAACGTTTTGCAGCCTTGTATACTCCTCATCAAGTGATCTGCGTTGATGAGTCCCCAAATACAATTTCTGGCCGCTTGTCTTTCAAGCAGTACCTTCCCAGCAAGCGTGCCATATATGGGGTCAAACTCTATAAGCTCTGTGACAGGGCAACAGGCTATACATTGCTTTATGGTTTATGAGGGAAAAGATAGTCAGGTAGAGCCGGAGGTCTGCCCAGATTACATAGGGAGTGCTGGCAAGATTGTGTGGGACTTGGTGTCACCCTTATTTGGAAAGGGGTACCACTTGTATGTGGATATTACACGAGCGTGGCACTTTTTAGTCACTTGATCATCAGATTGAAGCATGTGGCACAATGCGACTTAACCGCCGGGGCTTTCCCCAGCGGCATGTAGATTCCAGTCTTAGGCTGGGGGAGAGAGCCTGCTCAAGGTGTAATAATTTGCTCGCTGTGAAGTGGCGGGACAATAAGAAAGTTTTTGTTCTTACCACTCTTCACGCAGACACGACAGTACAAATTTGTACGGAGGCTGGTGTTGTGGAGAAACCCCTCTGTGTCCACCAATATAACAAAAATATGGGAGGGGTGGACCTCAGCAACCAGTTGTTGGCGCCATATCATATTGCCCTTAAGGCGAGGCGCTGGCACAAAAAAGTGTCTGTACTTATTTTAATCGGCTTTACTGAATGCCCATGTCATATACATAGCTACAGGACGGACTGGATACTTCCTTAAATTATTTTTTTCCCACGAATAGAGCTTTCTTTTGGTGGTATTTGATCGCCTGTGTGGTTTTTATTTTTTGGGCTATAAAACAAAAAAAAAAAAAAAAAAAAAAAAAAGGAGAAAAATAAGAGCGTCAATTTTGGAAAAAAAAAAAAAAAACACAATATTTTTTACTTTTTGCTATAATAAATATAATTTTTTTGAAAAAAAATTCTCTAAATTTTATTCTTCTACACATTTTTGGTATAAACGCGATCGGTGCGTGCGTGCCCCCTAGCGGCTTTGAAAGACGAGGACGTCATATGACGTCCTGTTAGAATAACTGAGCTACCTTGCCGCTGTCAATTGACCGCGGCTGGTAGTATAGTGGTTAAAAGGCACACATAAAATTTGTCTCAAAATAGAAACAATCGTTTGTCCAGCACCCTCCACAAGTGTTCGGACATCACCACTGCTCCGTGCCTAGCCCGATGTACGTTTCGTCAAAAAGGACTTCTGCGAGGCAATAGGAGTCAGCGGTGCTCACATAACTTCCTTATATTCAGTGGAATTTCTGTTGCCAAACACTAGAGAGCAGTGCTGCTAGTATTCAAAACCAGCATTTACTGCACCGCCATATTATAAAATCTAAGGACCAACAAAGAAATCTGGGGTGCAATGTAAGGCCCAGCATCAGAAAGTTGTGTCTCAGAGGTCATGGGTCTTACAGCAGGAAAATGACCCAAAGCACACGCCAAAAAGCACCCAGAAATGGTTCAAGACAAAGCACTGGAGAGTACTGAACTTCCCAGCAATGAGTCCAGATCTAAATCCCATAGAGCACCTGTGGAGAGATTTCAAAACAGCAGTTGGGAAAAGAAACCCTTCCAATCTGAAAAACCTGGAGCAGTTGGCAAAATAAGAGTCCAAAATTCCAGTAGAGAGGTGTAAATCTCACTAATGGTTACAAAAAGCAATTGATTTAAATTATTTTTTCCAAGGGGTGTGCTACCAAATATTAAATTGAGGGTGCCAATAATTTTGTCCAGTCCATTTTTGGAGTTTCGGATATTGTTAGCCCCAGTTAATTGATAAAGAGGAGTTTAATTAAAAATTACAGAAGCATTTCTAACCTGGAATACAATTATTTCTTACACGTTTGAGAAGAAGGTGACAATTTTGTCCAGTCCATTTATACCATTTTGGAGTTTTGTGCGGAATGTGTTAGATTTGGCTGTTTCTCCACTTTGTGTCATACAAATACAAACAAAAGAAGTATACATGAGAATGCCTAAACATTTGTAATTGTAACAAATTTTCTCAGGGGGGAAGTGGTGCATTATATGACAGAAATGCAGGTGTGACAATATTTTTTTGGCCATGACAGTACATTAAACAAATAAATAAAATAAAAGTATATCAAGTAGCAATAGATTCAGGTACTAACCCCTCCCTACTTAATCCCAAACTAAAAAGTTTTTAGCTGAAGGTAACCACAAACTCAAGGTAAGAAAAGAGCCCAACTATGCCCACCCTTTCTGTCCAGCTGCTTAATTCATAGAAAGCATACTAGAGCTTCTATGAATGAAATGGTATCTATGAATGGAGAATGACTGCCTGAAAAGGTCCGCCTTCTCGATTCATAGATCCAGCATCACTCATAGAAGCTGTAGTTATGGCTTCTGTAAAGGGAGCAGTTGTAAAATGTAAATAGAGGTTGTGGGGCTAGGAATGGATTTTATTTTACTTCACATATTTATTTTTTCATTTTTGTCTTTTCTTTTACATTCTGTTAACAGCAGGGAACCCCCCCGCTGACTGCAGGGATGCGTCATGGTTGATAGGATGCCAGCTTAACTACAGTAAAACCTTGGATTGTGAGCATAATTTGTTCCAGAAGCATGCTTGTAATCCAAAAGCACTTGTATATCAAAAACAAAATTTCCCCCATAAGAAATGATGGAAACTCATCATTCTTTCCACAGCCACTATTTTATAAGTCCTTCAGTTTATAGCCCATATAAAAAGATTATAGCAATATTATAATCTGTGTAACCATAAGGCTCCATGCACACAGAAGCTAAAAAAAAAAAAAAAAAAAAAAAACTATAAAAAACGCCAGTAGATTTGCAGGGAGCCTCAAAGTTTAGCGTTTTTTGCAATAGCGTTTATTAGCGTTTTTTTCAATGGATTAAAAAAAATTCTAAAAACCGCTAGCGCCGGCATTTGAGCGTTAGCCGTTTTTTCCAGCCGAAAAACAGCACTTTGAATGCAAATTTCGGGTGTTTAGAAAAAAGCCAATGAACTCCAAAGCTGATTGGACCACACTGCATTGGTGTGAACTAGGGTCATTGGAATCCATGTTAAAAACACACAGCCAATGCATTTTGATGCAGAATAAAAATGCACTGGACTGCATCTGGGGTGAACCAGCCATAAAATAAACCTGTACCAAGGGAAAACAGGTAGGCTGCCATTGCAGACCTTTTAGTTGCTTTGTTTTATCTGGTTTCAATGCTCCTGGAACAAGCATGCAAATGGGGAAAGCCAAAGTGAAGTCAAAACTCCTGTCCTGCATATTTGTTCCAGGTCAGTAGCTGAAAGTACCCAAAACTGCTGAATCAGTATGACAGCTAATGATAATACGAAGGGTCAACACTTGCAGCTGCCATACTTCCTAAATACAAGTTTCCTTTAACAATTTATACAGTGCATATGGAAAGTATTCACAGCGCTTCATTATTTGCACATTTTGTTATGTTACATCCTTATTCCTAAATGGATTAAACTCATTATTTTCCTCAAAATTCTACAAACAATATCACATCATGACAACGTGAAAGAAGTTTGAAATCTTTGCAAATGTACAGAATTATTCATAGCCTTTTGGCCCATACACACGATCCGAATATCGGACGAAAACGATCGTCCGATGATGGATCGTACGATTTTCGGATCGTGTGTACACTACTTTCGACAGCCGATCACAACCGTTCATCCGATTAAATTCGATCGGACAAGCGTGAAAATTTTCCTCGTACGATGTCTGATCGTCCGATTTTCGTTTAGTCAGTACAGCCGTCGTCCGATAATACAATACAAATACATTTCAACACGTGACATCACTTCCGATCGTTTTTTCTATCGTACGATAATTTTCGTGAGTTTAAAAACCTATTTTATTTTACTCGCGATTATTAAGCGAAAAAAGTCGTACGATCCGTCTGGCCGATATTCGGATCGTGTGTATGGGCCATTTGCCATGACACTCAAAATTGAGCTCAGGTGCATCCTGTTTCCACTGATCAACCTTAAAGGAACACTAAAGGTTCGTTTTTTATTAGATCAATTGATTGCTGTAAGCTAGAGCATTTAAATATCACTAACCTAATTCTTCCTTTTGACTTCCAAAATACAGTAATCCAGGTTTGAAAATGCCATTTCCTGTCTCTCCTCTTCTTGCTTTCCTCCAGCACCTGCATGGTGGAAAGAATGTGCTCACCCCCTCCCTATGACTACAGCCCTGCGTTAAGATGCTCTTTTAACCCTCACAGGCATGGAGGCTAAGCCTAATAGGAACTGTAGTTCCCATTAGGCCGTGATGTAGCAAGAATGAATGCGCATCGCAAACCAGGAAGTCAGTGAGAATAATGATTCAGGAGTGACTGAGGTGAATAAAACAGCTCGATTTCAACAGGTATCAAACTAGTTATAATGCAAAACGTTACTTTGTACTTAATCAGCTGCTGTCAGACTTTAATTTAAGAGGAAAATATTTTTGTCTTTACAATCCCTTTAAGATGTTTCTACAACTTGATTGGCGTCCACCTGTGGTAAAATTTCAGTTGATTGGACATGATTTGGAAAGGCACACACCTGTCTATATAAGATCTCACAGTTAACAGAGCGTGTCAGTTCAAAAACCAAGCCATGAATTCAAAGGAATTGTCTGTAGATCTCTGAGACAGGCACAGGTCTAGGGAATAGTACAGAATTTTTTTGCAGCATTGAAGGTCCCAACGAACACAGTGGCCTCCATCATGCGTAAAATGGAAGAAGTTTGGAACTTCCAGGACTCTTCCTAGAGGGGTCGTCTGGCAAAACTGAGTGATCGGTGTGAAGGGCCTTAGTCGGGGAGGTGACCAAAAGCCTAATAGTCACTGACTGAGCTCCAGCGTTTCTCTGTGGATAGAGGAGAACCTTTCAGAAAACAACCATCTCTTCAGCACTCCACCAATCAGGCCTGTATGGTAGAGTGACCAGATGGAAAAGCACATGAAAGCCCATCTGAAGTTCGCCAAAAGGCACCTGAAGGACTCTCAGACCATGAGAAACAAAATTCTCTGGTTCGGTGAATCAAAGATTGAGCTCTTTGGCCTGAATAGCCTCATGTCTTGAGTAAACCAGACGCAACTCATCACCTGACCAAAACCATCCCTACAGTGAAGCATGGTGGTGGCATCATCATGTCGTGGGGATGTTTTACAGCAGAAAGAACTATAAGACTAGTCAGGATCGAGGGAAAGATGAATGCAGCAATGTACAGAGACATCCTTGATGAAAACCTGCTCCAGAGCACTCTGGATTTCAGACTGGGGCAAATGTTCATCTTCCAACAGGGCAATGACCCTAAGCACACAGCCAAGATAACAAAAGGAGCAGCTACAGGACAACTCTGTGAACGTCCTTCAGTGGCCCAGACTTGAACCCGATTGAACATCTATGGAGAGATCTGAAAATGGTTGTGCACCGATGCTCCTCATCCAACCTGATGAAGCTTGGTGAGATCATGCAAAGAATGGGAGAAACTGCCCAAATATAAAACAAAAAAAAAAGTGTACAAAGCTTGTAGCATCATACTCAAAAAGACTTGAGGCTGTAATTGGTGCCAAAATGTGCTTTAACAAAAGTATTGAGCAAAGGCAGTGAATACTTATGTACATGCGATTTGTTAAGTTTTAATTTGCAAAGATTTCAGACTTTTTACGTTGCCATTATGGGGTATTGTTTGTAGAATTTATAAATGAATTTATTTTATTTTGGAATTAGACTAACATAAAATTCGGAAAAAGTTAATCGCTGTGAATACTTTCCGGATGCACTGTACCCGTCATCTAGAGAGATATGCAATCAATTAATTTGCTTCTTTGTGATCCATACATACACTTTACAGTCAGTAACTTTGATAGCAATTATATCCAAAGCCTAGTCAAGTTTTTTTTTTTTTTTTTTTTTATACTACCCTGTCAAACACCCACATAAAAACATAAGTGAAAGGATAAATTCACAAACTGTAGGATATCAGATATATTTTTTTTCAAAGCCTTCTAAAACGTATTCTTTTTATAATATAGCTACCATAGAAAATCAATCTTAGCACTTGTGCATTCCAACGCACACACAATGAGCGAGTCAGACAGCACCCTAACATCACATCTCAAAAGAGCATTCCTTCAGTTGACAGAGTGCATAGTACTACGCCGACCTATTTCAAAATAATTTTACCCTTGAATAAAATCAAACACTTTCCTACAGGAATGTTTTTTCAAGCGTGTGGTTGTTGTCTGAATTTTTCAAATGGGAAATCAATAGATTGAACATACTGGGACACAGAGTGTCATCCAAATAAGTAACTATGGGATTTGATGTCTGTCTTGTAAGAAAAGGATGCAGTAAAAAAAGACCACATCTACGGTACAGGGTAAGAATGCTCTGCAGAGATAAACTTAACACAGAAAAGTAAAGCTAAAAGCTTCACTCACTGATGCTTACAGAGAAGGAAGTAATGCCAGGTAGAGTCTCGTGTCAAGAAGTATTGACGATTCTGTAATGGATTGAAGAAATCTCTAATGAACTGTTCAATAAATCTTTAACTCGGGCTTTCACTTGAACATAAGAAAACTAATTTCAAGTGTATTTCATGTCAGATGCTTGCCCAAAAAGCTTTGCATCAAATGACTAACACAGTGAGTAAAAGCAGGTCAAAACGCTCAGACAAACTACAGATGGCAAAAGGTAAGTCAGTGCCATGCTTTGCGAAGCTAAAGAAAAGCTGGGATCTACATTATGAATGTATGTACGAAAAAAAAAAAAAAACAGCATCCCCGCAGTGTAACCGGTCGCCTCAAGGTATTTTTAGAATTTTTTTTATGGGTGAACTTCCACTTCCACCACAGCTGGCCATACAATATAGAATAGAAATACAGTGCCTTGCTAAAGTATTCGGCCCCCTTGAACTTTGCAACCTTTTGCCACATTTCAGACTTCAAACAAAGATATAAAACTGTCATTTTTTGTGAAGAATCAACAAGTGGGACACAATCATGAAGTGGAACGAAATTTATTGGATATTTCAAACTTTTAAAAAAAAATGAAAAAATTGGGCGTGTAAAATTATTCAGCCTTTTTACTTTCAGTGCAGCAAACTCTCTCCAGAAGTTCAGCGAGGATCTCTGAATGATCCAAATGTTGACCTAAATGACTAATGATGATAAAAAGAGATTTTTAATACAGCTTACCTGTAAAATCTTTTTCTTGGGAGTACATCACAGGACACAGAGCAGCATATTCATTACTATACGGGTCATATGGAGTACCTTCAGGTGATGGACACTGGCAATCTCAAACAGGAAGTCCCCTCCCTATATAACCCCCTCCCATAGAGGAAGTACCTCAGTTTTGTAGCAAGCAGTATGCCTCACAAAAACTTTCCCCAAAAGAGGGGTGGGAGCTCTGTGTCCCGTGATGTACTCCAAGAAAAAGATTTTACAGGTAAGCTGTATTAAAAATCTCTTTCTTTCTCGTACATCACGGGACACAGAGCAGCATATTCATTACTATACGGGATGTCCGAAAGCAGTGCTTTAATGAGGGGAGGGAGACATCTTCCAAAAAAAGATTTAATTTAGAGGTATACTCAAATAATAATAAATCCAACTTAGTCAAGAAACGTTAATCTGAAATCTAAATCAAGGGAGCCCCCTCAGATCCTGAGGAGCTTGAATCGCGGCCTGCAGTACTGCCTGCCCAAAGGCTGTATCCGCATTCCTTCTTACGTCCAATTGATAAAAATGTTGTAAACGTGTGGACTGACGACCACGTTGCTGCCTTGCGCCATAGAGATCTGATGATGTGCTGCCCAGGAGGTGCCCATGGCCCTGGTAGAATGAGCCTTTACAAAGGAGGAGGCAACCTCTTCAAACCGTAGGCCTGAATGATTAATTGTTTAATCCATCTTGCGATGGTGGATCTAGCAGCTGCCTGACCCTTCTTGGGCCCATCCGGTAAAACGAACAACACATCTATTTTCCGAACCTTCTCTGTAGCTTTAAGATAGGCCTTTATGGCCCTGACAATATCCAACGTATGCAGCAACCCCTCCTTTCTAGAGGTGGGTTTTTGAAAAGAAGGATGGAAGTACCACATCCTGGTTCAGATGAAAAACTAGATATAACCTTTGGTAGAAAGGAAGGATGAGGATGGAGAACCGCCCTATCCTTATGTAAAATGAGAAATGGATCCTTACAAGATAAGGCTGCCAATTCCGATACTCTCCTGGCCGAAACTATGGCGATCAGAAATACCAACTTTCTAGTCAGTAAAACCAAAGGTACCTCAGCCAACGGCTCAAAGGGTTGTTTCTGTAGAGTTGACAGAACAAGATTTAAGTCCCATGGACAAAGTGGTGATTTGACCGGAGGATTAACACGCAAGACCCCCTGTATGAAGGTCTTAACCAGCGAGTGGGGGGCCAGCGGCCTCTGAAACCA
This sequence comes from Rana kukunoris, assembly GCA_029574335.1. Taxonomy (NCBI): domain Eukaryota; kingdom Metazoa; phylum Chordata; class Amphibia; order Anura; family Ranidae; genus Rana; species Rana kukunoris. Next base: position 319,042,146 of record CM056049.1, on the reverse strand, counting down.
CACTGATAAGGCTGAAATCTGTCCCTAGATCGTGCTTAATGCCAGGCCTTTATCCACTCCTAGCTGGAGAAAACGTAATACTCTATCAATGGTATACTTGCAGGAAAACCATCTTAGACTCACACCAGCCTATGTAGGCCCTCCAAACCCTGTAACAAATTACCCTGGAGGCCGGCTTTCCAGCCTTAATGAGGGTAGGGATTACCTGCCTAGACAGACCTCTACCCCTGAGAATCAAGAAGGAAGAGTCCAAGGGTCTCCCGCTGCCAATTTCAGGACTAGCGAGTACCATGCCCTCCGGTACCAAGCTGGGGCTACCAGGATAACCGGCCTGTGCTATGATCCTGCACAACAGGCGGGGTAGTAACTGCAGCAGGGGAAATGCATATAGAAGAAGTTATGATTGATGCCAAGGGCAAACCAACGCATCGGTTCCGCAGGCCATAGGGTCCCTCGTTCGAGACATGAACCTGTCTAGCTTCTTGTTGAATCCTGATGCCATGACGTCCACGTCTGGCACTCCCCACTTCTGGCAGATTGTCTGAAAGACCTGTGGATGCAGAGACCAATCCCCCGGCGACAGGGTTTGGCGACTTAGGAAGTCCGCCTGCAGGTTGTCCACCCCGGGAATGAATATCGCCGATATGCAGGGTACATAAACCTCTGCCCACCGAAAAACCAAGCTCATCTCTGAGTGGCTTGACTCTTGGTTCCCCCTTGGTGGTTCACATATATGCCACCGCTGTGGCATTGTCTGAATGAATTCTCACCGAGGACCCCTGTAATCTGGATGTCTATGCCAGAAGGGCCAGCCGAGCCGCTCTGATCTCCCAGACATTGATGGGCAGCTGCCTCTCCGCCTCTGCCCAAGTTCCTTGGCGAGTGAACCCGTTCAAGACCGCTCTCCAGCCTACCAGGCTGGCGTCTGTGGTAACTACCTTCCAGACCACTGGGCAGAAAGACTTCCCTTCAGAAGGTTCTGAGGGTTTAACCACCAGCATAGACTCTGCCGGACCTTTGTGCTCCCTTGCTCCAAGCTGCTAGAATTGCTGTCTGTAGGACGCGAGTGTGGAAGCGTACGGTACCGCCTCGAACATGGCTATTAGTTTGCCTAGTAATCGCATACATAGGCGAATAGTTGGTTCTCTTTTGCTTAGAACCAACTGAATCAATTCCTTGATAGCCTCGACCTTTACCAGGGGCAGGAACACCTTTTGCTGTTCTGTGTCTAATCTCATGCCGAGATATTCCAACTGTTTAGTAGGTTGAAACACTGATTTTTCCCGGTTTAGGACCCAGCCGAACCTCTTGAGGTACTGAACCATGAGGGCTACTGCGCATTCCAGCCAAGGAAGCGAGGAATCTATGATTAAGAGGTCGTCCAGGTATGCTAGGACCGAGACCCCTTGGATCCTTAGATTGACTAGAATTGGAGCTAGGACCTTCGTGAATACCCGGGGAGCCGTAGCCAGCCCGAAGGGGAGCGCCACGAATTGGAAGTGACGCTGCATCACTGCGAAGCGTAAAAAATCTTTGATGTGGCTAAAAGATTGGTACATGAAGGTAAACATCCTTTATGTCTATAGAAGCCAGAAAGTTGTCCTTCTGGAGTGTGGCGGCTGCTGACCGAACGGATTCCATCCGGAAAGAGCGAACCCTTAGGTAAGCATTTAAACCTTTTAGGTCCAAAATTGGTCTGACATCGCCGTTGGGCTTTGGTATGACAAACAGATTGGAATAGAAACCTAGCCCTTGTTCTTGGGCTGGTACCTCTACCATTATGCCCCGGTAAAGCAGATGATCCAATGCCGCCCGCATTGAGGCCTTCCTTGTCGGATCGTTTGGTACCCTTGACTCCCGAAAATGAGGTGGAGGAAACTTTAGAAAATTCTAATCTGTGGCCACAGATGACCGGACCCCCTCTGTCGGGGATCGATACTATGGCCTCTTGCCCCCAGGGGCCTGTCCTTGCGATTTATTGTTAAAAGTTTGATCGCGCAGGAGGCCGTCGATACTGCCTGGAATTTGAGGGCCCCGGAATAGGGGAGAGCTGCCTTTTAAACGCAGGACCCCGGAACTTCTTTTGACTGGTAAAAGGGGTACTTTTGCCACTTGAAATAGTCTGAATGTATTTATCCAGATCTTTCCATGGAAGGGAAAACCTGCCAGTAGTCTTTTGCATGGGGCTCGGCCGCCCAGTTCTTCAACCATAAGAGCCTTCTCATATGCACTAAAAATAGTGACAAACGAGACGCCTGCTGGATGGAGTCTTTTATAGCCTCTACCGCAAAGCACAGAGCTCTGGGAATATCTGATAACTCCTCTGCCTGTTGGGCAGGGATGTCTTTAAGCATCTGTTTTGTCTGGTCCTTTAACGCCTGACAAACTCCAATTGCAGCCACTGCTGGCTGTACCACTGCTCCTGCCGTAGCAAAGGATGCCTGTAAAAGTGTCTCTAAATGTTTATCGACCGGGACCTTAAACATTTGTATAGTTTCCACCGGGCCAGTTAATGATTTATTCACACATGACATGGCTGCGTCCACAGTTGGGAGCGCCCATTTCTTAGAAAAATTTCTCTTCCATAGGGTAAATAACAGAAAACCTTCCAGGCGGTCTCCCATCCAGGTACTAACCAGGCCCGACCCTGCTTAGCCTCCGAGATCAGACGAGATCGGGCGCTTTCAGGGTGATGTGGCCGTAGCCTTTAGGCGGCAGAAAAATTCTGTCCGGTCGTACCCAATCCTGGAAAAACCAATTCCTCTAACAGAGAATGGACCGGAAAAGCTGCGTTGCTTAAAGGCGCTTTAAAAGAACCCCAAGAGGATACCGCAGGAACCTGAGGCTCTGGAAATGGCAAATTAAATGCCGAGCGGACCATGTCTGTCAAAGACTGGACCCACAGACTGTCCGTTTGGGAGGCTCAAAACGGTTCCTCAGCGGTAGATCCTTCCTCTAGGTTCTGGTCCAACTGATCCTCCTGAAATTCTAATTCCTCCGGAGAGAGAATCTCAGCATCCGAGGATACACCTTTTGGCGATGGGGATCTAGTCCGCTTCTTGCCAGAAATAGAGCCAGCGATCATAGCTGCTAACTTTTTTCTCTAGCCCCCCTAGGGTGACGGCTAGCATCTCCTCTGTGACAACACAGGGTTGGGCCAGCCTCAGCACCAGACCCCCTTAATGGCTTATCCAAGGCGACCCCTATAGGAATAACCTGTGGGGAAAGTATTGGCATATCATCAGAACCAGAGGAGGAACCCCTTTGTCTTTTGCAGTCTTTTTTTTTTTTGTTTGATCCTGAACCTTTGGAAGCCATAATACAAAACCGAGGGACTCCGCCTACAACAACAGACTGTTATAGCCAGGAGTACAAAAAAAAAAAAGGATTTTTAATAAACAGCTTACCTGTAAAATCCTTTTCTTGAAGTACAAAACGGGACACAGAGCGCATAGCCATTACACTTGGGTTATATGGGTACCTTCAGGTGATGGACACTGGTGTAATCAATTTCACAGGAAGTTTCCTCCCTATATAACCCCCTCCCACTGGGAGTGCTTCAGTTTTGTAGCAAGCAATTCCTCCGAGGTTACACAATGTTCCCCAAAAGAGGGGTGGGAGCTCTGTGTCCCGTGATGTACTTCAAGAAAAGGATTTTACAGGTAAGCTGTTTATTAAAAATCCTTTTTTCTTTATCGTATATCACGGGACACAGAGCGCATAGCCATTACACTTAGGATGTCCTAAAGCAATGCTCTATGAAGGGAGGGAGACCGTAAGGCCAAGAATAGCCAAACAAAAAATTATCAGGAAGTAAAGTAACTCCACCAACAGAAAAAAGGGGGCGTGACCCGGACCAGAGGATTCTATACTGCTGCCCGTAGGACCGCCTGCCCAAATGCTGCGTCCGTACCCTTTGCAACGTCCAACTTATAAAATTTAGTAAACGTATGTACGGAAGACCAGGTTGCCGCCTTGCAAACCTGTGCCATAGAGATCTGATGGTGTGCCGCCCAGGAGGCACTCATGGCCCTCGTAGAATGGGCTTTAACTGATAAGGAAGGTGGAACGCGCTTTCACACCATAGGCCTGAAAAATCAGCTGCTTAATCCACCTAGCCAAGGAAGACTTGGCAGCCGGCTGACCCTTCTTGGGGCCATCCGGAAGAACAAAAAGCACATCTGTTTTCCGAATCTTCTCTGTGGCCTTGAGATAGACCCTCATGGCTCGAACCACGTCCAAAGTATGAAGCAGCCTTTCCTCTCTGGACTGGGGAGTAGGAAAGAAGGATGGTAGGACTAGGTCCTGATTCAAGTGAAAACTGGATATGACCTTAGGAAGGAAAGAAGGTTGAGGCCGCAGAACCACTCTGTCCTTATGCAGAATAAGGTATGGCTCCTTGCATGACAAGGCTGCCAGCTCGGAAACCCTTCTGGCCGAAGCCATAGCCACCAAGAAAACCAACTTTCGGGTTAGTAGCACAAGAAGGATTTCTGTCAGAGGTTCAAACGGCTGCCTTTGTAAAGCTGACAAGACCAGATTTAAATTCCAGGGGCAGAGGGGAGCTCTAATAGGGGGATTCACATGCAAGACCCCCTGCAAGAAGGTTTTCATAAGCGAATGGGTGGCCAAGGGTCTTTGAAACCATATCGATAAAGCCGACACCTGCCCCTTTAGAGTACTACGAGCCAACCCTTTGTCAACGCCAACCTGGAGGAATCGCAAGATCCTGTCAATAAAAAACTTTTGAGGATGCCATTTTTGAGACTCGCACCACTCCACATAGGTTCTCCAGACTCTGTAATAAATATTTCTAGAGACCGGTTTCCTAGCCTGAATCAACGTAGATATGACCTGAGCTGAGAGCCCTCTACCCTTAAGAATTAGGGATTCAGCCGCCAAGCCGTCAAAATTTAGCTGCTGTGAAGCAGGGTGGCAGATTGGGCCCTGAGACAGCAGATCTGGGCGCAGGGGGAGCGGCCACGGCGCCCGACTGACATCCTCACGATGAGTGCGTACCAAGCCCTCCTGGGCCAGGCTGGGGCCACCAGGATCACAGGCCTGCGCTCCACCCTGATCCTCCGTAGAAGGCGGGGAATCATCTGCAGTGGAGGGAACGCATACAGGAGAGAAAACTGGTGCCAGGGGCAAACCAACGCATCGGTCCCGTAGGCCGAGGGATCCCTGGCTCGGGATATGAATTGGTCCAACTTTTTGTTGGATCTCGTTGCCATAATGTCCACATCTGGAACTCTGAATCTTTGGCAAATCTCTTGGAATACCTGGGGGTGAAGAGACCACTCCCCCGGGAGCAACTGTTGACGACTCAAAAAATCTGCTTGAGAATTGTCTATCCCTGGGATGAACACCGCCGAGATGCAGGGTACATGGGCTTCGGCCCATGAGAAAATCAGGTTTACTTCCCTTTCGGCTGCTAGGCTCCTCGTGCCCCCCTGGTGATTTATGTATGCCACTGCAGTGGCATTGTCGGACTGTATCCTTACTGGCAGACCCTGAAGGGGGAGAGTCCAGGCGATCAGGGCCAGCCGAGCAGCTCTGATCTCTAGGATATTGATGGGAAGCAGTTTTTCTGCCTCCGACCACTGCCCTTGCTGGGTCTGTCCTTCTAGGACTGCCCCCCAACCTGACAGGCTGGCATCCGTGGCTACTATCTTCCACGTGATGGGGCAAAAGGATTTCCCCTTTGACAAATTTTGAGGGACCAGCCACCAGAACAGGCTGCGCCGGACTCCTGGGGAGAGCACTAACGGACGATCTAACGCCTGAATGGACTTGTTCCAAGCAGAGAGAATGGCTGCCTGGAGATATCTGGTATGGATCTGGGCGTAGGGCACTGCCTCGAAGGCGGCCACCATCTTCCCCAGCAGTCGCATACATAGGCGAATAGTCGGCCTCTTCTTGCCTAAGATCACTTGAACTGCTTGAGTTATTGATCTGACCTTTGCTTGAGGTAAAAATATCCTCTGGCAGTCTGTATCTAGGCGAAGGCCTAGATATTCCAACTGCTTTGTGGGTTTCAATATCGATTTTTCTTGGTTCACAATCCACCCGAATTCCTCTAGATGCTGAACTGTGCGAACTACTGCATGATTGAGGCTGGAAGCTGAGCTGTCGATAACCAGAAGATCGTCCAGGTATGCCAGGACCAAAATGCCTTCTGTCCTTAGGACGGCTAGCACCGGGGCTAACACCTTTGTGAATACCCGCGGAGCTGTTGCCAACCCGAAAGGGAGGGCTACGAACTGGTAATGACGGTGATCTATCATAAAACAAAGAAACTTGTGATGTGCCGGGTAGATCGGCACGTGCAGATACTTATCCTTTATGTCTATAGATGCTAGAAAGTCGTCTTGATGTAGGCTGGCTGCCACCGAACGTATGGACTCCATACGAAAGGTCTGAATCTTTAGAAAGCGATTTAGGCGTTTGAGGTCTAAGATAGGCCTGACGTCGCCATTGGGCTTTGGTATTATGAAAAGGTTGGAGTAGAATCCCAGACCCCATTCCTGGGTTGGTACTTCTACAATTACTCCTTGGAGCAAGAGACGATCCAATGCTTTTACAAGACAGGCCCTCTTTAATGGGTCGCTTGGAAGACTTGACCCCTGAAAATGAGGAGGGGGGACTTCCCGAAACTCTAGCTTGTAGCCCGTAGCTACCACGGACAGTACACAAGAGTCAGGAATTCTGGCCTCCCACACTTCGGAGAAAAACCGAAGCCTTCCCCCCACCCAAGAGAGTGGGGGCGCCCCTTCATGAATCTGACTTGATGACTGGTTTAACCGGCTTGCGAGACCATGGCCTCTTGCCTGCCGTAGCTTGTCCTTGTGGGCGGCTATTAAATGCTGAACGCCCGGGAGGCCGTTGATACTAACGGGAAGTTGAAGGGGCCGAGCCTGCGAAGGCCTGTCGCTTAAACGCGGGCCCACGCGATCTTTTCTTGATAGGCAAGAAAGAACTTTTACCACTTGATATGGTCTGGATATATTTATCTAGGTCTTCACCGAATAGTCTCCCACCATGAAAGGGAAATCCTGCTAAAAGCCTTTTGCAGTGTGCCTCTGCTGACCAGTTCTTCAGCCACAAAAGGCGACGCATATGAACCAACAGCAGAGATAAACGGGACGCCTGTTGAATGGAGTCCTTAATAGCATCTACTGCAAAGCAGAGAGCCCTTGGGAGGTCAGCCAATTCACGAGCTTGCTGAGCCGGTATGTCCCTTAATATCTGTTTAGTCTGATCCTTTAAAGCCTGACAAACGCCAATGGCTGCCACCGCTGGCTGAACCACGGCACCTACTGTGGTAAAAGAAGCCTTCAGTAGGGTCTCCAACTTTTTGTCGACTGGATCTTTAAACATCTGGACATTTTCAACCGGACAGGTCAGGGATTTATTTACGCAGGAAATGGCTGCGTCCACGGTAGGGAGTGCCCATTTCTTTGCAAATTCCTCTTCCATAGGATAGAGAATAGTGAACCTTTCAGGAGGGATAAAAATCCTATCAGGTCGAGCCCAATCCTGAAAAATCACGCTCTCCAGAAGGGGGTGAACCGGAAAAGACGCACCACTCAACGGTGCCTTCAAGGAACCTAAAGAGGATACCGCGGGGGCTAATTGTTCTGACACTGGAAGTTTAAAAGCAGTGCGAACCATATCTGTCAGAGACTGGATCCACAGGCTCTCCACTTGAGAAGCCGAAAAAAAATTCATCTACAGTGGAACCCTCAATGTCTGAACCGTCGGGACTCGGGTCCGCTTGATCCCCCTGTGGGTCCAATTCCTCCGAAGAGAGGACCTCTGCATCTGAAAACACCAATCTAGGTGACAGGGATCTAGCCCGCTTGCCACCTGGCAAAGAGCGGGCAATTAAAGCAGTTAACCTTTCCTCTAGCCCACCCAGGGTGGTCGCTAGCATTTCTTCTGTAACGTAAACGGGAATGGGTTGATTGGGGGCCGCCTCTGCCCCTAGCACCCTCAACGGCTCCTGCAACATGCTGTTCGGTGGTCTATCTGGTGAGGGTGGGACCGCTAGAGCCTGACCCAAATCCTCTGACCCCGATGGAGACCCCTTTAGTACCTTTTGCAGCCTTAGCTGGTCCTGATCCCTTGGGAGCCATTGCACAACCTTGAGACACCCCTAAAGCCAACACCCAACTGTTGTAGCTAGAAGTGAACCATTAATAAGAACAGGCTATGGTAAAAAAAAATCCAAATTTTCATACGCCCGAGAAGGCGGCAATACCGAGGAAGTCCTGTGAGTATTGCCACACCAATGCCCGTTAGCTGGAGCCCAAGGTTGCACCGACTCAGATACTGCCAGATCTAAGGCTGAGTCCCTTTAAGAAAAAAATCCTTTTTTTTTTTTTTTTTCTGGTCAGTATGGAGATAAGTCCAGACCTGAAGATCCACAAACCCCCACTGGGTGTCACTGTATAGCCAGAAATGGCTCAGCTGCGCGCTCTGTGTCCTCAGCCTCCTCTGCTTTCAGGAGGGAATGACCAGCCAGGAAATGCTTTGCTGCTTTAACTGAGACCTGACGCTGCTGGCCCGCCCCCCCCACGCACGCTGACGCTGTAAAAGGCGGGGCGCGCGCGCCCCCCCCCCCCCCCCCACGCTGAAACTAACATGGAGGAAGCAGAAAGCAGAGGAGAAGCCTGGACCCGCGCTAGCAACCCAACAGACACCAGGCAAGACACTAATCTTATTGTAGTGCACACATAGAGGAAGCTGTCCCCATAGGCTTCCTAAGAAACAGGAGTTTTGCCAGCATTTCCTCCTTATAGCACGTGGGGCTGCAGTATCATGCTAACAGGCAGATCTGGGGGGAGTAGCAAATACATATCTTTAAAAGCATACATATACCTACATGTTATCTGGGTAAACATTAGTACATCCCATCCTGCCTCAAAAGACATAGTGGAGATAGTGGCTGATGCACAAGCATACCATTAGCCGACCCAGAACCCCCAGGGGGATACCTACTGTCGAACCAAGTCCCGCAGGTTCCCTCTTACCTGCGCCAGGCCGCAGGGTATTGCAAAATGCAAGAGGCACAACCTTCCCCCATCTCCGTGGGTATTGTCTTGGACCTTCAGGGACCGGGGTCCTGTGTTAAGGAACCCACACACCTGGACCTATATAGCATCCTGGCATCAGTAGCGTTTAGTTCTTGGAAGAGACTAAGGCACTGGAGCCCAGAATCCAGCCCTCCAAGGAGAGGCATTATAGGCAAAACCCCACTCCAGCAGGGCCCGGGTACCGTACACCTGGGCTTTGAAGCACTTCGGACGGATCCGGCTAGCTATCCTGGGTCCCGAGACCTCCGAGGGACAGCTAGACGTGACCAACACCTAAGACACTGGCGAAAAAACTGAAGCACTCCCAGTGGGAGGGGGTTATATAGCTAGGTTATATAACTTCCTGTGAAATTGATTACACCAGTGTCCATCACCTGAAGGTACCCATATAACCCAGGTGTAATGGCTATGCGCTCTGTGTCCCGTGATGTACGATAAAGAAATAAGGTTTAGGGGACAATAGGATCACTAATGCCCAAAAACCGGTGGGGCTCAGTATGTTTTCCATTATAATATTATTGTTTTTCACAACATACAGCCCCACCCCCAACATGTTTGCCAGCATTCAACCTGTTGCCAAGGGGATTTTTGGATTAACAAAAAGCATTGGAGCTGACTCCAGCATGTACTACCCCTTTCTCGCCACCGGGAGTCACTGTGCTGCCAGCTCTGTGTCCTCTCTCTTCCAGCTCAGCTTTGAACTGAGCTAAGATCGCGCCTGCTGTGTATAACAGCAATTAAAGGCACGCCCACTCTACACTGCAGTCACGCTCTCTGGAAGGAACCAACTGTCCTGGACCTATACAGCACCCTGGCAAACAGGATCTTTTGGTTTAGCAAAAAACTCCAAGTTCTGGGCCCAGGGTCCAGCCCTCTAGAGAGGAGCATTATAGGCAAAACCCCACGGTTTGGGGCCCGGGTACTGTCCACTTTGGCACTGAGGCTCCTTGGACAGATCCGGTTAGCCCGCCTTAATCCCAAGGATGTGGAGGCAAAGCTATTCCGTGACCAACACCTAAGACACTGGCGAAAAAACTGAGGTACTTCCTCTATGGGAGGGGGTTATATAGGGAGGGGACTTCCTGTTTGAGATTGCCAGTGTCCATCACCTGAAGGTACTCCATATAACCCGTATAGTAATGAATATGCTGCTCTGTGTCCCGTGATGTACGAGAAAGAAATAGAATCCACCCGTGTGTAATCAAGTCTCCGTATAAATGCACCTGCACTGTGATAGTCTCAAAGGTCCGTTTAAAAGCGCAGAGAGCATCATGAAGAACAAGGAACACACCAGGCAGGTCCGAGATACTGTTGTGGACAAGTTTAAAGCCGGATTTGGATACAAAAAGACTTCCCAAGCTTTAAACATCCCAAGGAGCACTGTGAAAGCGATAATCTTGAAATGGGAGTATCAGACCACTACAAATCTACGAAGACCTGGCAGTCCCTTTAAACTGTCAGCTCATACAAGCAGAAGACTGATCAGAGATGCAGCCAAGAGGCCCATGATCACGCTGGATGAACTGCAGAGATCTACAGCTGAGGTGGGAGACTCTGTCCATAGAACAACAATCAGTCGTATACTGCACAAATCTGGCCTTTATGGAAGAGTGGCAAGAAGAAAGACATTTCTTAAAGATATCCATAAAAAGTGTTGTTTAAAGTTTGCCACAAGCCACCTGGGAGACACACCAAACATGTGGAAGAAGGTGCTCTGTTCAGATGAAACCAAAATCTAACTTTTTAGCAACAATGCAAAACGTTATGTTTGGCGTAAACGCAACACAGCTCATCACCCTAAACACACCATCCCCACTGTCAAACATGGTGGTGGCAGCATCATGGTTTGGGCCTGCTTTTCTTCAGCAGGGACAGGGAAGATGGTTAAAATTGATGGGAAGATGGATGGAGCCAAATACAGGACCATTCTGGAAGAAAACCTGATGCAGTCTGCAAAAGACCTGAGACTGGGATGGAGATTTGTCTTCCAACAAGACAATGATCCAAAACATAAAGCAAAATCTACAATGAAATGGTTCACAAATAAACATATCCAGATGTTAGAATGGCCAAGTCAAAGTCCAGACCTGAATCCAATCGAGAATCTGTGGAATCTGTTCACAAACACTCTCCATCCAACCTCACTGAGCTTGAGCTGTTTTGTAAGGAGGAATGGGCAAAAATGTCAGTCTCTCGATGTGCAAAACTGACAGAGACATACCCCAAGCGACTTACAGCTGTAATCGCAGCAAAAGGTGGCGCTACAAAGTATTCACTTAAGGGGGCTGAATAATTTTGCACGCCCAATTTTTCAGTTTGTTTGTTAAAAGTTAGAAATATCCCATACATTTTGTTCCACTTCATGATTGTGTCCCACTTGGTAATTCTTCACAAAAAATTACAGTTTTATATCTTTATGTTTGAAGCCTGAAATGTGGCAAAAGGTCTCAAAGTTCAAGGGGGCCGAATACTTTCACAAGGCACTGTATGTACAGTATTGTATGAATGCGAGTTAGGGACCTTAGATTGTAAGCTCCTTGAGGGCAGGGACTGATGAAGGTACAATACATGTGTAAGACGCTACGTAAATTGACAGCGCTAAACAAGTACTGTACCTGTAATAAATTAGATCGTTTTGGGTAAATCTACGTGAAAATTGTACATGAAAATTGTATAATATAGACAAGCCTTGCTTCAGTCAGGTTGTCAGCACCCAGAGTTTGTGTTTGCACTATGCTCTTTCATAGGGCTCTCCTATGCACGCCAATTTTTCAGTTTTTTATTTGTTAAAGTTTGAAATATCCAATAAATTTCGTTCCACTTCATGATTGTGTCCCACTTGTTGTTGATTCTTCATAAAAAAATTACAGTTTTATATCTTTATGTTTGAAGCCTGTAATGTGGCAAAAAGGTTGCAAAGTTCAAGGGGGCCGAATACTTTCACAAGGCACTGTACGTTTTCCTTGGCTACTGTACTAGAACTGCTGGCTCCATCTCCCAGCTCCTCCTTTATTCTGAGTAACTGCTGCAGGACCGCCCACTCAGCATTTCCGCTGCCCCGCCTATTGAATTTACAGCAGCAGGCAGATGGAGGCATGGCGTCCGGGGGACTGGAAGAGCCAGCTGATCGTGTAGGAATAGCGGAGGTGGTCTCCACTGTGTGAAGAGACATGCAAAGCCGTGATGGAGCCGGAGACACAACAAGCATGGCGTCCACACAGAGCTAGGGAGTGCCACCAATCCCATCCACCCCACCACACACAGAACTGCCACCGATCCCATTTATCCCCCACCCAGCACTGCCACGAATCCCCCCCACCACCACCACTGATCCCATCAACCCACAGCACTGCCACTGATCCCAATACCCCCCCCCCCCCCCCCCACGATCCCATCAACTTTCCAACACTTCCACCGATTCCCCCCTCCCCCCCCCGATCCCATCAATCCCCTAGCACTGCCACTGATCCCATTACCCACACCACAACTGCCACTGATCACCCTCCCTCTCCAGCACTGCCACTGATCGCATCTACACCCCCCCCCCCCTCCACTTACTCCCTCTGACCAGCTCTGCCATAAGATGTAAAATGTATTGAAATATTAAAAATAGTTTTAAACACATTTCAAAATGCTTGTTTACAATTATTTAAAAAAAAAATACACACACACACATATATATATATCCGAGGAACGATTCCAACCGTGAGTTTTTTGATCCGCACCCCTGTAATATCCACATCTCTCTCCCCCCGTAGTACAGGCAGACAGTCACCCCCCCCCCGTAGTACAGGCAGACAGTCACCCCCCCGTAGAACAGCACAGTCACACCTCCCCCTAGTACAGCACAGTCACACCTCCCCCTAGTACAGCACAGTCACCCCCCCCCCCCTAGTACAGCACAGTCACCGTCACCCCCCTAGTACAGCACAGTCACCCCCCCCTAGTACAGCACAGTCACCCCCCCCCTAGTACAGCACAGTCACCCCCCCCTAGTACAGCACAGTCACCCCCCCCTAGTACAGCACAGTCACCCCCCCCCTAGTACAGCACAGTCAGCCCCCCCCCCCCAGTACAGCACAGTCAGCCCCCCCCCCAGTACAGCACAGTCAGCCCCCCCCCCAGTACAGCACAGTCACCCCCCCCCCCCCAGTACAGCACAGTCACCCCCCCCCCAGCACAGTCCCCAGTACAGCACAGTCACCCCCCCCCCCAGTACAGCACAGTCACCCCCCCCCCCAGTACAGCACAGTCACCCCCCCCCCCAGTACAGCACAGTCACCCCCCCCCCAGTACAGCACAGTCACCCCCCCCCCAGTACAGCACAGTCACCCCCCCCCCCAGTACAGCACAGTCACCCCCCCCCCCCCAGTACCAGTACAGCACAGTCACCCCCCTCCCCCAGTACAGCACAGTCACCCCCCTCCCCCAGTACAGCACAGTCACCCCCCTCCCCCCAGTACAGCACAGTCACCCCCCCCCCCAGTACAGCACAGTCACCCCCCCCCCAGTACAGCACAGTCACCCCCCCCCCAGTACAGCACAGTCACCCCCCCCCCCAGCACAGTACCCCCCCCCCCCCAGTACAGCACAGTCACCCCCCCCCCCCCAGTACAGCACAGTCACCCCCCCCCCAGTACAGCACAGTCACCCCCCCCCCCCCAGTACAGTCACCCCCCCCCCCCCCCAGTACAGCACAGTCACCCCCCCCCCCCCAGTACAGCACAGTCACCCCCCCCCCCCAGTACAGCACAGTCACCCCCCCCCCCCCAGTACAGCACAGTCACCCCCCCCCCCCCAGTACAGCACAGTCACCCCCCCCCCCCCAGTACAGCACAGTCACCCCCCCCCCCAGTACAGCACAGTCACCCCCCCCCCCCAGTACAGCACAGTCACCCCCCCCCACCCCCAGTACAGCACAGTCACCCCCCCCCCCCCAGTACAGCACAGTCACCCCCCCCCCCAGTACAGCACAGTCACCCCCCCCCAGTACAGCACAGTCACCCCCCCCCCCCAGTACAGCACAGTCACCCCCCCAGTACAGCACAGTCACCCCCCCCCAGTACAGCACAGTCACCCCCCCCCCCAGTACAGCACAGTCACCCCCCCCCCCCAGTACAGCACAGTCACCCCCCCCCCCAGTACAGCACAGTCACCCCCCCCCCAGTACAGCACAGTCACCCCCCCCCCCCAGTACAGCACAGTCACCCCCCCCCAGTACAGCACAGTCACCCCCCCCCCCCAGTCACCCCCCCCCCAGTACAGCACAGTCACCCCCCCCCCCCATAACAGCACAGTCACCCCCCCCCAGTACAGCACAGTCACCCCCCCCCCAGTACAGCACAGTCACCCCCCCAGTACAGCACAGTCACCCCCCCCAGTACAGCACAGTCACCCCCCCCCCCCCCCCAGTACAGCACAGTCACCCCCCCCCCCCCCCAGTACAGCACAGTCACCCCCCCCCCCAGTACAGCACAGTCACCCCCCCCCCCCAGTACAGCACAGTCACCCCCCCCCCCCCCAGTACAGCACAGTCACCCCCCCCCCCCAGTACAGCACAGTCACCCCCCCCAGTACAGCACAGTCACCCCCCCCAGTACAGCACAGTCACCCCCCCAGTACAGCACAGTCAACCCCCCCCCCAGTACAGCACAGTCAACCCCCCCCCCAGTACAGCACAGTTAACCCCCCCCCCCCCAGTACAGCACAGTTAACCCCCCCCAGTACAGCACAGTTACCCCCCCCCCCAGTACAGCACAGTCACCCCCCCCCCCCCTAGTACAGCACAGTCCACCCCCCCCCCCCCCCCCCTAGTACAGCACAGTCACCCCCCCTAGTACAGCACAGTCACCCCCCCCCCCCTAGTACAGCACAGTCACCCCCCCCCCCTAGTACAGCACAGTCACCCCCCCCCCCCTAGTACAGCACAGTCACCCCCCCCCCCTAGTACAGCACAGTCACCCCCCCCCCCTAGTACAGCACAGTCACCCCCCTCCCCCCTAGTACAGCACAGTCACCCCCCTAGTACAGCACATCACCCCCCTCCCCCCTAGTACAGCACAGTCACCCCCCCCCCCTAGTACAGCACAGTCACCCCCCCCCCCTAGTACAGCACAGTCACCCCCCCCCCCTAGTACAGCACAGTCACCCCCCCCCTAGTATAGCACAGTCACCCCCCCCCCTAGTATAGCACAGTCACCCCCCCCCCTAGCACAGCACAGTCACCCCCCCCCCCCCCCCCTTGTACAGCACAGTCACACCCCCCAGTACAGCACAGTCACCCCCCCCCAGTACAGCACAGTCCCCCCCCCCAGTACAGCACAGTCCCCCCCCAGTACAGCACAGTCCCCCCCCCCAGTACAGCACAGTCCCCCCCCCCCCCCCGTAGTACTTGCACAGTGACCCCGTTAGGTGCGTGCGTGCGTGCGTGCGTGCGTGTGTGTGTGTCGAGTGCGGGCTCCTCCTCTGTGGGTGTAAACAGAGGAGGGCCGCCGCCGGGTTTACCAAGATGGCCGCGGCTCCGGAGCTTGGCCGAAGCCGCGGCCTTTCCTAATGTTATGCCCGCGGTGGCGATCCGCGGATCGCATAGCATGCCGAAACCGAAGGGGGTTACCCACACACACACGCGTTTGTTTCGGGGTGCACACTAGGGGTGCCAAATTAAATCGCTGCATCACGATTCGGGTGGCACCAATGCATGCGACCGTTTTAGTCGATGTTGGGCCCCGCCCCTCCTGGGAGAGCGCTCCATTCAGACGTTACCTTGTGCCTTGTGTTTGTATAAGGCGCGCTCATGTAAATGCCTGGCCCGCCTCTCCTCTCACGTCTCTCCTGGTGTCAGCCCTGCCCACTGACTCTAACGGACGGATCAGTAGAAAGGCGGGAGGGGCTGCCTGCAGACTGCAGAGACTGATGTGAGGCAACAGGCAAGTCTGTGGCTGACAAGGGAGCAAGAACCCGGGCACCGTGGCTGCAGGGCACACAGCGAGCAGGGCACACAGCGAGCAGAGCACACAGCGAGCAGAGCACAGAGGATAAAATCCTCACTGTGTATTGCTTACACACAGCATGGCAAGTTACAGTATGTTTATTTAGAATTATGATACTTACACAGGCAGCATAGTCAGCATGTGCTCTGTACTGATCTGTCAGTGTCATATTGCTGTTGGGTGCTTACTTTGTTATGGCTGTACAGGGTTAAAGTTTGTAACGCACAGTACAGCCAAAGTCAGAACCCAAAAGCCATTTGACACTGACAGATCCATGACGAACACATGCTGTCTGTGCTGCCTGTGTGATTTTCATAATGCTGGTGAAGATGCAGTGAGATGTTACTTTACACTTGCATTTGGGGGGGGCAGTAAATATGTGCCCCCCAATCACTTCCCTTTAACCACTTCCTGTCCAGCGACGTACTGGTACATTGCTGGATTGTAAGAGCGATATCTTGATCATCGCTACAGCGATGATCAAGATATAATTTTTTTTAGCCCCAGCGATTCTGCAAGTAAAGTAATCTTGTGTACCAAAAATTCTAAATGAACAAAATAGTAGCACTAAAAAAATACCTAAAAGTTTCTAAATATTAAACAATATATTGTGATACAGAAAATATTGTGAGGAATGCAGGAGTATATAAAAATATAAAAAATCCTAACAGCTTACCTGTAAAATCCTTTACTTGGAGAACATCACGGGACACAGAGGAGCATAGTAATTACTATGTGGGTTATAGAGTCTACCTTCAGGTGTGGACACTGGTGTAATCAATTAGACAGGAAGTTCCCTCCCTATATAACCCCTCCCATACTGGGAGTACCTCAGTTTTTGTAGCAAAGCAATAAGTGTCCCAATATCCCCAAACAAGAGGGGTGGGAGCTCTGTGTCCCGTGATGTACTCCAAGAAAAGGATTTTACAGGTAAGCTGTTATAAAAAATCCTATTTTCTTTATCGTACATCACGGGACACAGAGGAGCATAGTCATTACTATGTGGGACGTCCCAAAGCAATGCTTACTGAGGGGAGGGAGACACAAACAACGCAGGCCGCCATCAGACGTGAGGAATCAAAACTGCAGCCTGCAGCACACTGCGCCCAAAGGCGCTTTCCCCACCTTCCTTATGTCCAATTGGTAAAATTTTGTGAAAGTATGGACAGACGACCACGTCGCTGCCATGCAGACCTGAGCCAAGTAGGCTTGGTGATGCACTGCCCAGGAAGTACCCACCGCTGTAGTGGAATGTGCTTTAACCTTTAACGTGGGAACCTCTCCCCTCAAGCCATCGGCTTGAGTAATGACCTGTCGAATCCATTTGGAGATAGTGGATTTCGACGCTGCCTGCCCACATCTGGGACATTCTGGCAGGATAAACGACATACCCGTTTTCCGGATCTGAGCAGCAGCCCTAAGGCAGAACTGTTCTAAGTACGTCTAGGGTATGCAATGGCTTTTCCCTTGCAGAACTAGGTTCTGAGAAAAAAGGGAGAACTAGACCTTGATAAAAAGTTAGAAACAACCTTAGGGAGGAAAACCGGGTGAGGCCATAGGACCACTCTGACCTTATGGAGAATAAAGGTATGGTTCCTTACAAGATAAGGTATGGTTCCTTACAAGATAAGGTATGGTTCCTTACAAGATAAGGTATGGTTCCTTACAAGATAAGGCCGCCAACTCCGATACCCTCCTAGCAGAGGTTATGGCTATCAAGAAAACTACCTCCTGGGCAGAAGGACCAATGGAATGTGAGCCAAAGCCTCAAAAGGTTGCTTCTGCCAGGCAGACAGGACCAGATTCAGATCCCACGGACACAAGGGGGTCCTGACTGGAGGATTAATCGGGATCACACCTTGTAAAAAAGGTTTTGAGCAGAGAATGTGTAGCCCGTGGCCTTTGAAACAAAATTGATAAGGCCGAGCTCTGGCCCTTAATGGTGTTCTAGGGCCAACTTTAAGTCTGCCCCCATCCGCAGAAAATCCAGAAATCTGCTACTGAGAAACCTCCGGGGATGCCACCCCCTGGTTTCGCACCAGGCCATATAAGATTTCTAAACTCTGTAATAAATAAGCCTGGATGCTGGCTTTCTGGCATTAATCAAAGTAGACACTACTGAATTAGAGAGACCCCTCCATTTAGGATATGGGGCTCAGCCAAACCGTTAAACTTAGAGACGGTAAGGAAGGATGGAATATTGATCCCTGAGACGAATCGGAAGGGTCCCCGGATGCCCCACGGACATCCTTACAATTTCTGTGTACCAGGCCCTTCTGGGCCAATGCCGGGGCGACCAGAATCACTGGTTTCTCTTCCGACCTTATCCTGCGAAGGAGGCAGGGTACCAATTGCAGTGGAGGACGCATACATTAGGGAGAATTGGTCCCATGAAAACACCAGGGCATTTGTGCCGCAAGCGAGTGGATCCCTTGTCCGGGACAGAAAGTTGTTCACCCTCGCATTGAACCTCGATGCAAAGAGATCCACATCTGGTGTTCCCCATCTCTGACAAATGGCCTGGAAGATGTCGGGGTGAAGAGTCCACTCCCTTGGGAGCAATTGTTGGCGGCTTGGGTAGTCTGCCTGCCAATTGACTATCCCCGGAATAAAAACCTGCAGATATGCAGGGGACATACTTTTCCGCCCAGGTCAGAATTCGATTCACCTCTCTTTGGGCTGCACGACTCCTTGTGCCCCCCTGGTGATTTATGTACGCCACAGCCGTGGCATTGTCGTACTGAATCCTGACTGGGAGACCCCTCAACCTGTCTGTCCACGCTGACAGGGCTAGATGGACTGCCCGAATCTCTAGCAGGTTGATAGGCAACGACCTCTCGGTGATTGACCATCTTCCTTGGAGAGACAGGCCCTCCAGGACTGCACCCCAGCCCAGAAGACTGGCATCTGTGGTCACAACACGCCAAGAGATGGGAACAAAGGACTTCCCTCTTAGTAAGTTCTGGGGAACCAGCCACCAACAAAGGCTCTGCCGGACTGTCCGGGAGAGGGACAAGGGGAGGTCTAAGGCCTGAACCTTTTTGTTCCAGGCAGACAGGATGGCGTGTTGAAGTCCCCTTGAGTGGAACTGAGCGAACGGGACAGCCTCGAAAGAGGCTACCATCTTCCCCAGTAGCCGCATACAAAGGCGAATAGAGGACAGACGCCTTGACTTGACCAGCTGAACTAGTTCCCTTAAAGCATCGACCTTTCTCTGGGGAAGAAAGATCTTTCTTTGGTCTGTGTCTACAAGTAGACCCAAATACTCGAGCCCTTGCACCGGCACTAAGGCCGAATTGTCTAGGTTGAGAACCCAACCCATGGATTCTAGGAATTCCACGGTTCTGTGCACTGCGGAGCTTAGATCGGCAACTGAACGGTCTACCAACAACAGATCGTCTAGGTAGGCTATTATAGAAATGCCTTGAGACCTTAGATTAGCTAATAGTGGGGCCAGTACCTTCGTGAATACACGAGGTGCGGTGGCCAGACCAAAAGGTAAGGCCACGAATTGAAAGTGGCGCTGATTTACCGTGAAGCGCAACAGCTTCTGATGGTTAAGGAAGATGGGAATGTTTAAGTATGCGTCCTTTATATCGATGGACGCCAGAAGCTCCCCCCCTTGTAAGGAGGCAACCACTGACCGGATTGATTCCATCCGGAAAGACTTGGCCTTTAGGAACTTGTTTAAGGCCCAGAGGTCCAGAATGGGCCTTACACCTCCGTTTGGTTTAGGGACGGTGAAAAGATTTGAATAAAACCCCAAACCTTGTTCTTCCAGTGGCAGTTCCTCGATTACCCCTTGGGATAATAGATGATCCAAGGCCAATGCCAGGGACCTTCTTTTTCCCGGATCTTTCGGGACGCTTGAGGCCAAGAAGCGAGGTGGAGGAAATTCGCTCAACTCCAGCTTGTAGCCCTCGGAAACCGTAGAGAGAATCCAACTGTCTTGAATCCTCCCTTGTCAAGCCTCCGCAAACAGCTGAAGTTTTCCCCCCACCCTGCTGAGTGGGGGTGAACCTTCATAACGCCGACTTAGATGCTGGCTTGACCGGCTTATGGTTCCAAAGCTTCTTGGAAGCCTGAGGCTGGCCCTGCGGCTTCCCTGTATTAAACTGTCCGGGAGGCCATCTGAACTGCCTGGTAGCGGAAGTACTAGGGCTAGGAGAGGAAGATTTTTTAAAAGGAGGGAGGACCCCTAAACCTTTTCTTCATGAAAGGGAAACCCTGCCAGTAACTTTTTATACAGGGTTTCAGCCGACCACCAGAGTAATCTGCGCATATGAACCAAAGAGAGAGTGAGACGGGAGGACTGTTGTATAGAGTCCTTGATAGCATCTATGGCAAAGCATAATGCTTTAGGAAAGTCAGCCAATTCCTGAGCCTGTTGAGCCGGGATATCCTTCAAGACCCCTTTCAACTGGTCTTTTAAGGCATGGCAAACACCAATAGCTGCAATTGCAGGCTGAGTTACCCCTCTAGCTGTAGGAAACAAGGCCTTTAACAGCGTCTCTAATCTGTCTGTCGGGTCTTTAACCACTTACCTACTGTGCACCTACACCCCCTTCCTGCCCAGACAAAATATAAGCTTCCGGCACTGCGTCGCTTTAACTGACAATTGCGCGGTCGTGCGACGTGGCTCCCAAACAAAATTGGCGTCCTTTTTTTTTCCACAAATAGAGCTTTCTTTTGGTGGTATTTGATCACCTCTGCGGTTTTTATTTTTTGCGCTATAAACAAAAATAGAGCGTTAATTTTTTAAAAAATGCAATATTTTTTCCTTTTTGCTATAATAAATAACCCAAAAAATATATAAAAAAAATATTTTTGTCCCTCAGTTTAGGCCGATACGTATTCTTATACATATTTTTGGTAAAAAAAAAATGCAATAAGCGTTTATCGATTGGTTTGCGCAAAATTTATAGCGTTTACAAAATAGGGGATAGTTTATGGCATTTTTTTTTTTTTTTACTATTAATGGCGGCGATCTGCGATTTTTTTATTGGGACTGCGACGTTATGGCGGACATTTTGGACACTTTTCTGAAATTTTTGGGACCATTTACATTTATACAGTGAAAAATGCTATAAATATGCATTTATTACTGTATAAATGTGACTGGCAGTGAAGGGTTTAACCACTAGGGGGCGGGGAAGGGGTTAAATGTGTGTCCTATGAGTGTTCTAACTGTAGGGGGAGGGGGGGTGACCTATGTACAAGGGACACAACCGCTCTCCTCTCTCCCTGACAGGGACGTGCAGCTCTGTGTTTACACACAGAGCTGCACGTCCCAGCTCAGTTACTGAGCAATCGCGTGTGCCCGGCGGCGATCGTTGCCGCCGGGCACTCGCACGGGATCCCCGCAGAGCGGCGGGTACGCGCGCGCGCGCCCGCGGCTTTAAAGGGACATCACGTCATATGACGTGATGTCAGAACAATGGAGTCGTCTGCCCGCCGTCATTTGACGGTGGGCAGATGACAAGTGGTTAAACACCTGAACGTTGTCTACTGTTCAGGTCAAGGTCTTGTTTACGCAGGACACGGCTGCGTCCACTGTGGGGATACCCCACTTTTAGTGAATTGTTCCCCCATTGGGTATAAAACCGAAAACTTTTTAGGAGGAAGAAAAAAATCTATCCGGATGTTCCAAATCCTTGTAGATAAGTCCTTCCAGTAGGGGATGAACCGGGAAGGAAAAGTTAGCTTGAGAAGCTTTTAAAGAGCCTAAAGAAGAGACTGAACTTGATGCTGGCTCTGAAAGGGGCAACTTGAAAGCCGAACGGACCATCTCCGTGAGGGACTGGACCCACAATTTCTCGGACTGAGACGCCGAAAATGGTTCCCCCAGGGTGGAATCCTCAGAGTCCGAGACCTCTGAATGACCCTCTGCCTGGTCCCCAGAGGGTAAATCAACCTCTACTGAGGATAGTTATTCCGCGCTGAGGAACTCTGCAGAGGGAGAGGGAGACCTTGTGCGTTTTTCTCTTGAGAGAGAGGATGCAATCAAGGTCGCTAATCTCTGCTCCAGACCACCCATGGCTGAGGCCAAAGCCTCCTGTGTCACAAAAACTGGAACAGGCGGGACAAGGGCAGATGAGGCACCTGACAGCCCTGATGGTTCACCCTGGGCCTCCTCCAATTTATTAGGAGAGGAACTAGCCACAGGAGCATGCCCAAGATCCTCCGAGCCTGATGGCGATCCCTTAGATCTTATTGTACTTCTAGTCCCTGAGCCTTTAGCCATAATAAAGCCGAGGCACTCACGACAGGTGCAACCACTTGCGGACCTATAGACCAGCACTGACGCTGCTATTTGATGGTCGGCAAGGTGCAGAGCCCACTATGCGCCTTAAGCAAGTGTCACTGTCCAACAACCAGCAATAATACTGAAACTTGTGCACAAGTATTCTCTGTGTCCACTGTCAGCCGGATGGGTGAAGTGGACTTGAGCTTTTATGGACTAGGTGCAAGTCACCTGACCTGCTCTGTCCTGGAATCTCAAGCCTCATAGAGAATAGCCGACATGGAACCCTTTGCGCGCGCGCGCTGCCGCCAGGCGTGCATCACGAGGCTGCGCGCGCGCACATGTTGCCGCACGCGCATCTACAGCCCCCATGCGCGCACACACCGATGCAGCAATAAATTATGCGTAATTCCGCGCGCGTGTGCCTATGACACATACTATGTCGTGCGCGCACGAGACGCAAGCGCGCCTGTGCACAAGGTTGGAGCTACTGCAGCTACCATGTGAGGACCAGATAAGACAAACTGTGACCAAAACTTGTGGACAACCTTACTCTGCTAAACCTGTACAGGAGGGGCTAAGTGACTGAGCATAGACACCCCTCCTCCCCACAGCATTCAGGACAATGTTAGAGAGGCACAGACAGATAGCTAGGCAAGCATAATGGCTCAAAAAAAGAAGGATACTTTCAGGACCAAATCCTTAAGCACCTTCACTTACCTGATCCAACGCCGCAGGACTCTGCACACACAGACAGTCCAATCTTCGCCCATCACGGAGAGCAAAGTCTGCAGACCTTCAGGGACCGGGGTCCATGGACAGGAACACCACACCACCTGGACCCATATCGCACCCTGTCAGTAAACTTTTGGTATTAGGAAATTGACCAAAGTACTGAGTAATCAGGATCCAGCCCTCAAAAGAGGAGCATTACAGGCAAAACCCCGTTCTTCTCAACCGGGGCCCGGTTACCGTCCACTTTGGCTATGAAGCACCTTGGACGGATCCGGATTTATTAAGGCTTTTTACATCCAGCATGGATCCCTCCAGTGGAGCTCCTAAGAGCACATGTTCACTCGTGACCAACACCTTAGACACTGATGAAAAAACTGAGGTACTCCCAGTATGGGAGGGGTTATATAGGGAGGGAACTTCCTGTCTAATTGATTACACCAGTGTCCACACCTGAAGGTAGACTCTATATAACCCACATAGTAATTACTATGCTCCTCTGTGTCCTGTGATGTACGATAAAGAAAAAGTGAAAAATGTATATAAATATATGTGAAAAGAAGCCCCTGGATTACTTTTACAGTCAGTGGAAGGGGGTTCCACCACCATCACGCCACCACCTTTGCTGGGCTCTCCAATGCAATTGGGTCCTGTGAGCAGCAGCATCCAGTTTCTGGGACACAGTGGGGTTTATATACTAAATGCAAATCCACTCCTGTACTATGCCCGTAGTCTCTGATCATCTTCTGTACTATGCCCACAGTCTCTAATCATCTCCTGTACCACGTCTGCAGTCTCTGATCATCACCTTTAGTGTTTTGGGGGAGAGCCATCCGCACTTGCGCTGCAATCGTGATGCATCGCGGAATCGAATCAAATCGCGGACTTGATAATCGTAATCGAAACGTGAGACAGGTGAAGATGAAGATG
This sequence comes from Rana kukunoris, assembly GCA_029574335.1. Taxonomy (NCBI): domain Eukaryota; kingdom Metazoa; phylum Chordata; class Amphibia; order Anura; family Ranidae; genus Rana; species Rana kukunoris. The sequence continues at coordinate 319,018,153 of CM056049.1, read as the reverse complement.
CACAGCCCTAGTGCACACCCTAATCCAATAGGCTGCGCACATCTACGATTACTTCTTATATCAGTATGGTAACCTGACCAATACCTTTATCAATCTCCCATCACTATATCCACATGCATACTCTGATTTGGGCACAGTGGTTTTTAATTTGATTATCTGATATTAGCACATCTTTTTTTTTTTTTTTTTATACAGATCCAAACAAAGGAGATGCCAACTCAAAGATAGATAGTTATAGTACAATAAGTATTAGTAAAACAATGGATTAAGATAGTGAAAAATTACCATGACTTTGGCTCCCCAAAATGGAGGTAGTTGATGCTATAAAGATCCATATCTTCGGTGTGCCATGCAAATGTGGTCTTCCACATGCCAAAGTAGAGATAAGGAGTATTTACACCTTCAATAGAGATGCCACATTCTTCTTCTACAACATCCAAGATGGTATTCAAGCGAGAAATTTTCCATTCATTTATATCCTGTGGCAAAAATAAATGCAAGTCATTTAGCCATCTAGTTCTCCAGGGATAAAAATGTACACCGACATGTAACCCTGTATGTGAAAAATGTTGTTAATATTGCCAAAGAAAGCAATACAAAACACATAACAGTCCAAAAGGGTAAATTCAGCATACTATTGTCTTTTCTAGCACAACTAAAATCAATGATAACACTTCAGGCCACTGCGTATCAGTCTACTCACTGCAAGATAAAGAGCTGGTAAATCCCAAAAGGGGAGATAATATATGTGATGTATTAGATAAAAGGTATAATTAATGTTGAGCCAGATAAGCGCTGTAGCGGGAGACTGTTCGCAGAGAACGTACAATGATACACTCATGTTGGGTTTGATACTGCTTGCCATGACATTTATCACATACCGAGACTCCTACTATCTACTCTCTGACCTTTCAGAAATCACAGACTGCTTCTTATCTCAGGAAATAAATTGTAGGGCATGCAGCGAACATATCAATACTGAAGTCCCCAATGCACCGCTTACAGGCATGCTTTCATTTTACCTTATCTGACACAAGGCAGCTCTTGCATTCAAAGTGAAACAAAAACCATTATGATGACATTAATTTATATGCATCTGGCCTTTTTGTGTGTTAAATAAAAACATATCAAATTGATATACTAGACCTTTCCTATTTCTGTGAAATGGAAAATAGGTGTAACCTGTTAAAGAAGACATAATCGCAGATATACTCTTTATTTTTCCAAAATGCTTTATAGATATTACAAATACAATGAGATATAACCACATCAAAAAAACAAAAAGGGAACACAAAGTAGAAAAATAGGATTTTTGTACTCACCGTAAAATCCATTTCTCCGAGTTCATGGACAGACACATCAGCCTTTGACCTTGGGGTATTCTATGCTTCCTTCCAGGAGAGATTAGGCAGAAAACAGCACTTTTAGTGTTAAAAACACTTAACTCAGTACAGCTCCTCCCAGGGGGCGTGGTCCCCTGGGAATAACACCCACTCTGCCTCAGCAGCTCCAGTTCGTAACAAGCAGTACAAACAAAATGGAGGGGTGGGTGCTTTGTCCGTCCATGAACTCAGAGAAATGTTTTTTTACGGTGAGTATAAAAATCCTATTTTCCTTTCCGTTCATGGACAGACACAGCAGCCGTTGACCTTAGGGACGTCCCCAAGCAGTGTCAAAGAAAATAGAGGGGTGGGAAAACACCACAGCAAACCAAACTTCACCCCAAACAAAACTGGAGTTTCTCAACGGAGGAACTCCAACCTTAAACTGCCGCCTTCCGGCCAAAGGAGGCATCCGAAGATGCACTCACATCCACCTTGTAAAATTTTGAGAAGGTGTGGACTGACGACCAGGTCGCTGCCTTACACACCTGTAACACAGAGGCTTGATGGACGGAAAGCCCAAGAGGCACCATTCGCCCTGGTCGAATGCGCTGTGACCCGAAAGGGAGGCGCACGCCCCTTAAGGGCATAGGCTTGAAGCACAACCTGTCTGATCCACCTAGAAATAGTGGCCGACGAGACCGACAGACTTTTTTTTTAGGAACAGTCACTGACACGAACAGCGAGTCCGACTTCTGGAATGGAGCCGTAGCAGATAATTATACACCTAGGGCCCGAACCACATCCAGGGAATGTAAAGTGGCCTCCTTTGGGTTTTTCGTCCGAGAACATAAGGATGGTAACGCAATGTCCTCATTAATGTGAAAAGCCGACACAACCTTTGGGAGAAAAGACGGCTGCAGCACCACCTTATCCTTGTGGATGACCAAGTAGGGAGCCTTGCAGGACAAGGCCGCCAGTTCAGACACCCGTCTGACAGAGGTGATTGCTACCAGAAAAACCACCTTCTGTGACAGAGTCAACAACGGGATCTTTCGAATGTCCTCAAAAAAGGAGCTCCTTGAAGCACCGAAAGAACTAGATTCAAGTCCCATGGAGGTAGTGGAGGCCGCACAGGAGGGGTCACATGCCGGACCCCCTGCACAAACGTACGCACCAAGGAGCGTGCCACCAAGGGTCGCTGAAAGTAAACAGCCAGAGCCAAAATCTGACAGCAGAATCTGGGACATCACGTACGTACGGGTGTGCCATTTCATCTCTTCACACAGAGATGTAGGCCTTCCACGTACGATGGTAAATCTTTCGTGTAGTAGACTTCCGTGCTCGTAGCATGGTAGAGATCACCGAGCCTGACAGGCCACGCCGTTAAAGCCAGCGACTGTAAAGCAGGGTGGAAGATCGGACCCTGCGACAGAAGATTTTCTCTCAGGGGTAGTCGCCAAGGGGCGTCTGCCACCAGACGCCCCAGGTCCGCGTACCAGGAGCGGCGCGGCCAATCAGGACTGTTGGAATCCCTTCGGCTTCCACTCTGCGCAACAGGCGAGGAAGAAGCTTCAGAGGAGGGAAGGTGTAGATTAGGCAGTAGTGACCCCAAGGTGCCACTAACGCATCCGACGTGTCCGCCCATGGGTCTACAGAGCTGGCCACGAATCGTGGCACCTTCCGATTGAGACGGGATGCTAGAAGGTCCACGTCTGGATTGCCCCATTTCCGGCACAGACTCTGAAACACCTCTGGGTGAAGTGACCACTCTCCTTGGTCCAGTGTTTGGCGACACAGGTAGTCGGCTTGCCAATTATGTACTCCCAGGATGTACACGGCCGATACAGCTGGAATGGACCTTTCGGCCCACCGAAGGATGCGCGCGACCTCGATCGCTGCAGCTAAGCTCTGTGTGCCTCCCTGATGATTAATGTATGCCATGGCCATGGTGTTGTCGGACTGGATCCTGACCGGCCGGTCCTGCAGCTCCAGAGACCACCTGGCAAGGCACAGCTTGATTGCTCGGAGCTCCAGTACATTGATTGGAAGGCAGGACTCCTCCCGAGTCCAGCGCCTCTGGGCTGACTGGGAGCCCCAAACGTCGGTCGGAAAGAAGAGACCTCCACCGATCCGCGAATTTGCGAAGCCGTCCCCCCACCCAAGACACGGGCGGGGGCAGACCTTCATGTGGAAGAGGGTTTGTCCACAGGCTTGCGGTACCAGGTGCAGTTTTGCCCTGTAGCGGGCGCCTTTGCACTTTGAAAACGTTTTCCTGCCGCACTGGCGGGCGAAAAAAAAACGCTTTTGGGGTAGTAAATGAGGGCCCTTGCTTACGGCGAGGCTCCTTACCCTTCCCAGATTGTGGGAGCAGTGTGCTCTTCCCACCTGTGGAATCTTTTATGATGTCATCCAGGGACGCCCCAAAGAGCCGTTCACCCTTAAAGGGCAAAATCCACCAAGGCCTTTTTTGAGGATTGGTCCGCAGACCAACACTTCAGCCACACAAGGCGACGTAGCACCACCGCATGGGCGGAGGCCCTGGAGAGCAAGGGAAGCGTATCCAGGGCGACTCACAGACAAATTTCAGACCCTGAACCAATTGTTCAGCCAGGTCCATACAAGTCTCCGAAGCATCCTGAGCCTGCAGCTCTTGCAACAAGAACTTTGCCCGTTCGGTGAGAGTGACACCAGAGCCCTGGCCAAAACCGGTCTTACTGCCGAACCCACTACTGTGAACATGGAGCGGGCCACAGCCTCCACTCTATCTGCGTGGTCCTTAAAGGCGGGCGCCTCTTCCACAGGCAATGTAGTGGCTTTGCTCAATCTGGACACGGGAGGGTCCACTGACGGAGGAGATATCCCTTTTGAGGAGGATTTCCTGAAAAAGTGTGTAACAGGTCGCAAAGTATTTTGGAAAAGCAAAAACTTTTTGCGGCGCATCCCATTCCTTGTACAGCAATTTGTCCAAATATGGAACGCAAGGAAACACTTTTGCGGTGCGGGTGGCTTGCGAAACCCAAAAGGGACCGGCACATCCGATGCCTCCGCCACATCCTCAAGTTTTTGAGCGTCTCGCACTGCAGAGATAAGAGCTCCAACAAATTCCTCATCATTCACTGACCCTGAAGCAGAGTCATCCTCACTGTCCGCGTGGGTTAAGCCTGCATCATCTGACTTGACAGAACCAGAACCAATAGCAGGGTATGATTCTGTGTCAGAGACATCCCCAGAAGCAGGGGCAGGGGCAGCAAGTGTTAACTCAGGCATTGCTGGGGAGGATGTCCCTTCACTATGCCACCCAAGCACTGCAAAGCAGAACAACCCACCGTCACCTCCCAGCTGCAAAAAAACCACAAGGCAGGGGCCCCCAGGGAACGCACCACCCCATTCGGTTGCAGTGTGAGCAGAAGCGCCGAGTGCTGCCGAGACGTGCTGGCTGCGCTGTCCCTCAGAGATAGATTCGCGGGCATTCACAGCGCTATACCAATCAAAGTGTTTTTAACACTAAAAGTGCAAGTTTTCTGCCTAATCTCTCCTGGAGGGATATAATACCCTAAGGTCAAAGGCGGCTGTGTCCGTCCATGAACGGAAGAGAAATACCATTTTTAGTAATATTTATAAAGTGGCATCAATAATACTATTGTCTCAGGGAGGGACCTTCTCAGTCAGGTGCCATAATGGACAAAATGGAACAAGGCTTTGTACAGGCTCTCTCACATTGGCCATCCAAGACTGGAAACCTTTTATTAAGTTGTTTTAGGTCTCTTGCACCCAGGCCATCTACGCCCGTTCAGCATATTGACCAATAGATTTCTTCCACCCAGGCAGCCCAGGTGCAGCATACAGTCTTCAATTTATATGAATAGCTGTGCAACGCTGTACCTATGTGTACATGCATACATACTAAAACACCTGTGCAGACTAAGAATTTGAAAAAATAAATTACATTTTCTATTTTTTGCAATTGCTCATATGCCTGCACGCGTATTCACGATAGTACCACCATATACACAAGTACAGCGGTGCACAGCCATTCATGGTAATGACAGACTGTGTGCTGCTCCTAGGCTGCCTGGTTAGAGAAAATACACTGGGAACTAGGCTTCAGGTGGCTGGGAGCAAGAGCCCTAAAACGCAACTTGATTAAAAAAAATAAAAAAAGTTTACAGTGACCAGCACATGCTGTCAAGTTGTTTGGCATAAACAAATACAGCCATAAAGAGGGGGAGAGTGGCTAGTATGAGTTGGCAAATGTTTAATAAAAGCATACATAACATTTAATTTATATACCTAAAACCAGGGCTTTTTTTCAGGGGGAACTTGGGGGAACTCAGTTCCACCACCTCTGGCTCAGACCCTTTGGTGCCTGCTCACCACAATCAATTTTAAACACAGAAGTCTGGTTTTTGTGTTTACAAGTGATAGCTCTGCACTCTGTGTGTAACCCCCTGAACTCTGCACCCTTCAAAACCCTCCTACTGTTTGTGAAATCTGAATGGGATCGTGGTTGGGTTCCTGCACCTATTTTCTGAGAAAAAAAGCTCTGCCTAAAACACATGCTGCTGCTCATCGCACCAATTCCAGACTATAGATACCACTGAATGTGTGTGAATTTAAAGTGACACTAAAACAATATCCTTATTCTCCAAAATAATCTATACCGTACATCCACTACTTAACGACCCTGTAATCAATTTGGTTTCCAACTGTATTTTTCTGCCTCCTTGTAACATCAGTGAGCTCCCGAACCTCTTTCTCTCATCACTTCTACTTGTTTGGAATCAGCAGTGCGCGTTAGTTGCGGTCATTTGCACTGTTTTTTGCCGTATGGAATTATAGCTTGCAGGCAGCAAGATACCATGGGATATGTACAGGAATCTTAAGAAATCAAATGTAACCCAAAAGGAGAAGCTGAAAAGCATGAAGGAAATCCAAAAGTTGTGGAAAGAGATAGCCGGAGACAGGCGAAAAAAGGAGATTTTCCAAGCAAGTTTTATATTGGCTTGTCAAATAGAACTATTTTTTGTATTTTTAACATGTTGCTGATGTTATAAGACGACAGTGTAAACTCTACAAACTCCTTTAATTCTGTATTGGTTTACACAGCAAATATTCATGAAAAAAAAAAAAGACCCCAAAACCCAAGAGATGGTTTTTTTTTGGGGGGGGGGGTGTAAGCTATTATTTTTGATACCTGGAAAGTGAACAAGACCCAGAACTGCACCATCTATACTCTATGCTCAAGAACTTGTTTAGTTCAGCTCCCAAGGCTGGTTTTATACTAAACGACACTCAGGAGACTTCAGCTTTAATATAAAGGTATTTTATTATACGGGCCGGTTCACGCTAGTGCGCTGTGCGAGATCGCATGTGATTCGCACTGAAAAATCACATGCGATGTCTGTGCGATGCAATTTCAGCCATACAGATAGTGTTGCTGACATCACATTAGGACTAAACACGCACAGGACCCTTTTTTTGGTCCGCACCTATGCAATCCGATTCACATCCGAACGGATAAGTCGCAGTGCAATATGTGAGCTGAAATGACACTTCCCAGCATGTGGCAGTGTGAACTGCCGTGAGAGTCGAGTGTCGGGAACCCACAGTGGATTAGCAGGTTTCCCGCATCACACTAGTGTGAACTAGCCCTAAGTATTTTTTTTCTTGTGTATTTTTTTTTTGTGCGTGTACTCGAGAGAGGAGCCGGACTGCAGGAGTTGAGAGTAGGCATACCTCCCCCAGAGGCAATCTGCCATCTTTCTCCATGCCCCCGGGTGGCAACAGTGACACTAATACAGCAATCAGAAAACCGATCGCTTAGTGACACTGGCAATAGGGAGTGAAAGGGTTAACTAGGGCGGTGATCAATGGGTTAAACCTTTTTTAGGGGGGGTAGGGACCTAACACTAACTGCCTGTCACACTAACTGTTACACTGACACTAACTGCAGTGATCAGTAAATATATGATCACTGCCATTAGTGATACTGTGATAGGGAGCTGGGGGGGGGGGTGATCTGAAGGGGTTAAATGTGCCTATGTGTATGGTGTCAGTGTAGTGTTGGTGCGACTTACTATGTGAGGTCTTCTCTCCTCTCGCCAGATCGAAAATACAGCCGAGAGGAGAGGTGACATCACTTCCTCTGCCTGTGTTTACATTACACAGGCAGAGGGTGTGCAGCAGGGGACGAAGCAAATTCGCTGGGAGCGATCGCAAGGGGGCGGACAGAAACGAACAGCAGCCCCCTCATCCCGGATCGCTCCCAGACACTTACCAACTGCCGCATGTAGCGGAGGGGTCCAAATCGGACCCCGACCCGCGGGAAGGCAGGGACGTACCAGTACGCCCATCTGCCTGTACGTGCCATTCTGTGGACGTACATATACATGCCGCGGGCGTTAGTTGTTAAAATATATTAGAGTAGGCCTATAGCATGTCTGTTTTTAGTAAAACATCTGTTAAAAAAAAAAAAAAGATGTTATGCAAGGTTTATATTATGTGGAGGTTCTTTGCAAATTTGGGTCTGCATGTCTGCAAAAGGAGTTGGATATTTGGTCAGGATCAATGGTGCCCTCAATGCTGAGAAATAGAAAGCAAGATACTTAACCATTGTGGCATACCATCAAGAAGGTGTGCGATTGGCCCCAAATGTATTCTGCAGCAGCTCAACGACCCCAAACATACAGCCACTTTCTGTGTGAAATCATTTGGTGGGGTTCTGGTGTGGGGTTGTTTTTTCGGTGTTGGTCTTGGCCCCTTAGTTCCAGTGAAGGGAACTTTTAAGGAGTCAGCATACCAAAACATTTTGGACAATTTCCTTCTCCCAACCTCGTGGGAACAGTTTGGGGATGGCCCCTTAATGCTCAAATATGACTGCGCACCAGTGCCCAAAGCATGGTCCATACAGGCATGGATGAGCGAGTTTTGGGTGAAGGAACCTGACTGACCTGCACAGAGTCCTGACCTCAAAACCGATAGTACACCTTTGGGATGACTTATAGCGAAGACTGCGAGCCAGGCCGTCTCGTCCAACATCAGGGCTTGATCTCACAAATACGCTTCTATAAGAATGGTCAAACATTTCCATAGGACAGACACTTTTAAACCTTGTGGACAGCCTTCCCAGAAGAGTTGAACCTGTTATAGCTGCAAAGGGTGGGCCAACTCAATATTGAACCCTACGGACTGAGATGCCATTAAAGTTCATGTGTGTGAAGGCAGGCACCCCAATACTTTTGGTAATATAGTGGAATTCTCTTTGATGTTCTATTGATTCATTTGAAAATTATAATTTTTTTATGTCAAGTCCACTCATGTTAATATTTGGTCAATTTCATACACATACATATAAAAAATAAAGATAAAAAGCAGGCATTCTGCGTGAATTCATCCAAACTGTCTTTTTGATAACATATTGTATCCAAGGAAAGTGTGAGTTAAATATATAGGAAGCAAAATGTTCATAAAATACAAAATTTGTGACCCTTTTGCAAGGGGCCACCAAGCTTTAGTATTCTGAAGATGGTTATTAAAATACTATCAATGGAAGCACAGGGTTGAACACAAAATGTGAGCTGGCCCCATCTCTAGAAATCGGAAATCTACGGCTCCTTATTCATTGTCCTAGGAGCAGCCCGGAGGCAGAATGGTGACATGGAGAAAACTGCATTGTGGAAATGGGTGTCATCTGCTTTGTTGTATAGTATTGCCAGAGGTGTACGTTTTCCTTAAATTATTCTATTTTGTTGATGCCAAGTACCATTTCTTATGGTGGTTTAAATAAAGTACTGTAGGTCAAATACCATCAAAGTACAAAAGGCATTTGTTATCCATTGTCAAATAGTAGGCACAATGACTAACCATAGCCATGAGTGGGCTTAGATACTCATTGACTTTATAGCAATGGAAACCCTTGTAGCGGAAGGTAGCATGGGCACAGACAGTCTGTACTACATTGACCTGCTGGAGGGCCTATAGCAGTGTTTTTCAATTCCAGTCCTCACGCCCCCCCAACAGGTCAGGTTTTCAGGATTTCCATTATTTTGCACAGGTGATTTGATCGGTTTCACTGCCTTAGTAATTCCCACAGCCTTTTTATCTGAGTGAAATCCTGAAAACATGACCTGTTGGGGGGGGGGGGGGGCGTGAGGGCTGGAATTGAGAAACACTGGCCTATAGGGACTCCGATAACCTTTGTGCTTCGATTTCCCAGTAAATGGGTTTTGCCCATCATCTAAATCTTCTCTCTTATATTTGAATGTTTCTGGGTAATAGATTTCCTTTGAATGATACATGACTTGTCTCAATAATGGAATATCTCTTTCCCTCCCCTCCACCCTGCCCCCATAAAATGTATCTATTTATACTTGGCTATATGTTATGTAGTGTATCTCCCTTGGAATATGGCAGCCTGACTGTGTAATTATGTTCCTAATATATAGTTTATCTTTACGTTTAGTTCTTGATGGGATCCTCTTGTAAAAAGGCTGTACTTATTTTGCCATCACTGGAACATACTTCTGAAAAATCGTATGTTATTCAAAAGGTGTTTCCGAGTTTTCAGTTGTCTACTGTCCATATTGTCTTTTCTTGGGATCTTGCTTTACCCCAATGTAATGATTATAGAATGCTTTTCTGTTCCTTGTAATATTTTGAATACCTTCAATAAGAAGTTATTTGACTAAAATTTGAGCCTGCACCTCTCATATCTCATGTGTGGCTGTCTTGTTCCACTTGGCACTGCTCTGCATTATTCAGTTTTGTCTTTAACGACTTAAGACCCGGACCAAAATGCAGGTAAAGGACCTTGCCCCTTTTTGCGATTCGGCACTGCGTCGCTTTAACTGACAATTGCGCGGTCGTGCGACGTGGCTCCCAAACAAAATTGGCGTCCTTTTTTCCCCACAAATAGAGCTTTCTTTTGGTGTTATTTGATCACCTCTGCAGTTTTTATTTTTTGCGCTATAAACAAAAATAGAGCGACAATTTTAAAAGAAATGCAATATTTTTTACTTTTTGCTATAATAAAAATCCCCCAAAAATATATAAAAAACACATTTTTTTTCCTCAGTTTAGGCCGATACATATTCTTCTACGTATTTTTGGTAAAAAAAATCGCAATAAGCGTTTATCGGTTGGTTTTCGCAAAATTTATAGCGTTTACAAAATAAGGAATAGTTTTATTGCATTTTTATTAATTATTTTTTTTTTACTACTAATAGCGGCGATCAGCGATTTTTTTCGTGACTGCGACAATATGGCGGACACTTCGGACAATTTTGACACATTTTTGGGACAATTGTCATTTTCACAGCAAAAAATGCATTTAAATTTGCATTGTTTACTGTGGAAATGACAGTTGCAGTTTGGGAGTTAACCACAGGTGGCGCTGTAGGGGATGTGTGCCTATGTGTTTTGTTTACTACTGTAGGGGGGTGTGGCTGTAGGTGTGACGTCATCGATGGCGTCCCCTTATTACAGGGATGACGCGATCGATGCTACAGCCAGAGAAGCACGGGGAAGCCGTGTGTACACACGGCTCTCCCCGTTCTTCTGCTCCAGGGACGGATTGCCGCACTGCAGCGGCGATCGGGTCCGCGAATCCCGCGGTCCCGGCGCTTCGGACCGGGTCGCGGGCGCGCGCCCGCGACCCACGGCTGGGTACTAAAATCAACGTATATATACGTTGATGTGCCCAGCCGTGCCATTCTGCCGACGTAAATGTGCAGTAGGCGGTCCTTAAGTGGTTAACCACTTCAATACCGGGCTTTAAAATCCACCTCCATACCGGGCCTATTCTGGCACTTCTCTCCTACATGTACAAATCATCATTCTTTTGCTAGAAAATTACTCAGAACCCCCAAACATTATATATTTTTTTTAGCAGACATCCTAGGGAATAAAATGGCGGTCATTGCAACTTTTTATCTTGCACGCTATTTGCGCAATAATTTTTCAAACGCCTTTTTTTGTAAAAAAAAAAAAAAGTTTCATGAACCAAAAAAAAATAAAAAAAACAGTAAAGTTAGCCATTTTTTTGGTAAAATATGAAAGATGATGTTACGCCGAGTAAATACAGTGCAGAAAATAAGTATTTGAACACCCTGCTATTTTGCAAGTTCTCCCACTTGGAGATCATGGAGGGGTCTGAAATTGTCGTCGTAGGTGCATGTCCACTGTGAGAGACATAATCCAAAAAAAAAAAATTCCAGAAATCACAATTTATGATTTTTTAACTATTTATTTGTATGATACAGCTGCAAAGAAGTATTTGAACACCTGTCTATCAGCTAGAATTCTGACCCTCAAAGAGTCTGCCTTTAAAATGTCCACCTCCACTCCATTTATTATCCTAAATTAGATGCACCTGTTTGAGGTCATTAGCTGCATAAAGACACCTGTCCACCCCATACAATCAGTAAGAATCCAACAACTCACATGGCCAAGACCAAAGAGCTGTCCAAAGGCACTAGAGACAAAATTGTACACCTCCACAAGGCTGGAAAGGGCTACGGGGAAATTGCCAAACAGCTTGGTGAAAAAAGGTCCACTGTTGGAGCAATCATTAGAAAATGGAAGAAGCTAAACATGACTGTCAATCTCCCTCGGACTGGGGCTCCATGCAAAATCTCACCTCGTGGGGTCTCAATGATCCTAAGAAAGGTGAGAAATCAGCCCAGGACTACACGGGAGGAGCTGGTCAATGACCTGAAAAGAGCTGGGACCACCGTTTCCAAGGTTACTGTTGGTAATACACTAAGACGTCATGGTTTGAAATCATGCATGGCACAGAAGGTTCCCCTGCTTAAACCAGCACATGTCAAGGCCCGTCTTAAGTTTGCAAATGACCATTTGGATGATCCAGAGGAGTCATGGGAGAAAGTCATGTGGTCAGATGAGACCAAAATAGAACTTTTTGGTCATAATTCCACTAACCACTTAAGACCCGGACCAATACGCTGGTGAATGACCCAAGGTGTTTTTGCGATTCGGCACTGCGTCGCTTTAACAGACAATTGCGCGGTCGTGCGACGTGGCTCCCAAACAAAATTTGCGTCCTTTTCTTCCCACAAATAGAGCTTTCTTTTGGTGGTATTTGATCACCTCTGCGATTTTTATTTTTTGCGCTATATACAAAAATAGAGCGACATTTTTGAAAAAAAAACACTTTTTTACTTTTTGTTAAAAAAAAAAATCAAATAAACTAAATTTTAGTCAAACATTTAGGCCAAAATTTATTTAGCCACATGTCTTTAGTAAAAAAAAAAAAAAAAAAAAAAATCGCAATAAAAAAAAATAGCTACCTAGCGGGAACAGCGACACTAATACAGCGATCAGAAAAATGATCGCTTAGTGACGCTGGCAATAGGGAGTGAAAGGGTTAACTAGGGCGGTGATCAGGGGGTTAAAACTTTATTAGGGGGGGCTATCCTGAACCTAACACTAACTGTTTTTTACACTGCCTGTCACACTGACACTAAATGCAGTGATTAGATCACTGCATTCAGTGACACTGTGACAGGGGGGTGGGGGGGGGGGGGGCGATCACAAGGGGTTAATATGCCTATGTGAGTGTGTGTCAGTGTTGTGTTGGTGCACACTTACTTGTGATGTCTTCTCTCATCAGCAGCGCTGGGAAACAGCGCTGCGATGAGAGAATACATCATTTCCTCCTTCCTGTGTAAACACAGGAGGAGGAAGTGACAGGTTGGGAGCGCGCTCCCATTGGCTGGGAGCGATCGCGGGGGGGCGGGTATTCGCCGACATCCGCCCCCAGATCCCGGATCGCTCCCGGAGCCAGGGGGACCCCCGCACGCCGCGGAGGGGGTCCCGATGGGACCCCCGAACCGCACTTAGGCGGGGACGTAAATTTACGCCCTTGTGCCTGTACGTGCCATTCTGTGGCCGTATATGTGCGTGCGGGGGTCCTTAAGTGGCTAACCGTGTTTGGAGGAAGAAGAATGATGAGTACCATCCCAAGAACACCATCCCTACTGTGAAGCATGGGGGTGGTAGCATCATGCTTTGGGGGTGTTTTTCTGCACATGGGACAGGGCGACTGCACTGTATTAAGAAGAGGATGACCGGGGCCATGTATTGCGAGATTTTGGGCAACAACCTCCTTCCACTCAGTTAGAGCTTTGAAGATGGGTTGAGGCTGGGTCTTCCAACATGACAATGACCCGAAGCACACAGCCAGGATAACCAAGGAGTGGCTCTGTAAGAAGCATATCAAGGTTCTGGCGTGGCCTAGCCAGTCTCCAGACCTAAACCCAATAGAGAATCTTTGGAGGGAGCTCAAACTCTGTTTCTCAGCGACAGCCCAGAAACCTGACTGATCTAGAGAAGATCTGTGTGGAGGAGTGGGCCAAAATCCCTCCTCCAGTGTGTGCAAACCTGGTGAAAAACTACAAGAAACGTTTGACCTCTGTAATTGCAAACAAAGGCTACTGTACCAAATATTAACATTGATTTTCTCAGGTGTTCAAATACTTATTTGCAGCTGTATCATACAAATAAATAGTTAAAAAAAAATCATACATTGTGATTTCTGGAATTTTTTTTTTTGATTATGTCTCTCACAGTGGACATGCACCTACGATGACAATTTCAGACCCCTCCATGATTTCCAAGTGGGAGAACTTGCAAAATAGCAGGGTGTTCAAATACTTATTTTCTGCACTGTAGATACCCAACATGTCATGCTTTAAAATTGCACACACTCATGGAATGGCGCCAAACTTCGTTACTTAAAAATCTCCATAGGCGACGCTTTCAATATTTTTTACAGGTTACCAGTTTAGAGTTAGAGGAGGTCTAGTGCTAAAATTGTTGCACACGCTCCAACGCACGCGGCGACACCTCACATGTGTGGTTTGAACGGCGTTTACATACGTGGGTGGGACTTACGCACGTGTTCGCTTCTGAGCGCGAGCTACCGGGGACATGGGCGTTTTACTTTTATTTATTTATTATTTTACTTAACTAGGGTTGTCCCGATACCAGTATCGGTACCGATTCCGAGTATTTGCGGGAGTACTTGTACCCGATACCCAAATAGAAAACTTCGCCCCCCCGCCGACGTATATACAAAGCTGCCGCCGCAAACATTACACGCACCTTTAGTTTTTCAATAGCTGTTTTCCCTATCGCGCGCCAGGTGTAAAGGACACTCCCCCTTGCTAGCGATTGGACGGATCTGTCCAATCCCGAGCAAGAGGGAGTGTCCTTTACACAGGGCGCATGATAGGGAAAACAGCTATTGAAAAACGAAAGGTGCGTGTAATGTTTGCGGCAGCAGCTTTGTATATACGGCGGCATCATCATCAGGTAGGGGGACATCATGGCTGCAATATGTGGGGGGACATTATGGCTGCAATATGTGGGGGGACATCATGGCTGCAATATGTGGGGGGACATCATGGCTGCAATATGTGGGGGACATGGCTGCCTTTGGGGACACATTTAAAAAAAGTATCGGTATTCGGTATCGGCGACTACTTGAAAAAAAGTATTGGTACTTGTACTCGGTCCTAAAAAAGTGGTATCGGGACAACCCTATACCTAACTTTTTTTTTCTTAGTAAAAAATAAATTAGTGTGCGACAGGTCCTCTTTAAGGAGAGATGCAGGGTCAATAAGACCCCACATCTTTCCACCAGGGCGGAAAGAATGAGATTGTGAAAAAAAATTCACAGATCTCATTCTTACTAGCCACAATTGCGGTTTGTTTACTTACGGGTACCCGGGCGTGGCGTCATCACATCGCGCCCGGGCCTCCGACCGTCATAGAGATGACTGGTAACCATCTGGTTACGTCATCTCTATGCTGCACATATGGCAAACGGCGATCATCTCTCCGGGCCCCGCAATGGGACGGGAGAGCCCGGAGAAGCACCGCATGGCGGTGGGAGGGGGGTATGTCCCCTCCTGCCACCTATAAAAATGATCAAGCGGCAGAACCGCAGCTATGATCGTACTTATGGTGTGTGCAGGATCGCCGCCAGAAGAAAATATCTTAATGGTGCAGGCATCATTCAGATATCCCCGCACAAAGTACAGGACGTCATATGATGTCCACCCGGGATATAAACATACTTATTTAGATGTATGCAAAAAGAAAAGAAAAAAAATACACAATATTGTTACACATACAGTACAAGGTGAACACAGCCAAATTAGGAGCAACATTTATGTTAGAACCCACTGATCTTAAATGTCAAAAAGAAATTCGGTCATTCTTTAGTCCTGCTTAAAACAGTAATTTTGCCTATTTGACAATGGATGAATGCCTTTGTACTTTGATGGTATTTGACTTACAGTACTTCAATTTAAACCACCACAAGAAATGGTACTTGGCATCAACAAAGTAGAATAATTTAAAGAGGTGGTTCACCCTAAATATAATCTCTCCCATGTGATCCAGCATACTGGCGTCAGTGCCAGTATGCCGTTTTATTTTTTTAAATCCCCCACTTACTGTGTAATCTTCAATTTTAATTTCTTTCCCCCATGGTGGATGGCGCCAGTATAGCGTGTCACATCTTACGAAAATACCCGATTTAGGACTCGGGTAATCTCGGCGAAATGCGGCGCCTGCGCACAGACCTAGGAGCTGACTGCGCAGGCACCGTATTTCTCCGAGTCCTACGGCTATGGCGCGTCACGCCCTCCGAAAAAAGCCGGAATAGGACTCTGAGAAATACCGCGCCTGCGCAGTCAGCTCCTAGGTCTGTGCGCAGGCGCCGCATTGCGCCGAGAATACCCGAGTCCTAAATCGGGTATTTTCGTAAGATGTGACAGGCTGTATAGGCGCCATCCACCGCGGGGGAAAGAAATTAAAATGAAAGATTACACAGTAAGTGGGGGATTTAAAAAAAAAAAAAAAACAGCATATTGGCGCTGACGCCAGTATGCTGGATCACATGAGAAAGACTATATTTAGGGTGAACCTCCGCTTTAAGCAAAACATACACCTCTGGCATACTACACAACAAAGCAGATGACACCCATTTCCACCAAGTAGTTATCTCCATGTCACTTCTCTTCCTCCGGGCTTCTCATAGGACAATGAATCCCTGTGCTGCAAATTCAGGTGACATAGCTAGCTATAAAGCTGAACAAGGAAAAAGGAGGAATCAAGTGCCTAACAGTGCAGGTTGGCAAAGGTAGTGAATTACCAGGGTGCCTAAACCAGGAACATAAATAATGGACATATATTTATTTTATTTGCAGAATCCTCTGTTGCAAGGGGTTCTGCTATTAATTACTTCTAGCAAATATGCAGCAATACAATCCCAGGAAACACTTCCAAATCCTGCAAACCGCTCACCGTCCTAGGAAAATAAAGCACATCCCTTAAAAAATTCCTCTCATACGGTGTTATGCCTATCAGGCAATAGCCCATTTGTTCCTCATATTAGCAATTCAGTGTACTGCTGGCTTATCACGATTCTTCTTTGCTTTGCTTTATTGGCATAGAGAGTTAATTAAAGAAAATCTCCCTAACTGTGTAATGCCTTACAAAAGGTGATCACTTGTGCACTTTACAGCATGCAATTGTCGCAGCCATTTGTTTCTACTCAAAATCTGCACACTATGAAGCTAACTAGCTGATAGGTTCACAGCATTTAATATGAAAAGACAACAGCAGACTGTACAGTACGTGTTAGTTGACAAAAAAACAAAGAAAAAAAACAAAACACAGCCCTTCGCAGATTGTTCACTTTCCATGGTATCTATATTTATGGAAAGGATCCTGCAAGCTTTAGACGGGAGAAAGCTTTGTGCAGATAATGAACTGTGCAAGACCACCACCTTGTGGATAAACTAAAACATAACTCGATCATAGGCCAGAACAAAATACACAGTAGTGGCTGGTATATGGAATTTTAACGTGCTACAGACTAATTTTACAGTATGCATTCCCTGCATCTATTGCCTCGCTTTCAACTAAATTTTCCAAGTGCTAAGAAAACAGGATTTTTGACTTACCAGTAAAACAAAAACTGCAGTGACATCCCTTATACCAGGGTAGGCAACCTGGCTCCTCCAGCTGTTTTGAAACTACACATCCCATGAGACATTGCAAGACCCTAAAAATCACAGGCATGACTCCCAGAGGCATGATGAGATTTGTAGTTTCACCACAGCTGGAGGACCAAGGATGCCTATCCCTGCCCTATACAAAACCTCCCACTCCTCAGTTTTGTAGCAAGTAATAAAAAGATAATAAGAAAAGAGGGAAGAGACATGTGTCTGTACAGTACTCAGTCAAAAATCCTATTTCCTTAGGGCGACTTCACACTGGCCCGCTGTGCTTTCGCCACAGCATGGGTACCGCACAGTGTACCCATGGTATTAGTTTGTATTAGCTGCACTTTGCCATAAACTTCTATTATGTCCTGTGGCTTTGGTCAGTTTTCTTAAAAGCGCAACAAAATTCCTGCATGCATAATTCATACCTATGGCAAAGAGCAGCTAACATGCATCAAAAGTGTGGGTACACTGCTCTGCAGCCAAACCACAGCGTATCAGTGGGAGGAACCAATTTAGAAAATAAGACGAACCTTTACAACCCCTTTAAGGGCTGCTCCTTAAAGGGGTTGTAAAGGTTCGTCTTATTTTCTAAATTGGTTCCTTTAACCACTTAAGGACCGCCTCCTGCACATATACGTTGGCAGAATGAGACATCTGGGCACAAGCACGTACAGGTACGTCCTCTAAGTGCCCGGTCGCAGGCGCACGCCCGCGACCCGGTCCGAAGCTCCGCGGCCACGATCGACGCTGGAGTCCGGCGATCGGTCCCCGGAGCTGAAGAACGGGAAGAGCCGTGTGTAAACACAGCTTCCCCGGTTTTCACGGTGGCGCCGGCATCGATCGTGTGTTCCCTAATAAAGGGAAACACAATCAATGACGTCACACCTACAGCCACACCCCCCTACAGTTAGAAACACAGATGAGGTCACACTTAACCCCTTCAGTGCCCCCTTGTGGTTAACTCCCAAACTGCAATTGTCATTTTCATCACAGTAACAATGCATTTTTATAGCAAAAAGTAAAAAATATTGATTTTTTTTTTCAAAATTGTCGCTCTATTTTTGTTTATAGCGCAAAAAATAAAAAACGGCAGAGGTGATCAAATACTACCAAAAGAGGGGGGCGTGGCTTGCTGGAGCCGAAGACGGATGCTTAATTGTACAGCTCCTCTGTGAGGGATAAATAACGGAGTGATTAGAGCCCGGTATCGGCGCTAAATTCCTTGTCAAAATCACCTTAGAGCTGCTACTAGTCCCAGCCGACGATGTCCCGCAAACAGATGGGAGATTACAAGCCTAAAAAACTCACCACCTTCATGTTCCCGCTTGAGGCCCAGGTTAGTGTATATCCTGAGGGAAATGGCAGCTGTGATGCATTGAGGTAGGCTTATACAGACTTGCCTGATAAGCAGGCTGATAATACTGTCACAACGCCAACGATACCTCCCGCACCCGATACAGAGATTGATCCCCTCACATGCAGCCCAGCTAAGGCAAAGCGCAAATTGAGCCCCAGGCTTTTAATCCACTGCAATCTCACCAGGTCTTACACAGCTCCATGTCATCCTTCCCCACTACAGGGCATCCTGTCATGGATGCCACTTTAACTTATATCACTTGTCAACTCCCTACCAAATGGCCAAAGTACGGCTCTAGGGCGAGTTGCTCATTCAAGGGATGAACTGAATGCACGTTAACTTAACGGCCTGTCAGAATCGATATAATAGATACGATCCGCCTCCTGAGGCGCGCGCAACGGTACTCTGAATACTCTGGGCATACTGAATACCTCTGGGTCCGGGCCTCTGCAATACTCTGGGCTACTCTGCAATCCGGGCATACTTGCAATACTCTGATACTCCGGATCAATACTCGGGCATACGGCAATACTCTGGGCACGTACTCTGGGCAATCGCCGCTAATACTCTGGGCAGCAATACTCTGGGATACTCTGTTTACCACGTGAAACTCTGGGCATCGCGCCGCAATACTCTGGGCATCCAATGACGGCGCATACTCTGATCTGGCATACTCGCAGATACTCTGTAATACTCTGGGCATACAGACCGGCGTCATTTGCAATACTGATACTCTGCCGGTTCCTCCCTCCTCTCTCTGTACCGATCGGGCATACTCTGTACAGTGTGAGAGGATCTCTGCAATACTCTGAATTGCAAACTCTGGGAGCATACTCTGGCATACTCTGGCATCTCTGGGCATACTCTGCGCCAGGGCATACTCTGGGCATGGGCATACTTGGGCATACTCTGCGGGCATGGACTCTGGGCATCTGTGACATACTCTGGGCAACTCCGCAATACTCTGGGCAACTTAGCAATACTCTGGGCTGCAGCCCCTTCCCCGCGAGCTCGCATGAAGCAAGATCCATCCATCCCTCCCTCCCTGTCATATGCCATCCCTGCTGCAATACTCTGCAATACTCACCTGGGCAACTCTTCTGGGCAATACTCAAGGGCATACTCTGGGCCATACTCGGGCAATACTCTGGGCAATACTCTGGGCAATACTCTGGGCAATACTCTGGGCAATACTCTGGGCAATACTCTAAAAATGGGCAATACACCTGTTGGCAATACTCTGGGCATACTCTGGCAATACTCTGGGCAATACTCTGGGCAATACGTCTGGGCATCCCACTCTGCAATACTCTGGGCAACTCTGCAATACTCTGGGCATACTCTGCAATACAATCTGATCATACTCTGCAATACTCTGGGCATACTCTGCAATACCTCTGGGCATACCTCACTGGTTTCTGGTCATCACTTTGTTTTTTAAGTTACTAACCCGTGGGCATACCCCCAATACTCTGGCAGCTTAGCTGATTTGAGCTTATTTTTGCCGCATCTCTTAATTTAGACATCTTATTTTAACAGGAGAATCTTATTTTTTATTTTTATTTTTGTTTGTTTGTATTATTGTTTTAACTTATTGCCTGATTTAGCAGCTCCATTTTTACTCCCACAGGATCACAGCGCCTTATTAACGGTTGCATTGCAATCTTTGAGTGAACTGTTTGCTCCCGCCACGTACCTACCATCATCTAACTAAGTGTTTTACCCATCTTATCTTACTTGCCACATAACAGGAAGACTACCATGCCGTTCACCGTTCTATCACTCAATGTAAAAGGTTTTAACCACCCAGCCAAACGGCATTCTCTATGGCTCACAGCAGAAAATCTTAGTAGTGACATCGTTTGTGTCCAGGAGACGCACCTATTCTCCGACTCCAAAGCTCTTTGCTATAACGCCAAATATCCTATGGCGTACCACGCAATACTTTCTTGGGCATCTCTGCAAAAAGAGAGGTGTTCTGGGCATAGCTATAAAACAAACATTGGGCATACTTTCCCTGATACTCTGGGAACTCTGCATCTCTGGGCATCCATATCTGGCAGATACTTTATTTTATACTCTGGGCATACTCTGGCAATGGGCATCAACTCTGGGCACACTCTGGGCTGAATCTGGGCATATGCCCCTACTCTGGGCATACCCCACAGATGAACTTGGGCATACTCGGAGGACATACTAAAGCTGGGCATTACTCAAGCATACTCTGGGCCTACTTGTTTGTGGAGACTTCAATTTAACGGTTGATATACATATGGGCATTCAGCACCCCTGTCCCCGCAGCCGCATGCAAAGCGAACGCATACGAGTCCCCCCACATTAAAACAGTTCCTCAAACGTCACAGGAGGTTTTTATTTGACGTTTGGAGATGGGGTTTTATCACGGTTCCGAAAGAGATTCTACATACTACTCTGCCACATAATGATGATTTTACTCGCGTAGGAGAGATATGTTCCTTACAGACCTGGGTGCCCTGCAAGTGGCCTTGTATTGGCCGCACTGTGTAAAAAAATTAGCTCCACATGGGGTACCATACTCGGGAGGAATAGCAGAATGGTTTTGGGGTGTAATTTGTGGTATGCATATCTGTGTGTGAACGATAATCCGACCAACTAATCCCATACCTGACACAATTTGATGAAAAAAAAATAATGACGCTGCCTCCTCTTCGTTTGCTAAAGAGTCATTGTGGGAAATGCCATTAAAAAACTCACCACTGGGCACTTTTCTAAATACCCTTGGAATGTCTTCTTTCCAGACCAAGGGGTCATTTGGGGGGTATTTGTACTTTTCTGGCATGTTAGGGTCTCAAGAAATGAGAGAGGCTGTCAGTACTTCAGGTTGATGAAATTGATCAATAACTCAGTTGTAGACATACAACACTTTCACCCAGACTAAATAAATCCAACATTTTTGTCCTTTTTTTCCCACCAAAGATATGTAGCAGTATTCATTTTAGGCCAAATGGTATTTGAAGAAAAATCACCTACTTTTTTGCAAAAATTTTATAATAAAATGAAGAAAAAGAACGTTAAATTTTGTAAAAAAATTTTTTCTTCATTTTCATTTATTTTGCAAAAAAAATAAATTTTTATAAATTTGAGAGCACCGAAAGCTAAAATTGTATACTGCTACATATTTTGGGAACAAATTTAAAAAAAAAAATTTGGATAATATTGTCTGGCATGAAAGTTATGGGGTACAAGCTAATTTGGTACCAAACTGAAAATTGATCAATTTGATCACATCTGATGTACTTGACAGCCTCTCTCATTTAGAAGATAGATCTTGAGACCCTAAAATATGCCGAAAAGTAAAAATGATACCCCCCAAAAGACCCCTATTTGGAAAAAAAGACATTCCAAGGTATTCAGAAAGAGGCATCGTGAGTTTTTTGAAGTTGTCATTTTTTCCCCAAAATTCTTTGAAGCAAAATCAAGATTTTTTATTATGAATTTTTTTTCCCAAAAATGTTATATATTAGGTTATTTTCTCACACACAGCAATGCATACCACAAATTACACCCCAAAACACATTCTGATTCCTCCCGAGAAGGCGACCCATGTGTGAGACTTTTACACAGCGTGGCCACATACAGAGGCCCAACATCTTGCAGGAACATCAGGCGTTCTAGAACACCCAGACCAATCGTCTGACATTTCTCTCACATGGAAAAATCATCATTTATTTGCTAGAAAATTACATAGAACCCCAAAACATTATATATGCTTTTTTAGCAAAGACCCTAGAGAATATACAATGGCGGCCGTTACAACCGTTTTTATCTCGCATTGTATTTGCACAGCAATTTTTGAACGCGTTTTTAATTTAAACAAAACAGTTTTTTTTTATGCTTAAAAAAAAAAAAAACAGTAAAGTTAGCCCAATGTTTTTGCATAATATGAAAGATGAAGTTACGCCGAGTAAATAGATACCCAACATGTCACCCTTCAATATTGCACACGCTTTTGGAATGTTTGCGCCAAACTACCGACTTAAAAATCCCCATAGGCGACGCTTTAAATGTTTTTTCCTGGTTACATCTTTCTTAGTTGGAGAGGAGGTCTAGGGCCAAAATTATTGCTCTCGCTCTAATGTTACAGATACCTCACATGTGGTTACGTGTGCCGCGTCTGTAACAGCACCACGGGTACAGGGGCGCTGTAATTTTTTTTTTATTTTTTTAGTTCATTTACTTTATCCATTTTAGTTTGGAACACCTTTTCCCTCCAAACCAAAAATAAATGTTTTGCTTTTATTCCTATTACAAGGAATGTAAACATCCCTTGGGAAGCATGACAGGTCCTCTTTACAGTGAGATATGGGGTCAATAAGACCCCACATCTCCCCTCTAGGCTGGGAAGCCTTAAAAAAAAAAAAACGATTGCAGAGTATTGCGCGGGGGAGTATTGCGCGGGGGAGTTTGCGCGTACTGCAGAGTATTGTAGTAAGTATTGTGCGGGAGTATTGTGCGGGAGTATTGTGCGGGGTTAACTGCGGAGTATTGCGGAGTATTGCGGAGTATTGCGGGGTACTGCGGAGTATTGTATTGCGGGGTACTGCAGAGTATTGACTGCAGAGTATTGCGGGGTACTGCAGAGTATTGCGGGGTACTGCGGAGTATTGCGGGGTACTGCAGATTATTTACTGCGGATATTGCGGGGTGACATGCGGAGTATTGCGGGGTGCGGAGTATTGCGGGGTATTGCGGAGTATTGCGGGGTACTGCGGGGTATTGCGGGGTATTGCGGAGTATTGCGGGGTATTGCGGAGTATTGCGGGGTACTGCGGAGTATTGCGGGGTACTTCCACCTATTGCGGGTACTGCAGTATTGCGGGGTATTGCAGAAATTGCGGAGTATTGCTATTGCAGAGTATTGAGGAGTATTGGGGTATGCAGAGTATTGAGGAGTATTGGGGGTATGCAGAGTATTGGGGGGGTATGCAGAGTATTGGGGGGGGTATGCAGAGTATTGGGGGGGGGTATGCAGAGTATTGGGGGGGGGTATGCAGAGTACACTCCTGGGATGCATATATTGGGGGGGGGTATGCAGAGTATTGGGGGGGTATGCAGAGTATTTATGCAGAGTTTTGCGCAGGGAAGGAAGGAGTTAATGCAGGGATGGCTGAGCAGCAGATGGATGGATCTGTGACTGCAATAGTCACAGATCCATCCCACACTCTGCAGCCATCCGCCTCCTCTCAACCGATCGGTACAGGAGAGGAGGGAAGAACCGTCAGCAAGTGACGCGGTTTGTTTACATTTGATCGCACCGTCATTGGACGGCGCGATCACGTGGTAAGGAGCCGCCACCCATTGGCTCCTTACCGAGATCACCGACTCGGGTCCCGTGGACCCGCCGAGCGCCGTGACCGCGTAATTCGGAATCTGACGCACGTCAGATTTGTTTACACACGTGGTCGCGCCGACATTGGACATCACGTGGTAAGGAAATTGGCTTCCTTACGCGATCATCGGTGCTGCGGGTCCCGTGGACCCGGTTAACACGGTGGAATCGCCCGGTACACCTGACTCTAACGGAGGACGTCCATGGACGTCCTGACACAATTTGAGTACATGAACCGCCCTCCGTTTTTCGTTTGCTAAAGAGTCATTAAATGCCATTAATGCTACGCTCCCGAAGCCAGGGAAGGGTCCAACTTCCCCCCAAAATTTCCACCCCATATCCCTCCTAAATGTAGACGTTAAGATCTATGCCAAATCCATCGCTAGACTTTTGTTAGAAATGATGCCGACTCTCATAAACTTAGATCAATCCGGCTTCATCAAGGGGAGACTGGCACCTGATGCCACGAGACGTATGATAGATCTGATACACCATGCTGAATCCAGCGGAACGCCTTCTCTGTTGCTTTCTTTAAACGCAGAGAAGGCGTTCGATAGGGTACATTGGGTGTATCTGCAAGAGGTACTCCATAAATTTGGTTTTCGGGACCACATCTTTCGGGCCATCATGGCACTCGATTCAAATCCTTTGGCGCAAGTGTATACTGCGGACATGTTATCTCGACAGTTTGACATAACAAATGGCACACGCCAAGGTTGCCCCTTATCACCACTAATATTTGATCTGTTAATGGAACCTCTAGCGGCGCATGTACGATCGAACCCCTTGATCACAGGTTTGACAATAGGCAATACGGCACATAAGATAAGTCTCTTCGCGGATGATGTCATCTTGCTCCTGTCTAATCCGATAACTTCATTGGCAGAAACATACAAGTTACTGAAATGGTTTGGTATGGTTTCCTATTACAAACTTAATACGTCTAAGTCGCAAATTCTGGACCTTAATCTCAATGCCACATCAAAAAATTTCATACAGCTCCAATATCCGTTCAATTGGTCAGATAAGGACATTTCTTATCTTGGGATCCACCTCACTAAATCGGTTAAACACCTTTTCTCGGCCAACTATAAACCACTCTTTTCCAAATTACAATCTGACAGTCAATCTATCCACAAACTTGAACTATCGTGGTCAGGCAGGCTAGCATCATTCAAAATGCTCCACTTACCACAAATTCTATATTTATTTAGGACTCTCCCGATACCCGTACCCAAGTACATCTTTAAATCTCTCCAAACCTTGCTTAATAAATGCATATGGAGGGGGTCTAAACCCAGATGTGCTCACTCCACCCTTATAAAACATAAATCAGCAGGGGGATCGGGCACTATTGATTTTAAGGATTATTATACAGCTTCACTGTTAGATCAACTTACAGAATGGTTTCAACCGTGTCCCACTAAATTGTGGAGCATTATTGAGGCTTTAACACTAATACGCCCGAATCTTAAGTGGTGGGTGATGAGCACTCCCTTTAAGACTAACTTACCTTTAGCAATACCTCCCACCATATTGGCATCAGCTTCGGCATGGAAAGAATTGACCCAGGAAAGTATTGTACACCCAAAACCCCCACAGATACCAATCCCTCTAGAAGTTCATCAATTTATCGTTTAACCTATCCATAAATCATTGGTCTGCCCGGGGTATCATATCTATTTAAGATTTATTTAAAGACTCCCGTCTGAAATCATTTTGTCTCCTTCAAACAGAATTCAACTTGCCATCCTCTGAACTCTCTACTTCAAGGTTAAAAGATACCTAGACACACTTCAATCGCCTATCTACACAATACACCCGAAGGCTTGGGAATGCTTAAATAGTGATTCCCGCAAAATTAAGGGCATATCTTTGTTTTATAATGTACTACAACAAAAACTCCCATTGGGAAAACGATTTGGGCCGAACTTACACAAACCACCAGTGGCAACAAGCATTGCAGTCTATTTATAAGGCTACCAAATGCTCTGCACTATGGGAACTTACTCAAAAACTGTCCCTCAGATGGTACTTGACTCCAGCGAAACTGGCCTCATTCAGTCTCAATGTCAATGACATGTGTTGGGAGATGTAATTCAGCCAAAGGTGATTTATTTCACATAATGTGGAATTGCAATTCTCTCACACCTTATTGGAGGACTATCTTCCAAATTCTATTAGACATCTCGAACCAACACATTGCCCCCACACCTGACCTAGCGGTCCTCAATCTCTCTATAGATTCAATACCCCCTATTGCCAGGCATGCTACTACACACATATTATTAGCAGCTAGACTGTCTATAACTAGACTGTGGAAGTCAGATAAAATTCCCTCCATAGAAAACACACTTGACTTGGTGAACCTTCATTATGGATTTGAAATCTAGTCTAGTGGTGGATATTGGATTAGGGGAAAAAACACTTGGTCACTTTGGGAAAATGGAATGGAGCTGTGAAGTTTCTTTGACTTTGTTCATAGTGTCATGATATGAAGGCAAGTTCAGCCGTGTGAGCTCTCATACATGTTTGTCGCCTGTGACATACCTCCGGGCAGGGCCGCCTTTACCATAGGGCAAAGAGGGGCAGCTGCTCAGGGCCCTGTCACTGTTGGAGGCCCAAAGCAGAGCCGCCTGTTAAGCCCCTGTGCTGCCCACAAATCAGAGCTGAAAATCATCAGCGGCACGCAGCCAGTGCCAGTACTGGTTCCCTTCCCAGTGTTTTAAAATGTACAGCACCCCTGGCTTCCCTTGACGTGCACTTCTCCCTTCCTGCCACTGGGTGCTGCTTGTATATAAAAGTGAATTATAATGTGATTTTATAGCATCCCCATTTTGCTCTTCCTGAGGCTGACGACTTCTTCATGTCCTGCACTCCAAGGTATGTCACTGTTTGCTAAACTATATTGTAAATAGAAGTATTCTGTAGAGTGTGCCCAAAGTCTTTATAATATTTGATGATTCACTGCAGGCCTGGTCAGCGTTTTAAAAAGTTACTCTATTTTACACATGGCATGGCATGGGGTCACAGCACCATCTGTCCATTCTGCTTTAGCACCATGGGACCCCATGCCATGTGAAAAATACAGGAACTCTTTAAATCACAGACCAGACCTGCAGTCCAGGCTAAGTAAGGCCTCAGAGCACATGGCATTACTATCTGTATTTAACTGCTTGATGGGCTTATTTTGGGCCTGGCTGGTTCACATGTATGTGTTTTGGCGGCCCACATTTGCGCAGGCACAGCAGCCCATTCATTTGAATGGGCCGCCATCCCTGCGTTTCCTGCAAAGAAAAGCACATGCCTCATGTAATAGGCTGCGCACATGGCACACTATGCCCATCAAGCAATGAAATACAGCACTGTCTGTCCATTCTGCTGTCTGCTGTGACTTATCTGCAGTTCCTGCACTGTCAAACTTGCTGCATTTTTAGACGTTTAGGTCACGCTTTTAAAAACACAGTGCGTTTGTGTGTGCAAGAACTGCAGGTAAGTAGCATGGTGCAAAAGCAGAATGGATTTCAAGGCAACTGATTTTTAAAATGCTGAATGCACCTTTTTTCTGCAGGAAACAAAGGCATGGCAGCTCATTCAAATCAATGGGCTGCTGTGCCTGCACAAATGAGGGCCGCCAAAACACATACATGTGAACCAGCCAGGCCCAAAAAAAATGTTTGCCCAGGGCCCAAACCATATTAAAGATGGCCCTGCCTCCGGAAAGGTAAAGAGATCCCAGTTGGATTCCTGGGGGTATGTTATTGGTGACTCCTGTGAATGTATTTATTAACATATGATTTGCGATCTAGATTTTCCTGTTAAATGATATTTTAGCCTTATATTTGTATTTTGAAATGTCAACAGATTTCTGTAAACAATGTACACATTGTCTTTCAATGTTTATGATAAGCTCAATAAAAACTGATTGATTAAAAAAAAAAAAAAATTCTACCAAAAGAAAGCTCTATTTGTGGGAAAAAAAGGACGCCAATTTGTTTGGGAGCCACGTCGCACGACCACGCAATTGTCAGTTAAAGCCGAATCGCAAAAACTGGCCAGGTCCTTTACCTGCCTAAAAGGTCCAGGTCTTAAGTGGTTAAGCTAGTGCATTGTTGGTTCACTTACCTTTTCCTTTGATTTCCCTTCTAAATGTTATTTTGCTTTGTTTGAATGTCTCACTTCCTGTTTCTCCTCAGTAAGCTTTCCACCATCATCCGAGCGGTGGAAAGTCATTTAGAACAGCTTACTGAACACCTTAAACTTAAACCCAGTGTCTCTACAGCAATTTAAGCTCCCTCCAGCCTCTGCCTGGCTCAGTTTTCAAAATTTGCGGCCGGAACGGGAAGCCGTGAACCCAGAAGTGCACACCGTCTGTCTGCCGGACAGGACGCCACCCGCCGCCGGGTCCGTGCGGTCCCGATACCCGGCGTGGCTGCGCTTTGGAATCCCCTTCCTGCTGCTGCCACACACGCTGCTGAGGCATGGGACGCTGGCTGTGCACCTCCCCACCGCACTCGTTGCAAAAACTGAGCCCCCCCGACCTACACCTGCACTCAGGGATGTGAGGGTGGCAATCTTCACCAGGTTAGTGACCTGGCCTGTCCCAGGAGCCTCTGCTTCCTTTCCGGACATGTCTGCCTGAGCCTCCTTTGGCTATATTTTTTAATATAAAAAAGATAAAGGTTGCACTTACAACAGATGAAAATCAATAGGGCATTAAAAAACAAGGTGCCGGCCGGCTGGATGGTCTTTGACTTGATCAGTCTTTGAAGACGAAACGTTGGGAGGAGACGTTCTCACGTCACCGCATCCATACGGAAGGACGCACGCGTACCATCCAGCCGGCCGGCACCTTGTTTTTTAATGCCCTATTGATTTTCATCTGTTGTAAGTGCAACCTTTATCTTTTTTATATTAAATACCATTGGATTTTACACTATGTGCGGTTTTATGTTGTTACATGGTATCATCAATATTGTCATCTGCTGATGTCCTTTGGCTGCTGAACTACGATCCCTTCCTCTGAGTGCCTATATCTACCCTGTGGGGTCCAGATCTGGTAAGGGTCAGTGTGTGCAGTGGTGGTGGGTTCGCACTATTACCTCCCCCGGTCGCAAGACTGTCCCACACGGGTGTAGCTATATCAGTTATCCATAAGGTTTCACACTATGCGAGTCTCTTTTTGTTTTTGTTTTGTTTTTTATGGCGCCGAGATTCTGCAGTTTCAAATCTGTGCAAGTCCACAAGTGATCGACACTTAGGAGATTGACGCATCTGTACCAGCTTCAGACTTCCTTTTTTTCGTTTACATACATGTCATAAAGGTGGAGACGGTATATATACACATTCTTTTCATCCGAGGATTTCACCACATAGACCTTTTTTTCAATACATCATAGACTATGAATTTGCCTCTCTGTGGAGTTTTTATTTTTATTTTGATTCAGTTTTCATTTATTTCAATATTTGTGTAGCTCCATTAGTCTAACGTTTTTTAATTGAACATCACTCAGTTGTGGTGTTTTTTTGCACACAGCTACTTAACACTAGTGAGTTTTTTGGTGATTTGGTGGATTCACATATGAATCCACACTTGTGTGTTATTTATTACTATTAATTATTTTTGTGTGTTCACATATATTTAATTTGTTTGCAACTATTTTAGCACACACTGTGCCCTTTATTGGTCATAGACTCACGATTAGCGCGATTCCAACCCTTTTGTATATTATTATTTATGTTGTATAACATTTTTTAATCGCAGCTTTTTCACTTATTGTTTGTTCACTGGGTAAGCGCAATATTTTTCTTTTTGAGATTATATATATATAATTTTTATTTATTTTTTGCCTACAGGAGGGGGGGGCGGTGCCCGGGCACCCCTATGGGCGGGCCGCCACTGCTATGGGATTACAAATTGTTAACGTGCACCAACTAAAGCTAGTGAAGACTTCAGTTAACCGGAAGGAACAATTACAGGACTCAGTCTGACTAAGCTATCATAGTAGGACACGTGTCCAAAAACTGCCCGCTAGGGGCAGCTAAAGAATTATAGACTCATTCATAGCATAATTATTCTATACTCATTTTGTACAGTATTGTTGTCTCCGAGAGCTGGGTAAGGCCTAGTGGAGAGGTACTCCAGTGCTGGTAGTACTGTATTGGGGAAATCCTTCCACCGTGTTCTTACACAGGTCCGATTTTGGTTTGTATTATTTTAACTTGTTCCTTAATCTTTATCATTGACTCTTGCAGGGCCCTGTAAGAAGTCAACTGCTGTTTGTTTAATCCTGTTTCATCTTTTCTCTACCAAGTAAACACTACTTGGTTAAACTGCATTGTGTGTGGAGCCTTATCTATTACCATTTGGACAGATGGTCAGTACAAGGTAATAACATTCAACTGTATTTTTATTATTGTAGGATATCATTGAGGTTCCCAACTGCCAGTGGTTTCCACAATTGTGTGGTCCAGTTGTACCAGCAGCTCCTACGGGGTCCAACCATGAACTATATTTAAGGGCATGGAAGCCCATTTTTATTAAAAAGGCAAAATATATAGTCCAAAACTTTTCACACGCAGGGGGTTCTTCTCCATCAAATACACAACAGAAAATGCTAGCCCACCTGGCTCTCTGTAGCAGTACTTCTGCACATTATCCTGGTCACCCAGACCAGCGGACTCCTCAACATAGACAGCTTCCCTTCAGCGTCTACAGGTCTGCCTCTTGCAGTCACCGTTCTGGCTGTCTCCTACAGCCTCTGACTTCTGGAGACCTGCTGTATTCCAACTGGGAGCTATGAGGTCTTCCCACACACTCATTATAAAGGGCTGTGCTCACCTGAGCACACACCCTGCTGGTCATCCACAAAAGTCTGGATACAGGGTTGGAGATCCCATCCCGCCCAAGACACTATGGAATCTCCAAACTACAGAGCCCCATGGCAAAATACCAAAACCTACGCTCAGTAGTCCTGTACCTCTCAAATGTGCATACCATGTGTCCATTTTACCGTGACAGTAGCTCCTAATTATATATATAGATATATATGCGCTCAGGTGGTATGTCAGTCAGTCAGCGTCAGTGGGAGAGTAGGGCCCTCCGGCCTTCCGCACGAGTCTGCTCTCGCCAGGGACCAGACAGTCAGATACGGACTAGGCAGGCTGTCAGGCAGGCTGTCAGGCAGGCTGTCAGGCAGGCTCCTCTCCACCCCTCCAGAGACTCACACGGCTTCCCCTGGTTCACCTGACCCCCCCTTGTCTCCCTCGGTCATCCCTCTCCAGGGATTCAAGCAGGTAAGCCACTCCATGGGAACTGTAGGCGGCCGTCCTTTTTAGGACAAGCCGCTGCAGCTTCCCCCAACCCCCACGGCTCTCCCCCTCTCCTCACCTTCCCTCCGATACCCCCACACTACTACCCCCTCTCGGGCGTCCTGTTCGCCACCCATCCCCACAAGTTTCCGCCATCCTTGGGCGCTTTATTGTTTTCCTCCGCGCCGGTGTGTGGGGATTCGCGGCAGACGCGATTTAGGAAAGGCCGCGGCTTCACCCGCGGCCTAGCGGCGCCCGGCTCCCCATCCCCGGAAAATCAGCACCCAATTGATCCAATCGGACCTGAAAGCCCCCCCCCCCCACCCCAGTAGAGCCCCCTCGCCATTCTTCTCAGCCCCCCAGGCGGCACTGATCCACTCACTCACTCACTCTGGTACCCCCCAGCCTGGATCCTGCTGCCTGGTCGGCGGCCATCTTGCTACACCCAGCCCTAATCTCCCCCTTCTCAATTTGTTTAAACTTGATCCAGGGCTCACCCGATCGCCTCTTTAGGGGTCAGGAAGGAATTTTTTTCCCTGCCATAGCATATTGGCCGCAGCGTGGCCAGGTTTTTTTTTGCCTTCCTCTGGACCAAGCTAGGATCAGAGGATTTAGTTATCCTTAAGTATCCTCCCCCCCACCCCCCTGTTCTACGGCTACCATGGTTAATCGGCAATACTCGGCAGAGAACATTTGGGATCAGAGTCGATTTGCCGCAATATTGCTGGCCGCCACTAAAAAAGCCCTAAGAAATCTGCGACTTTTGAGGATCGATCGACTATCAAAAATCACAGCCATTTACCCCAGCCTAAGCACATATCATGTGCTTTGATCAACACAAGATCTGCAGTAAAACACCGATTAGAAATCCATGATTTCATATTGCAATACGATTTAGACTGCCTCTTTATTACAGAGAGCTGGCTCACAGCCGACTAACACCATTCTAGGAGAATTGGTGCCAGAAAACTATCGTATTATAAAAACAAAATAGGGCAAAGAGGCGGAGGACTGGCGGTGATCCATAAGACTTATCTTGCGATCACAAAACCAATCCTTCAAAACCCTCTTCCATTTATGGAAACCCTTACTCTGCAACTGCAAGTAAACTCCCAGGAGACCGTCCGGATTCTACTCTGCTATAGACCACCCGGCCCAAAATCGCAGCTTCTCCCTTCATTCACGGACTTTATCTCCACCTATACCCTTAACAGCAAACACCTTTTGCTGCTCGGGGACTTCAACCTCTGGGCCAACTCCCCGCAAGACCCCATTGCCGACGCCTGCATTGACCACCTAGAAGGATTAGGGCTTCAGCAACTAGTATGTGGGCCCACACATGCTTCAGGTCACACGCTCGATCTTATTTTCAGACAAGATCTGGAAATAAAAATCTTGAAAAATAAACCGTTGCCATTGACAGATCACCATGCAATTAAATTCATTATTTCCGAATTCCCCTCCTTAACAAAAACATCAAATCCAGTGATAACACACTGGACTAGATGTCAGAAGAAGCTCCATTCGGAACTCTTCAAAGCCACGTTAGGGAAAAAAAAAAAATTCAGCCGCATCAAACAGCTGAAGAAACACTGGAGGCCATAAACACAGCACTATTGCAGTCAGCTGACTTGATAGCGCCGAAACGTAAGACCCACATCCAAAAAAATAACTCCAGCTGGTTCAACAACCAGCTGGCGTTACTGAAGCAAGAGTGCAGAAGGGCGCAAGCCGCCTGGAAAAGAAGCTCTTCAGATGAGAACCTCTCCATCTACAAGGCAATAACCAGAAAATACCACAAGCAAATCTTCGATGCCAAGAAAAACTATTTTTCTGAGGCCATCAACAGTGCCCTAAACCGCCCCCGCGAACTCTTCAAGCTGATCACTCAGACCATGAATCCAGGATGTCTTGAAGCCCCCAATTTGGACACACAAGAATTTGGCAATGAATTATCGGATTACCTTATTAATAAAATCGAGGGAATCCGGCAAAGCATTCAGCAAAACAATTCACCTCCTAGCCCCCCCCCCCCCGTAATTATTTACACAACACCTGCAGTGATTCACCACAACCAGGAAAGTTCACGCTGGAACCCATCTCTATTCAGACCACAAAAAATATCATCGGCGCTTTGCGTAACAGCGCTGCACCTAATGATATCATCCCCACCAAACTGCTGAAGGAATGCGCCGACATCCTGGCACCTCCTATCACACAGCTTAATAACCAATCCTTCAGGGAGGGCATAGTGCCCACCCAGTTGAAGGAGGGCAGAATTCAACCCATCTTGAAGAAACCCACCCTGGATCCTAAGGAACCACTACACCGGTGCCCCATAACAGGCCTAAATGTTCTCTCCAAGGTAATGGAGAAAGTAGTGGTACAACAGCTGCAACAGCATCTAGATACCCACAACTTCCTTGATCCATTTCAATCGGGATTCCGCCCCGTACACGGGACGGAAATAGCATTGCTCAAGATATGGGACGATGTTCGAGGCCGCAGACGAAGGAAAATCTTGTCTTCTGGTTCTGCTGGACCTAAGCGCAGCCTTCGCTACAGTAGACCACAAGCTTTTATTGACTCGGCTGGCTAAAGTAGCCAAAGTCGCAGAAGGCGATCTATCTTGGTTCTCCTCTTTTTTGGAAAACCGATCGCAAATAGTGAAGCTAGGACCCTTCACTTCTGAAAAATGCACATTATCGTGCGGAGTCCCTCAAGGATCCCCCCTGTCGCCGAATTTATTCAACATCTATCTGCGTCCTCTTTTTGAAATCATCAGCAGCCAAAAACTGCTTTATCATTGATATGCAGACGACACGCAACTGTATTTCCGCATTTGCAATAAAAAGGATCACCACCTCAATCTAGAGACATGCCTCTCTTTGATAGAGGACTGGATGACAAAGAGTTATCTTAAACTCAACGGAGCGAAAACAGAACTTCTTCTGTTTCACGCCAAGCGTATGAATCAATCTACAACAACTTGGACCCCCCCCCCCCGCCCATTCTGGGTAAAATCATCACCCCTAGCGCCAAAGTCAAAAGTCTTGGGGTCATCTTTGACTCCTACATGACAATGGACGCACAAATAGGGTCTGTAGTCAGCACCATCTGCTGCGCCTACTACGCAGACTTATTCCTTTCGTCCCCAAAGAAGACATAGCAGTTGTGGTGGGAGCAATTGTAAACTCAAGTTTGGACTATGCAAATGCCCTTTACCTCGGACTCCCCAAGTACCAAATCGCTCGTCTTCAAGTCGTTCAAAATACGGCCGCTAGACTTGTGACTGGGAAAAAACCCTGGGAATCAATCTCACCCTCACTGAGATCCCTTCACTGGTTACCAGTAAAAGACAGAATCACCTTTAAAGCACTCTGTCTAATGCATAGATGTATTCATGGGAATGCTCCCCATTATCTATGCGAAAAAAATAAAAGCTCATAACCCCAATCGCGTTCTGCGATACACTAATCAAAATCTGCTCCAGATACAAGTTCAAAGGAGATAGAAGATTCGCGATCCAAGGTCCCAGACTATGGAACGCTTTACCAACCAGCATTCGGTTGGAGGAGAACCACCTAGCCTTCAGGAGAAAGATCAAGACTCATCTCTTTTGATTTTAAAAAGGAGACAGGAACAACAAGCGCCCATGTGCCGCGCTATTTAAGTTTTCATTCATTCATTCATTCTACACACACATACACAGTGCCTTGCGAAAGTATTCGGCCCCCTTGAACTTTGCGACCTTTTGCCACATGTCAGGCTTCAAACATAAAAAGATATAAAACTGTAATTTTTTGTGAAGAATCAACAAGTGGGACACAATCATGAAGTGGAACAAAATTTATTGGATATTTCAAACTTTTTTTAACAAATAAAAAAACTGATAAATTGGGCGTGCAAAATTATTCAGCCCCTTTACTTTCAGTGCAGCAAACTCTCTCCAGAAGTTCAGTGAGGATCTCTGAATGATCCAATGTTGACCTAAATGACTAATGATGATAAATAGAATCCACCTGTGTGTAATCAATTCTCTGTATAAATGCACCTGCACTGTGATAGTCTCAGAGGTCCGTTTAAAGCGTAGAGAGCATCATGAAGAACAAGGAACACACCAGGCAGGTCCGAGATACTGTTGTGGACAAGTTTAAAGCCGGATTTGGATACAAAAAGATTTCCCAAGCTTTAAACATTCCAAGGAGCACTCTGCAAGTGATAATATTGAAATGGGAGTATCAGATAACTGCAAATCTACGAAGACCTGGACGTCCCTCTAAACTTTTAGCTCATACAAGGAGAAGACTGATCAGAGATGCAGCCAAGAGGACCATATTTACTCTGGATGAACTGCAGAGATCTACAGCTGTAGTGGGAGACTCTGTACATAGGACAACAATCAGTCGTATACTGCGCAAATCTGGCCTTTATAGAAGAGTGGCAAGAAGAAAGTCATTTCTTAAAGATATCCATAAAAAGTGTTGTTTAAAGTTTGCCACAAGCCACCTGGGAGACACACCAAACATGTGGAAGAAGGTGCTCTGGTCAGATGAAACCAAAATCGAACTTTTTGGCAACAATGCAAATGTTATGTTTGGCTTAAAAGCAACACAGCTCATCATCCTGAACACACCATCCCCACTGTCAAACATAGTGGTGGCAGCATCATGGTTTGGGCCTGCTTTTCTTCAGCAGGGAGGGAAGATGGTTAAAATTGATGGGAAGTTGGATGGAGCCAAATACAGGACCATTTTGGAAGAAAACCTGATGTAGTCTGCAAAAGACCTGAGACTGGGACAGAGATTTGTCTTCCAACAAGACAATGATCCAAAACAAAGTAAAATCTACAATGGAATGGTTCACAAATAAACATATGCAGGTGTTAGAATGGCCAAGTCAAAGTCCAGACCTGAATCGAGAATCTGTGGAAAGAACTGAAAACTGCTGTTCACAAACGCTCTACATCCAACCTCACTGAGCTTGAGCTGTTTGGAAGGAGGAATGGGCAAAAATGTCAGTCTCTCGATGTGCAAAACTGATAGAGACATACCCCAAGCGACTTACAGCTGTAATCGCAGCATAAAATGGCGCTACAAAGTATTAACTTAAGGGGGCTGAAAAATTTTGCACGCCCAATTTTTCAGTTTTTTTATTTGTTAAAAAAAAGTTTGAAATATCCAATAAATTTCGTTCCACTTCATGATTGCGTCCCACTTGTTGATTCTTCACAAAAAAATACAGTTTTATATCTTTATGTTTGAAGCCTGAAATGTGGCAAAGGGTCGCAAAAGTTCAAGGGGACCGAATACTTTCGCAAGGCTATACACACACACACACACACACATTAACATATATATATATATATATATATATATATATATATATATATATATATATATACACACACACACACACACACACACATATATATACATATATATATATATATATATATATATATATATATAATTAGTTCGGGGAGCCTGCTAGATCGCAGGACACAGGCTTTTCAATCAAAAAGGAGGTTTATTAAACTTAAATGGCTTCACAGCAGCAAAAGCAATAGCAATAACAGTCTCACCTACTTGTAGAGCTCAGAACTGCCATCGCAGTTAAACAGTCCACACTTTATGGCGCAGGTAACTTCCCCAGCTAGCAGGCTTCCAGGCAGGACACTGCCATGTGCTTTCACAGCTTTTTACTGTCCACTATTCACCATCCACAGTCTCCACTATACTTCTCCACACACAACATTCTGTAGTGTTTTAAACCACTTCCTTGGACAGTTGCATTAACCCTTTATGTTCCCTTAAAGGAACCACAGTCCAAACAGAGGGGAAATATAGCGTCCTTCCAGGACCCAGCCACGGCATCCTGTACAATATATAACACACACACACACACACTTTAAATAATGGCTTTTCATGTACACAGATTTTCTTTTAACACATCTGATATTTTGCAAAACTACATATGAAGAATCTTCAAGGTCGTGTCCAAACATGATGGAACAAAACAATTTTTTTTTTTTTTTTCTATCCTATATAAAATATTACTCAAATAGCCTTGCACATAATAAAAATTGAAAGTAGAAGCCGTTAAAAATATCACTTCCAAAACCATTTAGCCTTTTCAGTAAAAAAAAAAAAATAGTCTGGTTTCTTTGTTCTCTTAGTTACAAAAAGCAGTATATAAAAAAAAAAAAAAAAAGCTTACTTCATCATACAGGCTTCCATTGACATCTGCTCCATAAATTGGTGCCACAAAAGTTAAATTTTTCCAGTATTTACGTTCCAAATCTTCATAATCCAAGTATCTTGGAGTGCAGTATCTGGATGTTTAGAGGAAAAAAAATATGTGGAAGATATAATTTCAAGTTTAATAAGATTGCTAAACAGAACTACAGTATAAAAAGGAGCCACACTAATAAAAAGCATAAATATTAAAAAAAAAAAAAAAATTTTAAAAAACAACCCCACGCACCCTTTCTCTCCCCCCAACCTAATCTAACCCAATACTCAGGGGCTTACTTACCTCTACCAGAAAGTGACATTTTGCCCTAGTGTTTATCTGTCAAACTTTTTTCACAGTGCAGGCCACACCAACACAGCAAGTCTTAAATTGGGCCATACCCTTACACTAGAGTAAAACACTGGAGGACACTGCTACTGAATTGAAAACATTTTTTTGTTTGCTTTTAAAGCAAAAAAAAAAAAAAACACTTTCATTTTAGCAAGCCAACTTACCTTTATTGAAGTATTCTTTGCAGGCAGCTGAATCCTGTAGAAATCTGTTCAGGAATCCTCTTACCGTCTCTAAACCTTCAGTACTGTGGGGGAGTTACTAACCTTGGGTCCGCTGTGTAACTGCTGCGAAAAAGTTCCCGATACGGACTCATCACCTCCTGCTCCATTTAGATATTTTTTTTTTTGCATTTGATGCATTTGACATTAGGCCGGCTTCTGTTAGACAGGCTGCTGTACACACTGGCTGGCTTCAATTGAACTGGACGATATTCCACCCATGTGTACCAGCCTAGAGGCA
Source organism: Rana kukunoris (assembly GCA_029574335.1). Classification (NCBI taxonomy): domain Eukaryota; kingdom Metazoa; phylum Chordata; class Amphibia; order Anura; family Ranidae; genus Rana; species Rana kukunoris. The sequence goes on along the minus strand of CM056049.1, from coordinate 318,979,705 downwards.
GTGAAAGCAATAAAACCTCATTTCTCAATGAAGAAGAAAGGGGAGGAACTTTTTCACAGCAGGTCCACAGAAGACATGAAGCCATTAGCCATCACAGGACAGGAAGCTCAGGAACAGGATGAAGACGGGGACATCGTTGCAGTGAAGATTGCTCCAGGATCCAGCTGTCTGTACAACATGAGACATCCTATTTAAGACCCCTTTTACACATGCGTATCTCGGGAGGATCCCTTTTTGGGCATCCGCTTGCTCAACAAGTATACTCTCAGAGCTCAGACAACGTTCAAGGAATGCGACGGATGAGGACACAAGGATGGAAGTACAATGTCCTCATTGAGATGGAAGGACAAAACGACCTTAGGAAGAAAAGAAGGCTGCAGACGCAGCACCACCTTATCCTTGTGGAAGACCAGATAGGGAGCCTTCCATGACAAGGCTGCCAGCTCAGAAACCTGTCTAACAGCCACCAAAAAGAACAAGGGAATGTCCCTAAATGTTTTCAAACGGTGGTTTCTGAAGCACCGAGAGGACCAAGTTCAGGTCCCACGGAGGTAGTGGAGGACGGATGGGAGCGGCCACATGGCGAACTCCCTGCACAAACGTATTGACTAGAGAGTGAGCCGCCAGGGGTCATTGAAAAAAAAAGACAGTCAGGGCAGAAATCTGCCCCCTAAAATCGTACTTGAGGCAAGCTTTTGGTCCACCCCCTGCTGTAATGCCGCGTACACACCATCACTTTATGCGATGGAAAAAAAAAACGACGTTTTCTGTGAAGTAAAAAACGACGTTTTTGAAACTTCAATTTTCAAAAACGATGTTGCCTACACACCATCGTTTTTTCACAATGCTGTAGCAAAGCGAGGTTACGTTCACCACTCTTTTCCATTGAAGCTCACTTCATAACTAGCTTCTGGGCATGCGCAGGTTGAAAAACGTTGTTTTAAAACGTCGTTTTTTGCTACACACAGTGATTTTTTTGTGAAACAAAAAACAACGTTTTGAAAAAAGACCAAAAAATTAAGCATACTTCAAATTTTTTTTTGGTCGTTTTTCACAAGACATAAAACAACATTTTCCCCCACACACGGTCATTTAAATTGACGTTTTTAAAAACTTTGTTTTTTTCCCCATCACATAAAGTGATGGTGTGTACACGGCGTAAGAACAGCAGGACTCTGGAAACCAAATAAGTATGTGGATTCCACCTCATTTCCTCACAAATGGATATGTAGGACTTTCAAGTGCGATGGTAAGTTTTCCTAGATGACAGCTTCCGAGCCTTCCTCATGGTAGAAATCTCTGAATCTGGCAGCCCCAGGGCTTTAAGCCCCTGCCTTTCAATAGCCATGTCGTTAAAGCCAGCAACTGTAAAGTAGGATGAAGTATGGGACCTTGCGACAGCAGGTCCTCTCAGTGGTAGACGCCAAGGGACGTTCTGCTACTAGACGCACTAGGTCGGCGTACAAAGGATTCTTACGATTGAGTCGAGATCTACGCCTGGCATGCCCCATCTTTGGCAAAGGAGCTGAAACACATATCCAGGTGCAGACACCATTCTCCTTGGTCCAGCATCTGGCGACTGGGGTAGTCGCCTTTCCACGCCCGGAATGTATACAGCCGATAGGGCAGGTACGCTCCTTTCTGCCCACCTTCGGATGTGAGCAACCTCCGATGATGCAGCCAAGCTTCTTGTTCCTCCTTGATAGTTGACATACGCCACTGCCGAGGCGTTGTCCGACTGGATCCTGACTGGACGCCCCTGTAGCCTCTGAGACTATGTGGCGAGGCACAGCCTGATTGCCCGGAGTACCAGGACATTGATCGGCAAGTAGGACTCCTCCGGAGTCCAGTGACCCTGGATCGACTGAACCCCCCCCCCCCCCCAGACTTCCCCCGACCCCCACCGGTAATGTTGTGACAACCATTCAGTGAAAAAGAAAGGAATGACTTCCTGGACAGGAGTGCTGGTGATGTCAGCCACCAAACCAGGGAGGTGCTGACTAGGTGGCTCACAAATTTGACAATCCAGGGACGATGGGCACTTGGACATAATTTTTTTCTGCAACACCCGCGCGTGAAATTGAGTGTACAGTATCACCTCGAAGGAGGCTACCATGAGGCCCAGGACTTGCATGCAAAAGCGGAGTGACAACCATCTTTGGAATGTCAACTGCCGCACCGCAGCCCGAAGGGTCTGCAATTTTTCCATAGGGAGAAAAACTTTCGCCTCTGAGGAGTCCAGAATCAACTCCAGATACACTAGGCGTTGAGTCGGTACCAATACTGACTTCTGAGTGTTCAGCACCCAACCAAAGTCTCTGAGGGTCTGACAGGTTATAGACACACTCACCTCTAATTCTGAGCTTGAAGTGGCCCTCAGAAGATGATCGTCCAAGTAGCCCACAATCGCGATGCCACGCTGTCTTAGTAGGGCCAGAATCAGGGCGAGCACCTTGGTGTCAATGCCAGGCCAAAGGGGAGAGCCACAAATTGATAGTGGTCTTCTCCGAACGAAAGCGCAGACACCTCTGATGCCTGGTGCAGATGGGGACATGCAAGTATGTGTCCCTGATGACTAAGGACACCAGAAAATCCCCCGGATGGAGGGCAGCGACAACAGAGCAAACCGATTCCATCCGGAATCCTTGTACCTTCACAAAGCAATTGAGGGCCCTGAAATCCAGGATTGGACGAATGCCCTCCTTCTTTGGTACTACGAACAGATTTGAGTAAAAACCTTGAAACCGTTCCTGTACTGGGACAGGAATGATCACCCCGTGTATCAGCAGGTCTTGAACCATCCTATAAAGGGCTTCCAGACAAGTTGCTGAAGCTGGAGGTTGGAGGGGGAAAAAAATCTGTTCTGTGGGCAAGAGAGAAACTATCTTGTAAATTGGAACAATGTAGCGCTAATACCTGTGTAAAGATATGGAACCCACATCTAAAGATAAACCAAAATCTACATATATTGATACATGACAATCTTCAAGTGTCACCACGTGACCTTACTAAACATATTAGTGTGCCAACATATAGTAAAAAGGCTTTCAGAAGGGCCACCACCAATGGTAGAAAATGGGGCTTACCAAATATAAATGACTAGGGAAGGTATATACCGCCCAAGTCACCAAAGGCTTGTATCGATCACCCTGATCTAAACAGCTGGTCCTGGATCCAAACGGCTAATCGACTAGATGATCCCAAATCACAGTGTTAATGATAACTTCATAGAGGCTCGGTAACCACATGCCATGTAAGAAATATTGAAAAGAACTTGCATAGCGCAATACCATATGAACAGTGTTTATTAAAAGTAGGATAAAACTCGCATGTTGAATGCTCATCATAGGCTTGTCAGATGTTATGGTACCAACATGAAGCGTTGGGTCCACTTGACGCGTTTCGACCAATGACGACATTTCTAGTCGAAATGTGTCAGTTGGACCCAGCCACAACATCGCTTTAGGTACCATAATATCTGACAAGCCTATAAAGAGCATTTAACATGCAAGTTTTATACTACTTCTAACAACACTGTTCATACGGTATCACTCTATGCAAGTCCATCCAGGCCATGCACCAGCCCAGGCTCGCCAATCATGGAAACCATACAGATCTCGAATGCAATGCTTACTGGATTTTAATAATTTGATAACTACCCTACACCCTGACATCATCGATGTATGTCAAGTACTACACATTGCAAAAAAAATCTAGGACGTCCCTCGGTAGGCCTACTGGACCGAAGCAGGGTCTTTGCACTGGTCTGATCAACGCCAGGTCCGCCAACAAACATGCCACAGAAATTAACAATGTCATCTTGGAAACAGGGCTAGACCTCCTAGCCATAACGGAAACCTGGTTCATACCAGGCTGTCTTGATACAATGGACGAGCTCCTTCCAAATGGATTCAATATTAAATCGAAAAGCGGACCATGCAAGAAAGGCGGGGGGGGTGGCATTGATTCATCGAGAGCAGCTTACCTGTACCGAGGTCCCCTCATACAGTACGCTGTCATTTGAACATCCAACGATCAAATGCAGTACAAATGCTACAAATTCCACGTTGGTAATTATTATATACCGCCCACCAGGTTACGACTCCCGCTTTATTAGCGAGTTCATGACCTTTACCACCGACTGGGCTACTAAATACCCTTCATTAATTGTCATGGGTGACCTCAACCTTTGGTTTGAGGACCCTCTTGATCTATCTGCTCAAGAGATCTTAGCAGATATGGATAGCCTAGGCCTCCAGCAGACAGTAAGGGACCATACACATGAAAAGGGGCATCTGCTTGATGTAGTATTCTCAGTAGCGGGAGAATCCACCGTCCCCACAATCAAGCAAGTGATTTGGTCTGATCACTACCTAGTGCTATTTCAAATTCTTACTCTAAACATTTTGGATAAACCAAAAGGAGCACCTATGCAACCCTCCCTTCCCTACAGAAACTTGAAAAAAATCACGACTGAACTATTCCACAACACTTACTCGAACCTCGAATTCTACATAAATCTTCCTGAGAAAGACAGCTACAAAGTTTTATTTGAAGACGTCAAGGATAGTATCGAGGAGTTCGATAAGAAACTTAATACTTTTGATGCCAAACTTAAGGCCACGCTGGACATAGTGGCACCCCTCTCCCAATCAAACTTCAGGCCAAGAATTCACAAATCAAACCCATGGTACACCCCCAAAAACAACTGTCGGAAACTAGAAAGGAGATGGCAAAAGAATAAAACCCAGGCTAACAAAATCCTTTACAGAATACAGACCCGTGCCTATTCCAAGTTAGTAAGGAGGCACAAGAGAACAGTCCTAGCATCTCGTATCGAACTAGCGGCCAACCGTCAAGCGGAACTGTTTAAAATTGTTAAGGAGCTGTTTAATCCATCTTCGGCCTCCCAACAAATTGCCCACTCTCAAGCATTATGCGACGGTCTGCTTGAGGCCTTTACCAACAAAGTTTGTGACATCCAAGTCGGCCTTGGTTCCTCAGACCCTGTCCCCCCAGCCAACCATACAACCGAGATCAACTGGCCTAATCACATCACTCCCCTTTGCTCCTTTCAACCAGTAACAAAAACCTAGCTCCTTAGTTCCATCAAACAGGTAAAACCTTCCTACTATGCCGACGATTCTTGCCCTGCCTGGCTGCTTAAGGACAATACCAACACAGTCATTGATGAGATTTTGATCCTGGTTAACCTCTCTTCGACAACCAGAGAGTTCCCAGACAAATGGAAACACGCCCTGGTTACACCAATTTAAAAAAAAAAAAAAACACGCTGGATGCTAAAGTTATGTCCAACTATCGTCCCATCTCAGGATTATGCTTTCTGGCTAAATTGGTGGAACATGAGGCTCTTATGCAACTCCAAGTGCATTGTGAATCACACAATCTGTTCCACGATGCCCAATCGGGGTTTAGACCCAAAAGAGGGATCGAGTTATCCATTATGGCCACCAGGGAAAGGCTGCTGGAGTCGAGAGATGCGGGGGGGGGGGGTTCATTTAGGTCAGTGAGGGCACCACTCCTCTGTGGGGTCCCCCAGGGCTCGGCAATCTCCCGTGGCTGTTTAACTGCTATGTGAGGCCCGTGGCAGACATAGTCTCCTCATGGGGGCTGGCCACTCAGGTATATGCTGATATACAAATTGTGGCCAGCGATGCTCTCAACCCCAAGGCAGCCCATCATCTTTCCTGCTGCCTCTCATCTATCCAGACTTGGATGAAGGATAACCAACTGGCTCTAAACGCATCCAAAACTGAGATTCTTCTCACAGGTCCACCACAAAGCGTAAACTTGCTTGCAGAGTGGCCCTTATCAATGGGCCCGTGTCCCGCTCCGTCTAGCCAAGTAAGAAATCTGGGTGTTTTATTTGATAACAAACTTTCATGGATCCCACAGGTGAGGAATTGTACCAAGAACGCCCTTTATTACCTTCGGATGCTGCGACGGGTAAAACATCTGTTTTCCCAAACACACAGAAATACACTGGTACAGGCCTTAGTCATCTCACGCCTTGACTTTTGCAATGTGGTATACCTTGGACTACCTATCAAATGGATCTCCAAGCTGCAGAACCAGGCAGCTAGGTTTATTACGATGACTCTCAGATGGGACCATATATCCCCCATTCTTAGACTACTCCACTGGCTCCCATGCGCAAAGAGGATTGAATTAAAGGCTTTGTGCATTATGTTCAGGGCCTATAAACAACAAGGCCCATTGGTCATCAATAACATGGCTGTACATTACCACCCCTCCAGGGCTTAGAGATCGGCCGACTTGGACCTTGCTGCCATCCCTTCAGTAAGGCCGACTTCAACTGGTGGCCGCTCTTTTAGAGCTAGAGACGCCACACTTTGGAACTCTCTTCCGTTGCCTTTGAGACAGAATGCCGCCCTTATCACTTTCAGAAAGGCACTTAAAACTTTCCTCTTTTGAAGCGAGTTGAGTCCCCATCCCAGTTCCCGTCACCCTCCTTTTTGTTCCTGCCTGGTCTCGTATTGTTTATATGTTTTCCTTCTTTTACGAACACGAGCCATTGGTCAGTCTATGTAGCCTTTTCTTTTTCTAGATTGATTTTTCTGAATAGATCAGCGGATCCACCTTCCAGCGCTTAGGCGCACCCTCCTGGGTGCATGTGGCGCTGTAAAGAAATTAAAAATCATCATCATCATCAAGTTCTTTTCAATATTTCTTCAATGGCATGTGGTTACCGAGCCTCTATGAAGTCATCATTAAAACCGATTTGGGATCACCTAGTCGATTAGCCATTTGGATCCATATCTTTACACAGGTATTAGCGCTACATTGTTCCAGTTTACCTTATTTACTCTATTCCAAAGTTCTGTGGCAGCTTATATTTGTATTATACACAGCTTATTCTTTATATTTTTGCAAGAGAGAAACCATCTTGTACCCTGAGGAAACCACTTTGCAAACCCACCGGTCGGGGATCTGACCAGTGGGTTTGCACCGGGTCGCGAATTTGTGAAAACGTCCCCCCACCCAAGAGATGGGTGGGGCAGACCTTCATGCAGACGTAGATTTGATCGCAAGCTTGTTGGGCTTGCAAAACCAGGGCCGCTTCTGTCCCTCAGCAGGCACTTTATCGGCCTGGAGTCTTTTACCCGCCACGTTGGGTGGACAAAATAAAATTGTGCGCAGTGGAAGGCCCTTGCCTACGGCAAGGCTCCGTAATCTTTTTGGATTGTGGGAGCAGCGTACCCTTACCCCCTGTGGCATCTTTAATAATGTCATCCAGGGATGCTCCAAAAAGTCAGTCGTCCTTAAAGGGCAAATAAAGGGCCTTATTGGAAGATTGGTCTGCCGACCAACACTTTAGCCAAAGTAGACGGCGTAACATCACCGCGTAGCTTGAAGCTCTAGCCAGCAGAGGGATTGTGTCCAGGGCTGACTCGCAAACAAATTTTAGGCCTTGTACCAACTGGTCAGCCAGAGCTACCTTGTCCGAGGGAGCCCGACATGACTTTAACCCATTGTGCAGCATCTTTGCCCATTCAGTGAGTGTCTGAGACACCAGGGCCCCAACCATCGCTGGGCACACAGCCGAGCCCACCACCGTGTATAGGTTGCGGCTGACCGCCTCAGCCCTCTTGTCCGCAGGGTCCTTGAAATCAGGAGCCCCTTCCACCGGAATCATGGTTACCTTGTTTAATCTGGACACTGAAGGGTCCACCAGAGGAGAGGTCCACTTTTTCAGGAAACGCTCCTCAAGAGGCTAACGCACTGCCAAATTTTTGGGGGACTGAAAAAAACCTTCTGTGGTTTGTCCCACTCCTTGTATAAAAGTTTGTCTAGATAAGACACATAAGTAAACACCTTAGCTGTGGGGTCGGCTTATGGAACCCGAAAGGGACCGACGCCTCTGTTGCTTCCGTAGACTCCTCTATTTTTATAGCATCTCAGAGTACGGTGATAAGATCACCTACCAGAGCCTTGTCGCGTGCCGACCTGGATCATCCTCAGTGTCGGGTTGATCTTGGTCTGCATCCTCAGATATATCAGAGCCAGGGTCATGAGCCGAAGCTGGACCCGGCTCTGCATCAGAGTTGTCCCCAGAGGATGGCGGGAGAGAGGGTGTTATTTTACCACCCCCATGTTTCCACACGCCGCTTCCACCTTGGTAACAAAGGGGTCTAGGATTGCCAACATAGCGTCCGATACATCGGGTGCAGGGGCATCAATTGCTAACTCAGGAGTTTCAGGGTAAAAGGCGTCTGCGTCTGACACCATGCTGACCCACACACCTGACACCCACAGGGATTCCAAGGCAAGGTACAAACAACCCACCCTCCTAGCTGTGACAGACGAGGGGTTCCCCCCACCCCAGAGAGCTCACCACCCTAGAAAAAGTACTGTACGTCTGCCGACCGCTTCCTACTTGAACTGCTTCTCCTTGTCAGCTGTCTGTGTGAGTCTGATCACTCCGCAGCATGTGTCTGCAAGCTTGCGCCGTTTAAAATGCTGCGATACGGCATGTACCACGAGAACATGGCCGCCGAGCGGCAGATAATGAATGAAAACTTGTATAGCGCGGCACATGCAAACTGAATCGCCTCTGGGCGCTTGTTGTTCCTGTCTCCTTTGATATCAAAAAGAGAAAAGTCTTGACCTTTTTCCTAAATGCTAGGTGGTTCTCCTCCAACCGAATGCTGGTTGGTAAAGTGTTCCATAGTCTGGGGCCTTGGATCGCGAATCTTCTTTCTCCTTTGGACTTGAAGTTGGCTTTCGGAACCTGGAGCAGGTTCTGATTCGTGGATCGCAAAACGCGATTGGGGTTATGCGCTTTTATTATTTCGCATAAATAGAGGGGGGCATTTCCATGGACACATCTATGCGTAAGACAGAGAGCTTTAAAAGCAATTCTGTCTTTAACTGGCAGCCAATGAAGGGCTCGCAGTGAAGGTGAGATAGATTCCCAGGGTTTTTCCCTGTCACAAGTCTGGCGGCCGTATTCTGAATGACTTGCAGACGAGCGATTTGGTACTTGGGGGAGTCCGAGGTAAAGGGCATTTGCATAATCCAGCCTGGAGTTTACAACTGCTCCCACCACGACCGCTAAATCTTCTTTAGGGATGAACGGAGTGAGTCTGCGTAGTAGGCGCAGTAGATGGTGAGATCCGCTGACTACTGACCCTATTTGTGCGTCCATTGTCATAAAGGAGTCAAAAATGACCCCTAGGCTTTTGACTTTGGCGCTAGGGGTGATGACCTTGCCCAAAATAGGCGGGGGGGTCCACGCTGTTGAAAGTTGATTCCTACGCTTGGCGTGAAACAGGAGAAGTTCTGTTTTCGCTCCATTGAGTTTAAGATAACCCTTTGTCATCCAGTCCTCTATCAAAGAGAGGCATGTCTAGAGGCCAAAAAATGCCACAGGCCAAAAGATGGCCGCCGAGCGGCATATAGAGGCAAACACAGCGTGGACCACAAGAAAATGGCTACTGAGCAGTAGCTAGAGGGCAAACAGGCGATGGGTGCCACCAAAATGGCCACAGCATGGAGGGAGAACACACAGAAAGCAAAACTTTTCATGGCAGCTCACTAGCATTGTAAGTGGACGGACAGCGCAGCTCCGACAGGTGGACCCCCCCCCAGGTGAACCCCCTGGCCCCAGCAGCCAGCCTAGCTCAGGATAGGAACCCCCTACTTGACCTCCCTGGGAATGTCCAGCTATGTCCTCCTGCCGAAGCAGGGAATTACTACTTACCCTTCCTGTGTGGATTAAGCTGGAAGCATCCCAGACAGACCATTCTCCACATGGTTACGGAGGCGATTGTCAGCCCGGCCAATGTGACTCGATCGGTCATATGCGTGCCCTGGAGAGTGTAGCTCACCGGCCACCCGTAGGACGGGCATGTCGTGGATGACCCAGCGCGTAGCTACGGTCGGCACACGCTTGATGGCGGAAACTGGGAGGACTACAAGGATCTGGGATCCAGCCAGTCACCCAGTCGGAAGTTGATCACAGGAACAGTTTTAAAAATTCAATAAAATTCAGTTTGGAATAAATCTCCAGGCCTATGGGCCTGGAGGGAGCCCTGTCTTCTCCTTTGCTAGGCAGAAAAAAAAGCTGATCTGCGAGATGCAGAGAGGGGTTATACCCAGAGGGACCGCCCCCTGGGCGGTACAGTATTAGGTGTGATGTGCTTAACACTTTCTACAAGTTTTTGCCTAGTCACTCCTGAATGAAGGCCAATACCCACTTTGTGTCTGTCCATGAACGAGAGAGAAAACAATTGCGCTGGCATCAGGCAAGATTTTATCCCCAATCGGATAACCCAGGTAAACTATGATCAACAAGATTAGACCAAGACGGCCCCCTCCCCACGTCCCAAAAAATCTGAAAATACAACGGTTCTTTCATTTAGAATCCTAGAGTGGTACTGAAGGAATTCCAAACTTTTTACAATAAGCTATGGTAAGGTCACAAGTCAACAGGAGTTTGATGCATTTGTTGAACTTTTGCCCATCCCGTCCTTATTAGAGGAATATAGAGCCTTCCTAGATAGAGATATCACAGTCAAAGAGGTTCTGGCTGCCATCAACCAGGCCCCCAAGGGCAAAGCGCTGGGACAGGATGGGTTCACAACTCTCCATTAAAAAAAAAAAAATCTCCACCTTGCTGGCCCCCTCTTTAACACGTGTCTTTAGGGACAAACAGAAAGGTGGGCCCATAGACACAGATTCCTTTGTAGCCTTTATAACCCTTATTCCCAAGCCCCATAGTGACATAGCCAATTACTGACCCATATCCTTAACCACTTAAGACCCGGACCAAAATGCAGGTAAAGGACCTTGCCCCTTTTTGCAATTCGGCACTGCTTCGTTTTAAATTGACAATTGCATGGTCGTGCGACGTGGCTCCCAAACAAAATTGGCGTCCTTTTTTCCCCACAAATAGAGCTTTCTTTTGGTGGTATTTGATCACCTCTGCGGTTTTTATTTGTTGCGCTATAAACAAAAATAGAGCGACAATTTAAAAAAAAATGCAATATTTTTAACTTTTTGCTATAATAAATATCCCCCAAAAATATATAAAAAAAAACATTTTTTTTCCTCAGTTTAGGCCGATACGTATTCTTCTACGTATTTTTGGTAAAAAAAAAATCGCAATAAGCGTTTATCGGTTGGTTTTCGCAAAATTTATAGCGTTTACAAAATAAGGGATAGTTTTATTGCATTTTTATTAATCATTTTTTTTTTACTACTAATAGCGGCGATCATCGATTTTTTTCGTGACTGCGACAATATGGCGGACACGTCGGACAATTTTGACACATTTTTGGGACCATTGTCATTTTCACAGCAAAAAATGCATTTAAATTGCATTGTTTACTGTGGAAATGACAGTTGCAGTTTGGGAGTTAACCACAGGTGGCGCTGTAGGGGATGTGTGACCTAATGTGTGTGTTTACAACTGTAGGGGGGTGTGGCTGTAGGTGTGACATCATCGATCGCGTCCCCCTATTACAGGGATGACGCGATCGATGCTGCGGCCACAGAGAAGCACGGGGAAGCCGTGTGTACATGCGGCTCTCCCCGTTCTTCCGCTCCAGGGACGGATCGCCGCACTCCAGCGGCGATCGGGTCCGCGAATCCCGCGGTCCCGGAGCTTCGGACCGGGTCGCGGGCGGGCGCCCTCGACCCACGGCTGGGTACTAATATCAACGTATATATACGTTGATGTGCCCAGCCGTGCCATTCTGCCGACGTAAATGTGCAGTAGGTGGTCCTTAAGTGGTTAATCAAAGAAAGAAAGTTACTGCTCCAGGTGGCTTGTGTTAGGATGATCAGTATGGTCTCAGGAGGTCACAAGGCAACAAATGGAACATAGCTTATTAAGCACCAATTTATAGTGCGAAACGCGCCAGCTATTTTACTCCCGTGTAGTGTGCTGTGACTTGTAGTGCATTTTTCCTTTTTTAAATAAAGACAACCATCAAGGTTTTTTGGAGTGCGGCTGTCCATATTTACTTTTTTCATTTTATATCCTTAAACACGGATCTCTAAAGCCATTTACAAAAATCTTGGCAAATAGGATGTTGAAGTTTTTGACCGATTACATTCACCCTGACCAGCTTGGGTTTCTGCACCACAGACAGGCCGCTGACCAAATCAGGAGGGCTGTCGATCTCATATCCATATTATGCTCATCGCGGGATGTTATCGATAAATGTTTTGCGAATATCTGACTTATTGTCATGGCCCTTCCTCTTTCCAGCCTTTTGGGCCTCAATGCAAATCACTATATAGCTCTCCATTGGCTCAGATACTGCTGAGGGGTCACAAATCCGACTTGATACCGATCAATCTTCAGGTACTAGACAGGGATGCCTATTATCCTGTTCCATTTGTGATAGCCATTGAAACGATAGCGATCAGTCACCACCCTGACGTTTTGGGTATAGAGAGTGGGGAGCCATAAATGCGCATTTGCAGACGATTGCCTGTTCATCACGTCCCCCCATACCTCAGTACCAAATCTTCTGTCCCTATTAGACCGATTCACGGTCTATTAGTTAATCAGGACAAATCGGAGGCACTGAATGTCAACTTGTCAACCTTAAGGCTCCAGAGTATCAAATCTCAATTCCCTTTCACATGGCAACAGTCGTCCCTTCCTTACTTGGGTATTAAATTGACCTCCGATGTGACCAAGTTATACAAGACTAACTACCCACCGTTTTTGCCCACCTAATGGAAGACGTGGTCCGATGCGAACCTGTCCTGGATGGGTAGAATTGCATAAGTTAAGATGACTGTTCTTCCACGGCTACTATACTACTTTAGAGCTCTGCCGGTCCAAGTCCCCGCCGCTGACATACGCTGCTTTCAATACAAAATCTTCCAATACATCGGGGGTCCTAAAAGTCCTACAATAGTCGAAACATTTTATGCACCCAAAGAAGAGGGGGGGTTTGGGGTGCCAGAGTTCTGTAAGCATTACATGGCCGCACAGTTAGCTCACCGATCCGTGATCCGAACAGGTCACCCTGTTCGAATCGGCACACTCCGGAGCGCTCCGGAGCCTCGGCCTAGTAAAGTCCCTGGTTTAGGCCTAGCTCCGGAGTGGCGGCCATCTTAGTACACCCGGCGGCGCCCCTCCTCTCTGTTCACACCTACAGAGGAGGAGCCCGCGCTCGAGGGAAACACACACCGCTGTCTGAGGTCTGAACTACTGTTGTGGGGGTTACTGTCTGAGGTCTGCACTACTGTGGGGTGTCTGTACTGAGGGGGGGGGTCTGTTGTGGGGGTTACTGTCTGAGGTCTGCACTACTGTGGGGTGTCTATACTGAGGGGGGGGGGGGGTCTGTACTGAGGAAGGGAACATAGTGGGTGGGGGGGAACACCATTTATTTTTTTGCACCGAGTGAGGCCACTGCAGTTTAGGGGGGGGGGGGGAAGAGGTGTGGATATTACAGTGGGGGGGGGGGGGGGTTTGCTTTTGCTGATCCGAAAATGATGCGATCCGTGACTCCTAATCCAAGGAATGATCAGAATCGCAAGTTTTTTGATCCGTTGCACCCCTACTGTTAAATGACTACTATAGAGTACAGATAGATTCTGTGGCAATCCAATATCTCGACATCGGACACTGTCCGGCCTCCGGCACCAGCTATATTATGTAGCAGGCCGCAATATTGCATATTTGTTTTGTATTTAGCATAGCATTTATTTGTTGTACTGTTTCCATGCTTGGATGCTTGTTTTCTTGGTAACCAGAATAATTGTATCATTTTTATTTTATATTATATTTATTTTATGATTCAATACACGTGGAACATGCGAGGATTGTTTGCTGCTCTATTTGACTGTTCTTTAACATTCTACGTGAATGATTAATAAAAACCACTGAAAACAGAAATCCAATGAATACCTTGGTACTTTAAACTTTCACCAGAATGGTGTGTGAATTTCAGAGAAAAGCCTCCCTGTGACCTCCTGTCACGAGAGGTCCTTCACGCTTGTGGCTATATACCCAGCCAGGACCTTTGATCACATTCTTTGAAACAAGTGCAATCAATCATTTAATTACCATATTTATCGGGGTATTGCACGCACCCCCAACCTAGAAGAAAAATTTCAGAAAAAATAAATACTTTACGGTTTCGGCCGTGTCTTGCCCGGCGTCCATCGGCGGCCTTGTCCGGTCCAGGCGTCTGTCTGCAGCCTCGGTGGTGTCCTCCCGCGCGGTCTCCGAGCCGATCCCTGCACTGTGTTTGAACCACTCCACCGACATATACCGAGCGCAGTACACTCGGGCACGCTCAGCTCCTCTCGCATAAAGGACGTACAGGACGTGACCGCGAGGGGAGCTGAGAATGGCTGAATGTACCCGAGTGTACTGCGCTCGGTATATGTCGGCGGTGGCTTCAAACACAGCGCGGGAAGCGGGGATCGGCGCACCCACGATTTTCCCCCGATTTTAAGGGGGTAAAAAGTGCACGGTATATGCCGATAAATACGGTAAACGCCTAAGATTTTACACTATGGAAGGCTTAACTTTTCTTGGGGTTCATATGTGATCGGGCCCATCTTGGGCGACGGAGGCTTGACAGCGCGATTCCCTCAGATGATCAAAGGCCCTGGCTGGGTATATAGCCACAAGCAGGAAGGACCTTCCGTAACAGGAGGTCATAAGGAGCTGGTAAGCGGTCATTCTCAAGAGGTGAAGGCATTTCTCTGTAATTCACAGACCATTTATGGTAAAAGTTTAAACACCAAGGAATTCATTGGATTTCACATCACTTAATGCGTTTGATATTAGCTTATTGTTTGGATCCTGACAGCGCAGTATTACCTAGTCTTACAAATGCAAAATTAGCTCAGGGAGGGCTATAGGGTAGGATTTAGAACTAAAATAGTTTAACATAAGACTTTTATTACCTCAGTTATACGGCGGCTGGTCGGCTTGGCTGCTCAAAATCACAGAATATAACAGAACGTGATTTTGCTTTGCGGCCACTAGGGGTGCGCTTGTCCCTGGTGCTGATGCGATCTGTCATTTCCCCTAGTTATTCCCACCCCCTTCAGTTAGAACACACTTTAGGGAACATAATTAACGCCTTGATGGCCCCCTGGTTTTAAACACCTTCCTTGTTCGTGACATTTTTACAGTAATCAATCCATTTTTATAGCACTGATCGCTATAAAAATGCCAATGGTCCCAAAAATGTGTCCACCATAAGGTCGCAGTAACGAGAAAAAAATAAAAAATAAAAACTGTTCGCCTACATTACTAGTAAAAAAAAAAAAAAAAAAAGATGAATAAAAATCCCCTATAACTTTTGTGAAAACCAATCAAACGCTTATTGCGATTTTTTTACGAAAAATATGTAGAAGAATATGTATCGGCCTAAACTGAAAGAAAAAAAAAATGGAGTTACACTTACCGGTAACGTCCTTTCCAGTAGTCTTTCAGGACAGCCACAATAGAGAGATAGGCTCCTCCTCTTCCTTTAGGAAACACTGCACAGCCTTTAAGAACTCTCCTCCCCCTGCCAGACCTCAGTTTTTATACGAGCACCTCCGGTCAGCTGGGGAGACACAAGAACATGTTAGTAAACCATCATTAAACATCAAGATCATACTATGTTCCTGTATTAAACAAACCTTCCATAACTTCGGGTGGGTAACCAGGGCTGTCCTGAAAGACTACTGGAAAGGACGTTACCGGTAAGTGTAACTTCATTTTTCCCTTCTCGTCTTTCAGGACAGCCACAATAGAGAGGATAATCGAGTACTCACCAACTAGGGCGGGACTATGGCTTGCAGGACCTTTCGCCCAAAGGCCTGGTCGCCTGCCGACACCAAGTCTACTCTATAATGTTTGATGAAGGTGGTGTAGCTGGACCAAGTTGCTGCCTTGCATATTTGTTCTGGCGTGGCTCCAGCGGTTTCAGCCTGGGAAGCAGCCACTGCTCGTGTAGAGTGTGCCTTAATTCCTGTAGGGACCTCTTTACCAGACAAGGCATATGCTTGTTCAATCGCTAGTCTAAGCCATCTAGCGATTGTGCGCCGAGACGCTTTCTGTCCTTTCTTAACTCCAGAAAATAGAAACAAAAAGAGAGTCTGACTTCCTAAAATCTTTGGTCAGCTCTAAATAATGTAGGATGCATCTCCTGACGTCCAACTTACTAAACCTAATTTCCCTTTCATCTGAGGGATTAGGGCAAAAAGAGGGTAGCACCACCTCCTGACTCCTATGGAATCTAGAAAATACTTTGGGTAAAAAGGCCGGATCCGTCTTGAAAACAACTCGATCCGGAAAAACAATACAAAAAGGGGGTCTAACAGACAAGGCTTCTATCTCGCTGACCCTCCTAGCAGTAGTCACTGCAACCAAAAAGACTGTCTTTAAAGTCAACTCCCTCAGCAGACATCCGTCTAGAGGTTCAAAGGGAGACCCTGTTAGGGTCTGAAGAACTAAAGATAAATCCCACCTGGGGAAGGGGGGCCCCTGGGACGGTCTCTGTCTAGATAATGCTCTGAAGAACCGATTTACCCAGGAGTTACTGGCCAGTGGACTCTCTAGATATACACTAAGGGCAGAAACTTGACCCTTAAGGGTACTGACTGAAAGACCCTTTTCTGCCCCACACTGTAGGAACTCCAATACTGAAGAGGGGTTCTGCACTGAACAGGAATATTCTAGGCACCATGCATTAAAGCGAAGCCAGACCCTCCTATAGAGCGGGTTTCCTTCTTCCTGCTACTAAGAAGGGTGGCAGTTAACCTTTCAGAAAACCCTTTAGACCTTAGCAAGGTCTCCTCAGTAACCACGCCGCTAGGCTCCACCTGTGTGGGTATGGGCAAAGGACTGGACCCTGCAAGAGAAGATCCCTTGTGGATGGGAGGAAGAAGGGAGGTTCCATGGTCAGTTGTTTGAGGACCGAGAACCAAGCCCTTTTCGGCCAGTGAGTGTGCCACTAGAATCAGAGAGGTGTTCTCCAGTTGGAACTTCCTTAGAACTGCCGGTAGAAGCACTGGAGGTGGGAAGGCATAACAAATCCCGAACCCCCAGCTCTGGGACAGGGCATCCACCCCCCTTGCTCCCTCTCCTTTGTTCCGGGAGAAAAAACAAGGGGTTTTCGCGTTTTCTTTTGACGCGAACAGGTGTACCTCCGGAGAAACCCACCTCCTGACTAGGAGATGAAAAACTTCCTGACTGAGAGCCCACTCGCTCTCTCTCAGCTGACTTCGGCTGAGGAAATCTGCCGTCCTGTTTTCTATCCCTCTTAGGAAGATAGCTGATAATGACAGGGTGTTTGCTTCGGCCCAGTGAAGAATCCCTGATGTAATGGCCGACAGGACTACACTTCTCGTGCCGCCCTGCTTGTTCAGATAGGCCACAGCCGAAGCATTGTCCGACCGCACATGGACGTGGTGACCCTGAAGCTCTTCCTGGAAGAACCTGAGGGCTAGACCGACCGCCATCAGCTCCTTCCAATTGGAGGACTTCCCCAACTCGGCATCTTTCCATACGCCCTGCGCTGGAAGGGACCCTAAGTGAGCCCCCCAACCTCTGCCGCTTGCGTCCGTGGTTACCACCTGAGGAACCGGAATATGCCATAGCCGACCCTGCGATAAATTGGAAATCTTCCTCCACCACCAGAGGGACCTCTTTACCTGGGTTGGGACCTGCACTAGGGTATCTAGCCGCTCCAGATCGTGATCCCAGATTTTCAGAAGGAAAGCTTGCAGGGGCCGAAAGTGAAGGCCTGCCCATTGGACAGCCGGAAGGGTGGACGTAAGCAGGCCCAGGGTCGACATCAGAGACCTGATCGACACTTGCCGACTGCCCTGTAGGGTGGCCACCGCCCTGTCTAATTTCAGGGCCTTCTCCCTGGGGAGAAAGACCCTTAGGAGGGTGGAGTCCAAAAGGTACCCTAAGTAAGAAATTTGTTGAGACGGTGACAGGCTGGATTTTTCTAAGTTTAACAGCCACCCTAGACCCGATAGAGTCCTCTTGGTTAATTCCAGATCTCTGGATAGTTGTTCTGGAGAAGCCACAAAAAGGAGCAGGTCGTCCAGGTAGGCTATGATGCCTACTCCCTGAAGACGCAGAAATGCTATGGGTTCTGCCAGGACCTTGGTGAACAGGCGGGGTGAGGAGGATAGACCGAATGGCAAAGCCTGGAACTGAAGATGCATCGCCTCCCCTCCTAGGTCTATCGCTAGGCGTAGATACCTCTGAGACCCCTCTGCGATGGGTACGTGCAGGTACGCGTCCCTGAGGTCCAGGGAGACCATAAAGCAATTCTGTGGAAAGAGGGCCCTGACCGTGAAGATTGATTCCATACGGAACTTTTTGTATGCGATGGACCTGTTTAGGGGTTTCACGTTTAGGATCAACCTGTACTTCCCTGAGGGTTTCCTCACCACAAAAATGTGTGAGTAAAATCCCTTCCCTTCCTCTGTCGCTGGAACCCTGAGGACCACGTCCTGGTTCTTTAGCTCTTTAGCTCTCAGAGGCTCCAGTCAGGGCCTCTGATTTTTCCCTGTCACTGGGAAGTTGAGTGACCAGATATCTTTGGGGGGGAGGAGAAGAGAACTCTAGGAAGTACCCCCTGCTTACTATCGCCAGGACATACCTGTTGGGGGAAATTGATTCCCACTGTGGGAGGAAGGCCCCCAATCTTCCCCCCACCCTGACCTGGGAGTCACTGTTTTTTTGCGGGCTGGTCAGGAGGGCGAAAAATCGCTCCTCTGCCCCTTCCCCTAGGCGTCCAGATTCTCTTCTGAACTTCTGGCTTTGGGACCCCCGAGTGCCTTTGGGGACGAAACCCCCTCCCCTTTACTGGAGCCTTACGTCTCTGGGGAAAGGACTTCTTTCTGTCAGCTGTACGATCCAAGACTGACTCAAGACCCGGGCCAAACAGGAGATCCCCTGTAAGAGGTATCCCACACAGCTTGGATTTGGAAGCTAGGTCCCCTGGCCAAGTTTTGAGCCAGAGGGCTCTCCTGGCAGAGTTGGCCAGAGCTGCCGACCTGGCTGACATGCGGACGGATTCAGCCGATGCGTCCGCAATGCAAGCGATGCCTCGTAACATTGTAGGGAAGGAGGATAAAATGGTCTCCTTATCCGTCCCGGCATCAATGTGCTCCTGGATTTTAGAGAGCCAATGTTCTAAGTTACGGGCCACCACTGTGACAGCTAATTCTGGCTTGAGGTTCCCAATAACAGAGTCCCATGTTTTTTTCAAGAGGGAATCCATTCTCTTGTCCATTGCATCAGGAAGAGTTCCCATATCCTCGAAAGCCAAGACAGTATTTCTGGATACTTGGGAGAACGCCGCATCCAATTTAGGCACTTTGTTCCAAATGGATGCAGGATCTTCAGAAAATGGGAACCTCCTTTTAAGGGACTGGCAAAAAAAGGGCTTCCTTTCGGGGTCCTGCCACTCCTTTTTGATAGTATCAGTTAGAAGGTCATGTACAGGAAAAACCCTTCTCTTCTGTTCCCCCAGACCTTTGTACATTTGGTCATGAAGGCTAAGAGGTTTACTTTCGGCCTGAATGCCCAGAGTCGTGTAAATGGCCCCTAACAAGTCCTCAACCTCATCAAGGGACAGTTTATATCTCGAGGGCTTCCTGGAATCCCCATCCTGGTCCTCATCATCTGACTCTGCCTGAGAACCCAAGGCCACACTCTCCCCTGAGATTACTGCCTGGGAAGGGCCTGCAAGATCAACTGTTGTTGCTGTATGATCAGGTGTGACAGGAGCAA